>PVIA01000411.1:89028-455769 GCA_004024845.1 Tonatia bakeri
TTTTTTTTTTTTTTTTTTTTTTTTTTTTTTTTTTTTTTTTTTTTTTTTTTTTTTTTTTTTTTTTTTTTTTTTTTTTTTTTTTTTTTTTTTTTTTTTTTTTTTTTTTTTTTTTTTTTTTTTTTTTTTAGGTTCTGTTGTTGATAGTTGTGCATTTGTTATCATTATACTGTTTGTATTTTTTCTTTTCTTTTTTTCTTAGGTAACTCCCTTTAATATTTCATATAATAAGGGTTTGGTGATGATGAACTCCTTTAACTTGACCTTATCTGGGAAGCACTTTATCTGCCCTTTCATTGTAAATGAAAGCTTTGCTGGATAGAGTAATCTTGGATGTAGGTCCTTGCCTTTCATGACTATGAATACTTCTTTCCAACCCCTTACTGACTTCAAGTTTTCTTTTGAGAAATCAGCTGAGTCTTATGGGAACTTCTTTGTAGGTAACTGTCTCCTTTTCTTTTGCTGTTTTTAAGAAACCCAAATCTTTAATCTTGGGTAACTTAATTACGATGTGCCTTGGTATGTATGTGTTTTCCTTGGGTCCAAATTCTTTGTGATTCTCTGAGCTTCCTGGACTTCCTGGCACTCTATTTCCTTTGCCAGATTGGGGAAGTTCTCCATCATTATTTGCTCAAATAAGTTTTCAGTTTCTTGGTCTGCCTCTTCTCCTTTTGGCACCCCTAGGATTCAAATCTTGGAATGTTTAAAGTTGTTCCAGAGGTTCCTAAGCCTCTTTTCATTTTTTTAAATTTAATATTTCTTATTTCTTCTTTCTGTTCTGGTTGAATGTTTGTTTCTTTCTTCTTCTCCAGACCATTGATTTGAATCCAGGTTTCCTTCCCTTCACTGTTGGTCCCCCGTACATTTTCCTTTACTTCACTTTGCATAGCCTTCACTTTTTCCTCAATTTTGCAACCATACTCAATCATTTCTGTGAGCATCTGATTACCAGTGTTCTGAACCATGCATCTGATAGGTTGGCTGTCTTCTCGACACTTCATTGTATTTTTTTCTGGAGCTTTGGTCTGTTCTTTCCTTTTGTCCATATTTTTTGTCTCGGTATGCCTATTACTTAGTAAGTGGTGGAGCCATAGGTGTTCACCAGGGTGGGGTAACACTTGTCACTGTGTTGTGGTGCTGTATGTGGGGGAGGGGTCTGAGAGGGAACAGTGCTGCTTGCTTGGCTCTCTGTTGGCTTTCAGTCACTTCCCCCACTACCCACAAGGATGTTGGGTTCTTCAGGTCCTGATTCCCAAGTGGGTGGGTTTGTGTATGTTCTAGGACCCTGTGGGTCTCTCCAGTGAACAGTCTTGTGAGACTGGGAGTTTTTCCTGCTGCCATCTCCACCCCCACAGGTTTTGTCAGTTAGAGGCTTTGAGGCTTTGAGGCTTTCCCCACGCTAGAACCCTGGGTTGTGTGGTCTGTCTCACTACTCAGTTGTTCCTCCCAGTTCATCTGCACATAAATGTGGGATTGCCTGCTTCACTAGCACCGCCTCCCCTGCCTGGGTCCTCCAGCCACTGCCTTGCTGTGAGTCCTCTCCTCCTCCCCTGTCTGTCTCCTCCCCTCCTACCAGTCTGGAGGAATGTTTCTTCTTTAACTGCTAGGTTGTCGGACTTCCATACAGTTTGATTTTCTGGCAGTTCTGGTTGTTTTTTGTTTTTAAATTTGCTGTTGTCCTTCTTTTGGTTGTACAAGGAGGCAGTGTATCTACCTATGCCTCCATTTTGGCGGGAAGGTGTCTTCTTATTCTTTTGGCAGGGTCTTTCACAGAGCAGAAGTGTTTAATGTAATGAAGTCCTACTTCTCAGTCTTTTCTTTCACAGGTCTTATTTTTAGTACTTTTTTGAAAAAGTCATCACTAAACCCTAGGTCACCTACATTTTCTCCTTTACCATCTTCCAAGAGTTTTATAGTTTTACATTTTACATTTATGTGTATGATCCATTGTGAGTTAATTTTTATGAAAGCCATAATGTCTGCAGATGTCCAGTAGTTCCAGTGCCATTTGTTGATAAGAGTATACTTTCTCCATTGAATTGCCTTTGTTTCTTTATCAAAATTCAGTTGACTCTATTTGTGTGAGTTTATTTCTGGCCTCTGTTTTGTTGATCTATTTGTCTATTCTTTGCCTATAATACACTGTCTTGATTAGTCTAGCTCCCACAGTAAATCTTAAAATTGGGTAGTTTCAGTCCTCTGATTTTGTTCTTTTTAATAAGTATTGTGTTAACTATCTAAGTATTTTGATTTCCATATAAACTGTAGAATTTTTTGCTGTCCATAGATAACTTTATAGAATTTCGATTAGGTACTACTTTTTATTTTGTAGTCATTGTGATTTAAGTTTCTTCTTTTTTTTCACTCTTGCAGTCCTAAGTCCCCAACTTTATTCTCTTACTTTTGTTTCTCCATCAAAATAGGAAACTAGCACCCACTCCCTTTTCTAAGACATTTAGAACTATTTTGAAGAGGCTGAGCTTTTCATAGCTCTACAGATGAGTTTTGTAAGCTCCTTTTTACCTTGTCCAAGCAGACCATGAACTCTTCATGTTCTCCCTTCATTGTCAATCAATGATTCACTTATTCAAACAGCTAAAGAATTCGTATACTTGACATGAGTCAAAAGTAGCTGCTTATAAATGTAAAAAAAAATACTGACAAATTTCCTTTATAATGTTATCTCATCAAGCCATTTCTGTTGAAAACTCTCACACACAAAGATTTCTCTTTGCCTGTATTATGCCTGTGTTACTCTACTGAACTTCATCATAAGACTCCTAAACATAGATAAATGTAAAGGTTTAGGGTTCTTCCAGGTACAGGTGACACTACAGAACACCTTTTTCAGAGAGTTTCCTGCTTGCCTGGTTATCAGATGCAGGCAGAGTGGTTGTCAGTAAAATATTCTCCAGGAAAATATTTTACATTGAAAATATAGGGCTTATATTGAGCCTGACTTCAAGGGAACATTCACAACAAAACACAAAGCAGTATTCACAAATCATGTCGTATGTGTGTATGTGTTTGTGATGGCAAAATCTAGTATATCCTTTAAAAATAAAACTCTTGTCGAGTCAGTACTTGTGCACCCTCTTTGCACATGTGTGCACTCATGCTCGGCGATGTGGCCTTATATGGGCAGTCTTCGCTTAGCTCTCAACTCCCAATGGCAGAGACCTTATCTTTCCTGTTCACTACATATGAATGAATTAATCAATGAGTGAATGAATAAACACCTCATATATGAATGAATGATTGCATAAATGAAGAGTTCTATATATGTTTCTAATTTAAATACACTTTCCTATTTTAAATAAATCAGGTGCTTGGTAAAATTTTGGCTTTATTATTCTGTG
The DNA here is from genome assembly GCA_004024845.1 of Tonatia bakeri. NCBI lineage: Eukaryota > Metazoa > Chordata > Mammalia > Chiroptera > Phyllostomidae > Tonatia > Tonatia bakeri. Next base: position 92,385 of record PVIA01000411.1, read on the forward strand.
AATCTCATGAAGGTGAAAAATTATGTTGTTATAATCTCTATATTTCCAAGTCCTAGCACAGTGCCTGTAACTTAGTACCCAATATACCTTTTTTAAATTAAACAAAGTGAAGAGTGACTTCAAAGCAAAATTCATTTACCTCTGCTAATTAGCAGCTAAAAACTGAAAGCCTAAACGAGAACAGGAACAAAGGCATGTTCCTGAAGAGTCACATACATGTCTCTGTGTATGTGCCTGTCTTGCTTCACCTACCCTCAGTGTAGATGAAATTTTGGGAAAGCCTTCTGTTAAATTTTATATTTTATGATACTGAAGTAAGAAAAGCAAAGCCAGAATGATATTTGAGGTACAGAAGGGGCCAGTGGAGGGATAAAGGTTGTAAGAAAAGAAAATGGAATGAAAAGATGTCTTTACTAAATTAAGATTTGAATATTGAAATTGTGGCACAGTGCAGTCATTTTAGGGTGTTTTCTTTAAAGCTGATGGGAGTCTGGAAAGGGGACCAAAGAAGAGTCAGGAGATGTTACTCTGCTACCTGAAACAAACCTGAAACAGGTTATGTGTGCTTACCATGGTCAGTGTCCATCAAGAGAGCAGTGATAGCTGCTAATACTACCTGGTTGAAGAGATTTAAAACTTCTTCCGATGAGATTATTTAAATCAGAGAACTCTGCCAACATTTCCAGTGTGCCACTTTTTAACCTTAGTAAAATTATTATTAGTTAAACAAACCCTCTCCCTCCCAAGAACCACAGCAATAAGAGTCATCCTAAATTTCCACTAAATGGAATCTTGGCATAACAAAGGAAATCCTCTGCTATGTTAAAACACTGGCCAAGGCCAAAACAACCAAAAATATGTTCTGTGAAAATTTGGAAAAAAACACATCTTAAAGAATAAAGCACAATATGTTGGTGTCCTGTTATCTAATATGATTACCATTTCAGTTTTTATAGTGGATGAGACCCTTTAAAGACTCACTGTGTTAAGGTACTTCCTTTCTAAACTCATTTGCCAAAACTACTTAGAAATAAGGATTTCCTGAGGATGTGAGTCATGAGCTATCGTGTGAGCGTGGTAACAAGTTAGGACTTTCTTTGTGATTATCTCTATCGTGTCTGTTAACATCTCTAATTCTGTCTTTCAATTGTTGTCCAAATTATAATTTTTCTCTTCTCATTCATTTACCTGTTGTACTAGTAATAGTATCATTATGTTCAGATACCAATATTTCTGGCCATAGGGATTATTTTAACTTTCAAATCCAGCTCTTAGGTATTAGAGAGACTGTTAGTATATTTTCCCATTATTTTAAAATTTCTGTCACTGTCTCTTATTGAATCCATTCACCAAAATTGTTCAATATGAACAGAACAAATACATAATGTTATTTGCCTTCCAAATTAATAAGCCAATTCAACAAAATAAAAATGACTATACTATAAAATCAAATTGCAAATTAATGTACAAATTAATGTTTGTTTACTTATAGAAACATTTTGTCCTAAATAAAATCATATAGTTAAATACTGTAAATCATACATCTGTTTCCAATTTTGAATAGATATTGTGAAATCAGTATAATATGTATCTAACTGTTTCTACTATTTTAGCTTTGCCTATCTATTATTTTCTATCTTTCTGTAGTCTCTTCACTCAGTATAGACTTTGGAATTTTAATATAAAAGAAATCATATCCATGAGATTTTGGGATTTGACTGTGAGGACAGATATGAGGTTTCTACATTCAGTCCACTTGAATCTTTTCATGCTATGCCCGATGATACTTCCGTTTCTTCAGTCCTCCCTTACGTATTCCCTGTTTCCAGTATGTTTGCCACTTAAAATTGGTTATTTGACTAGAATTTCAACAAGTATGTATATTTTGAGAAATCTCTAATTTAGTATAGCATCTTGTTTAATTTATTAAGTTACTTATATTTTCAATTTACTCCATTAATACCTTCTCTTATGTATAATGTATCATTAGTTTTGTATCTTACAGGTCTGTCTGAATCCTTTGTAGACTGTGGCAATGTCCCTAACCAGCCAGGCAGCATTTCACAGATTTTTGCAGCTAGAAACTTACCTGTGAAAAACTGCAATGCTTGAGATAAATCTTTGCAACAGTGAATATTTCATTATAAAGTCCAAGCAGCTCAACTCTCCACAGAAACAGCAATGAAACTCTTCAACTGCAGAAACCCAAGGCAAATCTCTTGACCTTTTGGAAATACAATCACTGTCATTCCTTTTGATAAGAAGTCCTTGAAAGCAGAAAACAACTTTTACTCTTTATATGCAAAGCTTATTGAAACAAAAAAAATGATTTTTATTTCCTCAAAGATATTTCTCTGTATTTGAGTGATCTTATTTGGTTTATATGTGGTCCCCAAACGTGTGTTCTGATTTTGGGAATCCAACTTAAGGACAGCATGCTAAATGATCCAGGCAGAGTGAGAAGCAGTTTCTGAGTAGAAATATGAAAATTTTCAAAACCTAAAAATGGGGAATTTCAATGGCACTCTCAACATACCTTTAGAATAGATGCAAGTGTTATGATTGATGGGTGAAATAATAGTTGCTTAACTCTCTTATGCAAAGTGGGGTCCTCCGCATATCCCAGCATATCCTCCCAGCACTTCCTGGGAGACAGTCAGAAATTCAGGAGCTGGGGGCTCATACCAGACCTACTGACTCAGAACTTATTTTTTGCCAACATCCTCAAGTTGTTTGTATGCACACGAACTTTCAGAAGCACTGGCTTAATCCACTTCCTGACTCAAAAAATGAGAAAATCAGGCAAAAAATTGTGGATTTTGCATAGGGTTAAAAATAGGGTTATTTTTAAACAAAAATAATAAAAGCCACTACTTGCTAGTAAAATCAAACTAGGTTATTTGAACTTATATGTAGAAGAAATAGGAAAGTTTGATCTTACGTAGGAAGCATTCTCAGAAGCAAGTGCGTTTTAAGATGTGTCTTGGTCTGCCCAAAGCCAGCCAGATGAAAAAGGATTTTGGCAAGTCACGCAGAGGTGCTCAGTACTAGACATTTGGCGCACTTGAAGAACATTCTGGGGGTTTGGTTGTAAAATGCTGTTGTTACGGCCTACACTAGGTCGATAGCTTCCTTACAGAACTTCGCAGATGACATAGTATTCACATACCAGTTACTGTATGTGGCAGGTATGTTTTCCTGTGTCGTAGGTGTCCTAGCCCTTCGGCATTTGGCCTGTGAGCACTGGTGCGAACCAGCAGCTAAGCCACTGAATACTGGAATCTGCGGTGGTGCTGTATGATAAAACACCTCAACTGAGGCCTATTCAGCATTTTTCACCAAAGCTTTATTTCCAGAAGAAGTTGAAAATGGCATCTAGAGAACAGAGACATTGATTTTACTTTTAAATTTTTTCACTGGAGGAAAGAATGAGTTCTGATCCCAGTTACATAATTAGAAGCACCTAGTGCATCTGTTCTTGAGCAGATAAAGGGCAGTCACTTCTGAAACGAATTAAGTCAGCCATTATTTTTTCACTAAATTGCTGGAGTCGTCTGTTTATTCTTGTAACTCCAGCTGGAACATTTTAAGATTAAAGGTGACTTCCTGATAAAGTAAAGGACTATCTTCATCTTACTGATTTAATTTGTTTATTGTCCTGATAAAATCCTGGATACTTTCCTTGTCTTCAATGCAGTTATTGGAACTTTCATGAAATTAGGCAACTCCTGATCCAAACTACGTATGAACTGCTATGTTTTTGCCAAAGACAATGATCACTACAAATGAGCCTATTTTTACTGAAATCACATTCCTTCAGCTTGGATTCAGCTTTAATTTTGAAAAATTAAGAACTTAGAAATGGTGAAATCTACCATCCAATTCATTATGAAGGAAAATTGTGAAAGAATTATATAAATATTATGATAATGATACTTTAATAATAAATATAAATTATAAGATTTTTTCATTGTATTTTCCTAACAAAAGGAAACTTGAAATAACTACTTTCTTTTCTAGCCATGTTAAGAGTATGATAATGTCATATATATATATATATATTTTTTTTTTTTTTCCAGAATCTGGATGGTTTGAGAATCTTCTCCTCATTATGTCCCCAAAATGCCTAGATTTCTTTTTCTGTTCTCTTAGAGTTAATGATTAAAGAGAAAGTAGTTTGATAGCTTTCTGTCACTCAAAATCTATTGTCAGGCATGGTACTAGGTTCTCTCAGGGAGGAAGAGGTCCCTACCTTTAAGAGTATGCATTCTGCTTCATTTCTCATTAGACTGCACTCAGGTTGTGACAGGACACAGCTGAGCAGTAGCCATTCTTAGATAGGAGCTAAACAGCAGCCATTCTCAGATAAGCAGTTATCTCAAGGTCATACGGCTAACCCCCCCGCTTTCAGCAGCTGTTCTCCTTCCCCCTCCTCCTTCTGCCTTTGTAACAAGAATATAAGCATGCCCCAGCCTGATCTCAGAGCCCAGAATTTGGACACAGTCTCCTCTGGGTTCACATGTGTGAATAAAACCCCACTTTGCAAACTCCGAGGCCATCTGAGTCGTCTTTTCCGTAACAAGGTCTCACCTCTGGAGTTTGGTTTCAGTGTAAGAGCACAAGGATGAGAGGAATGGACCGGGTTTGCTGTGCATGTTCAGCCAGAAAATGTGTTTCTGGAAGATACTTGTGTTTACTATATGGGCATCCCCTCTAAAGATAAGGTAAATCCTACCATCTACTAACAGTCCTCTTATATTATGAACTAGTTAATTTTTTTTAGTTTATTTAAATTGTTTATTTTCTTCTTCACGATTATAACTCTAGAACACTAGTTCACATTGCCCTAAGGAAAGATACATCCCTAATATTGATTTTCAACTTTACTCACTGACCACTGAAAAATTTCCTTCTTGCTCTCATATTTCAGGATCTGATGAACTAGCTATGGCTCTCCTTTATCTTTACTTTTTGCAATTTTTAACATACAAAATAGCCTCACTCAGTTTTTACCTTTCCAAGTATGGTTCTAAATTTTTTCATTTGTCTTTACAGACATGCCCTCCACAGCTTGCATTGTTTTACTTGTCTTCTTTGGACCTTTCCAGGTTAATTATATTTTATTTATCACAAATAGATCTATTGAATTTTTGTTAGTGAGCAAAAAAAGAGGAAGAGTTTGGTGTGTTATAAGTATAAGCTCCATGGTTAATTTAGATCAATGTTTAGCACATAGAGTAACTTTAAAAGTTTGACATTTTTTGAGTATTCTGATGTATTTTAAATTCTTATTTAGTTTAATGATGTCTTCACATGATTTTATACTACTATTGCTATGATTAGATACCTCAGAGTTTACCACCTGGTAATAAGTTGTAAGTTGTTGACACTGAAAATAACATTTGCTAAAAGGTAAACAATGGTTTCTGATCATTTGTTAATGTGGTGTTGTGATTTTTTGCATGAAGCAAAATAAAGAAGCAAGCAAAATACAACCAGAGACATTGAAATAAAGAACAAACTGACAGTAACCAGAAGGGACAGGGGAGAAGGAGACTAGAGTAGGGGATGATAGGGGGAGGGCCATCAAAGAACATGTATGAAGGACACATAGACAAAGCCAAAGGGAGTAGGTTTGAGCGTGGGAGGCGGGAATGGATGGGGCAGGGGGACATAGTGGGATGAACATGGAGACAACTGTATTTGAACAACAATAAAAAAAAACATAGTTTACCAAAAATGTTTTAGCAGTTCACACCTCAGGACTCTTCCCATCTTGCATAAAATGTAAATCTAAGGGTTTTTTAAATTTCTGATGATTTTAATAGTGAGATTTTTATTATAAAGTTGATGTTTTCAATGAAATGGAACTTGTGAGCCTGCAGGACTCTACAAATTCCATATTTTAAATATCTAATTCCAGGAGTAGGTATGATTACTCCAAGATTACGACCAGGTTAGCAGATCTTTTCTGGCTTATTTCCAAATAGTCATCCTATTATTGTCTTATTCCATTGTCTTTTTTTCCTTAATCATATGTGTCCAATATGATAATTTTGGGGTGAGAAAAATAATATTCAATCGCTAATCCTGGGTCATATTTAATGTACCATAATTGATAAAATAAAATCTATTCCTTTGGATATATTTTTGTTGTATTATTAATGCATTAGCTTTTTAAATGCTCACTTGAGAAGTATTAGTCACTTTTGTAGTTGTTCAATTGCGAAGTAACAACTCTTCTGTGCTGTTTCTTCCTGGAAGAATTTGTTGGTGCGTGTAAATTGAGGATTTCCTCTTATACATTCTCCAACACTTAAAACATGTATTAAAATAAAACTGAATTTGGATCTGATTCTCTAAGAAATTCCATTGTTTACTTTTTTTTCCCCAAAATGTAATCCTTTATGCCCTAACATTTTACATTATTTTTTATACTTCCTTTCTCATTGAGTTGTGGATTTGGAAGAGTATTCCTTACTTTGTATTTCCTATAGTTTCTAACTAAGCATGTAATAAATATTCATTGAATTAAATGTCAATTTTTTACATTGGGAAAGCAGTTTGCACCTATTTCCAATTCCATGGTGATTTGATTAGAACATATAGCCATGGTGTAAAACTTTCTCCAAGACATTTTGAAAGTTTAAATATAAGCCATATTCTCAGTGTCTGTTTTCCTATATAAATATGTATCACCAAACAGAAGTCTATTCGACTAGTGAGGCATGATCTATGCTTAGGGGTACTTTCTCCAATCAGATGATCTTTGATCAAGTGTTCCATGATCTCACTCTTTATTTTACAAATATACATGCAATTCATTTTAATGGATCTTTATTGTTGCCGGGCACTGGGAGGCTCATCTTGGGATGCCTTTCCTTAGAGCATTTACAACCGTACAGTATTCATAACACGTGTGCTGCTGCAGGTAACATGCACCTGGGCCCACATTCTCCACTTTGAAAGGCCACTCTATCAACAAAAGTCAATTGAACACAAGAGCCAAAAGTTAGGAAAAACCTAAGTGTCCATCACCACATTAATGGATAAACAAAAGTGATGCAAATATGCAATGGAATATTATTCAGCCATAAAAAATAGTGAAATCCTAACATATTTCTACAACATGGATGGACCTGGAAAACATTATGCAAAGTGAAATGAGCCACCCATAAAAGGGTAAATATTATATGATTCCATTTATATGAAATATCTAGAATAAGTGAATTCATAGATATAGAAAAGAGATTAGAGGTTATCAGAGGCTTGTAAGAGGAGGGAATGAGGAGTTTTTGCATAGTGGTTAAGGAGTTTCCACTTCGGGTGATGAAACATTTTGAAAACAGTGGTGATAGTTGCTCAACATTAAGAATGTAATTAATGCCACTGAACCATAAATTTTAAAATAGTCAAAATGGCTAATATGTTTTATATATCTTACCACAATTTAGAGAAATTTATAATTTGCCCTGACCAGTGTGGCTCAGTTGGTTGGATGTCATCCTGCCAACCAAAAGGTCACTGGTTTGATTCCCAATCAGGGCACATGCCTGGGTTGTGGGTTCAGTCCCCAGTCCAGGTGTGGAAAAGAGACAACTGATTGATGTTTTTCTCTCACATCAATGTTTCTCTCTCTCTTTCTTCCTCTCCCTCTAAAAATACAGCAATAAAATATTTTTTAAAAATTAAAGAAATTAATAACTTAATGTAATAAAAACCACAATTGTACACTTTAAATGCGTGAGTTGTGTAGTATATGAGTTCTATCTCAATTAATAAAGCTGCTTTTTTTAAAAAGTCAGTTAAAGATTGGGGAGTCAAAGCATATATAATCCTTTAGTGTTCTTGTTGTCTTTTTCTTAAAAGAAAATATGGAAATAATAATAATTACAAAATGACAAGAAAGGTTCCTGTTCTCACTATGAAAAAAAATACAACATGGAGTCTAGGCTGATTTGGGGAAATGTGTGAAAATCAATACACAAATGGTGTTCCATTAACATCCAATCGTCATTAATGCACTTTAAAACTTTCAAAATAAAGTTTCTATTGGAAAGACTCATTAAATACATTCTGTCTCACTCTCTCTTGGCAGAGCTGGTCATAGTTCCACAATGTCTCTAGATGCTCGTGATGGATCATTTCGTTTTCCCCTCCCCTCATCTAGGAACTCTACAAAGTGCAAGAACTGCTTTGTAGTCTGAAGGGTCCCCGAGTCTGTGAACTGCACAGCTTTGCCAAGATTGCCAGCCTGCCAAATGTTCAGCTGCCAAAAGACTAGCCCAGGCTTCCTCGTATAATGAAAGTACAAAAAAGGCCATGTGCTTGGAGGACTTGCCCAATTCTGTCTGCTTCATAGAGAAAATAAATCTCTGAAGAAGTCCAAGGGAGAGCTACCATCTGGTCAGACTCCTGGCTTTCTCAATATGGCTCCCACAGCCTATCGCCAAATGTCAGAAGGGCTTCCTGTGTTGGATGGAGGCGGACTGCAGAGTTTGGGGCCAAAATGCTAAAATCAGATGGGAGCCTAATGAGGTGGGACTTGGCAGATTGGTTTCAACCTGCAGTCTCATCATTGCTTCTGGCACATTCACAGTAGGGTCAACATTTCAGCAATAGAAATTGCAGCAATTTAATAGCTGGCTCTGTAGTTGCTGACTATCTGTTAATTTTTTGAAGAATCCACAACACATCCAAGTAAAAACTTACCCAACTGCTACAACATTGTGCATCCCAAATTACTGGAAGGCAACGCTGTTGGAAAAAACTGCAGAACTGTTTTCACAGTGCTGACACTTTGCGGTATTTGGCCCGATTTCTGCACACTTTGATCTTCACTTCTAAAAGCCAAAAACAATTTTTCTTTTGTATGGGGTAGATCATGAGACAAAAGTTCACATCTTACAAAAACCCTTCTTTTATAGTAAATGATAGCATGAAACCTGTGTGCTTACCGTGTGGTTACTCTGGCCTTGGGGACCTGCCTAGCTTAAACATTGATTGTGTTTATTTGTTGAATTTTTCTGTTAACATCTGAAGGTGGTGGTAAATAATAAGGTCAGAATATTGATCTATATGCTCATATTAGATTTTTTTAGACTGTTAGAAATCACTGATGGAGGGTGATAACTTTGAGCCAGAAAGATCAGTATTGTTTTGGGAGAATCTGTGAGAGAATTGAATTATTTATTTGTTGTCTTTTCAATTTATTAGCAAAGGCCATACATTAATATTTTTCTTCTCTAACTGAAAACTCTCATCTGTGAGTTTTTCAGTCTAGCAAAACATCTGTATGCAGTTGTCCTCAGTAACTGGTAATATCAGTAACTCAGCACAAACTGAGCCTCAGGATTACACCATATGTGAGATATTTCTCCCTGCTAGTCTGTGCTGTTGTCACTTCAACCCAACATATCCACCTCAGGCTCCTGCTCTCACCATATCCTCCCCGTCCCCACTCCACTCCCCCCTCACATACACATGCCCTACTCTTCACATCTCTTCAAAGGGGACCCCTCTAAGGCACTCCCCGCTTCTTCACCTTCTCTGTCTAGTCAGGCATCAGGCATCAGGTCTTATTGACCATGCTCCTGGCCCTTCCTTTCCCCTGAAGGGACTCTGAACACCCCACCCCACAACATGCTGCTTTGGCATTGATTATTTTGAAGGGAAGGCACTCGAGAAAACGCAGAAACCGCAGAAACTCAGGAAAGGCTCTCTGCCCTCTTTTCTACCTAAATGCAGACCATAAAATTTCCCAGGAAAGATGAAAAAGGTGAAAGGATTAAGAAGTACAAATTGGCAGTCACAAAATAGTCATTGGGATATAAAATGCAGAGTCAATAATGTAATAACTGTGTACAGTGCTGAGTGAGTATTGGAAATAGCGGGGGAACACTTTGTAAAGTATATGATCATCTAACTACTATTCTGTACACCTGAAACTAATACAAAATAATGTTGAATGTAAACTAATTTAAAAAAATACCCCATTGTGACCTCCCAGCAGGAAGAATATAATTATTTTCTTATGAGAAAATATGACCTCATTAAATATGGAAAATAAAAGCTTATTTTATCTTATCAAATTTTTTTTATCAGTGATTTTTAACCCTTTTCATGTCATGGCACACATAAACCAATTACTAAAATTCTGCACCACAGCAAAAATATATTTTTGCCAACACCAAAAAACATGTTATTTTTTTGCCTGACAAAAATATTAGGTATACAGTAATTTTGGTTAATTTATTATTATTAATAATAGTAATAGTAGTAGTAGTAATTATTTACCCTTTTTGCTCCAAAGTGAATTTTTTAAAAACCAGGTGCCTATAATTATATATAAAGATTTCTAGTACAAAGAATTAACAAATCAGACACAACCTTATTATGCAATGTGACCAATAAGATTGGCAACTGATAAGATTTATTATAAGACCTATCTACTTATGGTTCAAGACATGACATTCACACTGGACAGCTATTGCTGTGTTGGCTATTGTCATTTTTTTATTTCACAATTGAAGGAAAAAAAGGTCAGTGTCCTTGATTAAATAATAAGGTATTACATCTTTTAAAATTCTTGTGGCATACCAGTTGAAAATCACTGTTCAAATCTATCATTAAATAGTTGCTTGAGAGAAAAAGTGATATTTTCCATGAGAAAGGTGCCCTTCCTGCAACAGAAAATTCTTCTCACTAGAGACCCGGTGTCAACATCAAAATGGACCTGTGCCTACAAACCTGCTAAAACAATCTTTGCCTTCCACTAGGTTCCCCCACATATTTCCTAGTCCCTGTCCCATAGTTTACTACCTTAGCCTGTTTTGCCACTCTACAAGTATATTGTTTCTTTGTTTAAAAAGTACATAAGCTCTCAGTCCTACCTGCTTCATACATCTGGAAAAAAATGAGAGAGAGAACAAATTCCTATTGCTCTTGGTATCCTATGGAATACAATTGAGAAGTAAAGATGTGTTCTTACAATTAGCTATGCCTGGGCCTCTTTAATTGGCTCACATCATCTCTCCTGCCAAGAAGACTCACTTAAGTGGAGAGCTGCTCCATTCCTCTGGCTGTCTGTCACCTTTGTTTTACACAACCTGCTTTGCCATCCCCAGCCGCAATCTTCACATTCGAAGTCCTTGTAGACTTCACTGAAAATTTAGGGCTTTTTAAAGTGTATTCTACATTTGATTATTTTTTATTTTATAATGGTTCTATTTATAGTTCTTTCTCCTGTGTGCCCAACTAGACAATGCACACCCTCCGATGGCTTCTAGAGCTTGGCATCCCCAGTGGCAAGTGCACTGCCCTGCATTTATTCACATTTATCAAAATGTTGAATGGATCATGGCAGGCCAAGGATGTGGCAAGTGACTGAGGCATCCTCCACTCTCATGGAAGTTGGTTTATTGAGGAAGAAAGAAATAGACCATTAAGCTGAAGGATATGGATTAAGGGATGTTTGCAGTGCTATGCATATATACATTACCAGCATACGTAATCCAGGCCAGGCAGTCCAGCGAAGTTTTATGGGAAAGTGATATTTGAGTTGAGACCTAAAGGGTGAGCACTCAGAGCTTTGTAACTGGTGATATAGGTAACTTTCTAATAACTAACTGACCTACAGAACCAACTTTACTGTAAAGAATGGACCAGATGTCATAGGGAGATTTCAACCAATTGTTATGATAACTTCAGGATAGTTGAAGGACGGTTTGTAAAATAAATGCCATTTTATTTCATTTCCAACTTTTCTAAAATCTTCCTCAAGAAGGATAATTGTATGTTGTTATTTTTGTCAGCTTAGCTTTTAAAAAAATAAATGATTCTGTCACTGACATGAATAGTTTTAGTTCAGCTTAGTGGATGAAGACTTTCCTGAGTAGAGTAGATAAAGGCACAAGAAGTGAAGTAACTGGCTGAGGAGGTCGAAGCAGAAGGCCAAGGCAGAGGCAAGGGGGAGAATCAAGGTCAACAAACACATGGAGGAGGACACTTGCTGGGCTGGAACCAGCTGAGCTGTGATGCAGATAGCTAACCGATGGTGGTTAAGAGACAGAACGTGTGGTTCTTACTTATCTGCTTAAAAATCCAGTTCTTTTCACAATTTGATTGTTTCAGTTGCTTTAGTAGCAATTGCTTTCTTACCAGAGTGTTTGCAAATATTATATGAATTAATCAACATAAAAGCTCCTTGAGAATTCAAGGTCTCTATTGAGACTCAAGGTCTCCTTCACTTGCCACCTTCTGTTGTGCACCAATAGAGGGTTTTTTCTTTACAGAACATACTAAAGAGCGATGATTAAGTATGTCCTCAAATAACATCAATGTGGACAAATAAATAACTAGCAATCCCCTCCTTATCCACGGGGAATATGTTCCAAGACCCCCAGTGGATGCCCAAAACCAGGGGTAGACCAAACCTTGTTTATACTATGTTTTTTCATGTATATACATACCTATATAAACTTTAATTTATAAATTAGGCAATTTCATGGATAGAAGATTAGTTCTTAGTGATATCAGCATATAATTTTTAAATTTTTCTTATTACATCAAGAACTTTCACCTTTTCACTTAAAGGAAGCACTTTATGGTTTCTCTTTGGCATATCCAAATTGCCAGCATCACTACTCTTGTGCTTTGGGGCCATTTTTAAGTAAAATAAGGGTGACTTAGCACAAGCACTGTGATATATAGTGGCAGTCAATCTGATAATCAAGCTGGCTACTAAGTGACTAACAGCAGCGTACATGTGGGGACAAATGTACACCAGGAAGGATGGCATGGGTTAGCAAGAGGTTTCATCACACTATTCAGATCAGCACATGATCTAAAATTTATGAATTGTTTTTTGTTTTGATTTTCCACTTAATATTTTTGGTCCACGGTTGACCATGGGTAACTGAAACAATGGATAGCAAAATTGCAGATAAGGGGGGCACTACTATACCAAAATCATGGACACTCATAAAGGTATAAATAAGAGGAAGAAAAGACATTAGTAGAAGGTTTCTCTAAGGCTGTGCAAAATGCCCTGGGGAAATGCCCAGAGCCATGCTGTTCTCTTGGTGCTGATGAAAAGTGCAACAGGGAAGGTGGGGAGAGCCTACAGCATAATTAGACAACATGAAATTATGTGATCTCCCCAACAATCAGTTTGCCTCATAAATTTCTGCAATTAATTAGTTGTACTCATGGGAGGCACACAGGGTCCTAGAATATACACCAGCCCACCCACCTGGGAATCAGGTCCTGAAAGGGCACAGTCCACTTGTGGGAAGCAAGGGAAGTGATAGAAAGTGCGGTGAGAGCAGAGCAAGCAAGTGGCATTGTTCCCTCTCTGACCCCTCCGCCACATACAGCATCACAACACACTCACATGGGTTGCCCTGCCCTGCAGATACCTAAGGCTCTGCCCCTTACAACATAACAGGTGTGCCAAGACAAAGACATATGGCCCAAATGAAAGAACAGATCAAAACTCCAGAAAAAGAACTAAGTGAAGACGAAGTAGACAGCCTATCAAATGTAGAGTTCAAAACACTGGTAACCAGGATGCTCACAGAAATAACTGAGTATGGTTGAAATGAAGGCTATCCAAAATGAAATAAAGGAAAATATACAGGGAACCAAGAGTGAAGAGAAGAAAACCAGGACTTAAATCAATGATTTAGAACAAAAGGAAGAAATAAACATCCAAACAGAACAGAATGAAGAGACAAAAATTCAAAAAAAATGAGGAGGGGCTGAGGAACCTTTGGGACAACTTTAAACATTTCAACATCTGAATAATAGGCATGCCGGAAGGAGAAGAGGAAGAGCAAGAAATTGAAAACTTACTTGAACAAATAATGAAGGAAAACTTCCCCAGTCTGGAAAAGGAAATACACATGCAAGTCCAGGATGTTCAGAGAGTCCCAAAGAAGTTGGATCCAAGAAGAAACACACCAAGACACATCATAATTAAGTTACCCAAGATTAAAAATTTGGAGAGAATCCTTAAAGCAGCAAGAGAAAAGGAGACAGTTATCTACAAAGGAGTTTTGATAAGACTGTCAGCTGATTTCTCAAAAGAGAACTTGCAGGCAACAAGGGGCTAGAAAGAAGTTTTCACAGTCATGAAAGGTAAGGACCTATATCCAAGATTACTCTATTTAGCAAAGCTCTCATTTAGAATGGAAGGGCAGATAAAGTGCTTCCCAAATAAGGTCAAGTTAAAGGAGTTTATCGTCACCAAGCCCTTATTATATGAAATGTTAAAGGGACTTATCCAAGAAAAAAGATGACCAAAACCATGAACAGTAAAATAACAAATTCACAACTACCAACAACTGAACCTAAAAAAAAACCAACAACAACAACTGTTAACAAAAACTAAGCAAACAACTAGAACAGGGACAGAATCACAAAAATGGAGACTGTATGGAGGGTTATCAGTAGGGAAGAATGTGAGGAAAAGAACAGGGAATAGGAAGCATAACTGGTAGGCACAAAACAGACAGGGGGAGGTTAAGAATAGTATAGGAAATGGAGAAGCAAAAGAACTTATGGGACTCATGGACATGAACTAAGAGGGGGAATGCTGAGGGAGAAGGGGTGCAGGGCAGAGGGGGTTAAAGTCAGAAAAAAACGGGACAACTGTACTAGCATAATCAATAAAATATACTTAAAAAAAAGAAAGTGAGCTTTCCTATGACTCAGTCAAAAGCATGTCAGGGAATGTCATCATTGCTTCTTATTTTCCGAGTTGGATATAAGGCTGTGCTCTTCCAGAGGAATTCAAGAATGGAAGAACTCCATTTTCAAATAAGATAGTATATGTAATTCTCATATACACACTGATAAAAATAAAGATTTTCTGATTGAAGCTGGCAATGAAAGCTAACAACTGACTCCCTTCTTTGCCATCTCTATGATGATGTTGTTGTTCCTAGCGTCCCCCTCCTAGCAAACACAGATCTTCCTGGGGTGGCTAAACCCAGGTCACTCACTATCTCCCTGGAAGCCAGGCTGTTTTGCAAGGCCTGGATTTGCATGTCCATGGCCTGTGATGGATAAACTAAGAAAGTACAAAAGGAAACACTGTCTTGGGGGGTAAAATTGGAATACTACTTCTACCACAACTGCAGATCCAAAGAAGTCAAAATGGACAGGCAGCTGGACTGGTACGTGGATGGTAGACAGTCCAAGGTGGGGCTCGGTATAACTTTGGCTCCAGCCAGCAAGCAAGGTTTTTGAACCTGGAGTAAATGTGAATTATAGTTTATTGAGATTTACCAGGGTGTTTGGATTTCCATATTTTCTTGTTAGACATGTGAAATAGCTTCATTTATATTCCAGTGTTTTATTCATGTCATAATATTCCCATATATAGGCTATGTATTCAGAGTTTAGTAAAAAGACTATAAAAATGTATCAGGATTCGAAATTTCACATTGCAGCAATACCTTGCCAATGACTATTAAGAATTGAACATGGAAATAGAGAAGATAAAACTTTCATGTGTTAGAAATTTATTTTTAATGAACAGCATTTCCTGTCTACTTAAATGAAGGAGAGTAAATCAGTTTATCATTAATTATGAATGCTGATATTTGAAACATGCAAGGGTACACTTAGGCCGCTAGAGCAGTCACTATCCTTTCATTATGCAAAACAAAACATAATCACAGCGGAGTCTTTCAACATGGAAAAAAATCACTAATATTCATTTTTGCCCCTGTCATTCTAATCAGTTTGGAAATAGGGTTCCAAGTTGACAATATTTTACTCAGCATTTTTTTTCTGTCTGCTGTACATAGCTCGGATGCTTATTGTTTCCTCCATATAAATTAGAATTTTAGGGCAACACAGAAGGGTAGTTCTTTACTGTCACTCTTCTGGGATTTCCCATAGGCCCAGACTCAGCTCTGGGTTCACTGTAACCGTGTATGTGGAAGCTTTATTTCCTGAGGCAGAGCTGCCCAGCCAAGCCAGGTCTGGATCAGCAGAGCCAGGGCCAACCTGCAGATGTGTTGTGTTGGCCCAAAAGTTCCTTTGCTGTTTTTGTAGGATGGCTCCAGTAGCGCCTAGTTGTCTTTAACGTCATTTGAAACAGTTTGTGTTAGATTGTATTGTGACAGTTGTCATATCAGTGTGCATTAAAAAAACACCATCAAAATTGGTGTATTTTTGTATACCCATTTTAATAGTAAAAATGGAAGAAAATACATAACATTTTCAGCATATTATATTTTATTATTTCAAGAAAGGTAAAAATGCAACTGAAATGCAAAAAAAAAAGATTTGTACAATGTATAGAGAAGGTGCTATGACTGATTAAATGTGTCAAAAGTGATTTGTGAAGTTTTGTGCTAAAGATGTCTTGCTGGACGATGCTCCATGGTCAGGTAGACCAGCTGGAGTTAATAGCCATCAAATCCACACATTAATTGAGAACAATCAATGTCTTACCATGCGGGAGATAGCCAACATATTTGAAATATCCAAATTAATAAAGTTATTGGTAAAAATGAAAAATGTGTCTTATTTTATGGAAAACCCTTATGGGCTTTTTTGCCAACCCAATATAAGCATGGGAATAAAAGTCTTTTGCTCTAAATTGCTTGGTTGCAGAGAGGTTGATTTCCAGCATTATTGTGGCAATAGCTGATCAACATAGAAATAAAACCCATCTTACTCCATTTCTTCCTTCAAAGCATGTCTGAAGAAGAGAATATTCAGTGAAAAAGTACTTGGGTTCATACATGTAGAAAATTGGTTGCAGTTATATCATTAAAGAGTGCTTCTATCATCTTGATGGTTGTACTAAAAGCTAAAAAGGAATTCATCACAGGCATCTAATGGGGCTTTGTTGCTTATAACACATAGGCTGAAAATTTTCAGAGAAAATCCATAGATGAATTAACTAAGGAAATCCATACTTAGGATATTACGCAAATCTAACTCCTGTGGGTGGTCAGAGTCTGCAAATGTTGTCCCTTTGCAGGGAGAGGTTAAGCCTGTGTCCTGGTAGGATTATTAACATCCTGAGTATGTTATACATGGGTCATTATTCTTCCTGTTCAGGTGGTAGAAAATATATAGCTTTCATTGCCATTCAAAGACATTTTGCTGATGAAATGGGAAATTGCAGACAATGTTATGGATTAAAAGGAAAAAAAGGAAAAGCAGGAATCCTAGGTTCTCATCACCACTGTTTTCCATGTCTGTGGCCTTAGGAGAGGCTCACTATCTCTCTGCTCTCTGTACTAGCACATGTAGAATAGAAGTGATATCTTCTCCAACTATGTCACCGTGCTGGTGTGAGGGTCCGCGTGAGGATGCTATGAAACTGCCAACAGCTACACATACCATATTTTTGGGACTATAAGATGCAACGGACCATAAGATGCACCTAAGTTTTAGAGGAGGAAAACAGGGGAAAAAATTTTAAGGAAAAAAGGTGGTAAAATATTTAATAACCTGTGACTCTGCTCCACTGCCGCCCCCCCACCACCACCACAGTGAGACAGGTAAGCTACATTCAGACTATAAGATGTGTCCCATTTTCCTCCCAAATTTAGGGGAAAAGTATGTCTTATGGTCCAAAAAATACGGGTATTTTACTCTGTGAAACAGGTGTTAAGAGGCAACGTATCATCACACTGAAGGGCACTGGTTTTGAAATCACACAGACCTAAGTTCAGACCCCAACCCTGCCATTTACTACCTGTGTGATCCTAAGCACACGAGCCTCAGATTCCCCTGAAAAATTGGGCAATAAAACCTGCTGTAGAGTTGTGGGTACTAGATGAGGTAAAGAATGTGAGGCTTTTGGCACAAGGCCTGGCATTGAGTAATGGCTCAAATATGGCAGATGGCTGATTACCACACACTGTTTTCCCAGCACTGTGGATGCAATGGCAGTGCGGACAGGCATCGAACCTCTATTGTCACACACGTCTTTGCACCAGGGAGATGGTCCAAAAATCTGCCAATCTTTTTGGCCTTGGATTGCAGAGCTGCTCAAGACCCATTTTCTTCCCTCATTCTTGCTATTCTTGATGAATGCTATTTTCCAGACAAGAGATTTTATCATCTGCCCATCTTCCCTGCTTCACCACCAGTTTGAATCTCCAAGACTACATGGCAACACCTGGGTTAGACTGAGTGCAGGAGGGTCAGCCTTGTCTCACCCTGACGATCGTCTTGGATCTACACCTGCACAACTCATTACCCCACAATTTGCTATCTCTCCATGTGGCAACCAGAATATGTCAAGACATACTTATCGTTTATTCATATCAGGGAAAGCAAGTCTTTAACTCTGGACCTTGTTTTCAATTTATAAGATAATGGGAAAATCCTATTACTGA
Source organism: Tonatia bakeri (assembly GCA_004024845.1). Lineage (NCBI taxonomy): Eukaryota > Metazoa > Chordata > Mammalia > Chiroptera > Phyllostomidae > Tonatia > Tonatia bakeri. The sequence continues at coordinate 110,756 of PVIA01000411.1, forward strand.
TTAATATATTAAAACAAAAAAATTCATACTCCACAAATATTAGAAATCAGGACCATAAGTTTCCTTGATCTCTATTAATGAATAAACATTTCCAGTGGTACTAAAAAATGCAAAAAATTCATTATCAATTGAACCACTTATTAAGCTAGCATGTTCACTTTATAAAGGAGCTAGTGTCCTCTTAGATGTAAGGTAACATTTAATGAGGACATTTAAAAACATTTAGTTTCATCTCCATTTATCACCATTCCATTCTCATTGTACAACATTTAGGAAAAGAAAGAGCATTTGGACAAAGGACCAGAAGTCACACAAAGCCCTCCCATCTACAAGTGATGGCTGTTTACATTTCATTGTATTTTCTCTCAGTCGTTTGTGCTATGGACAGTTTTTACTAGACTTTTTCCAAGTGAAAAGTTCTGATGCTCTTCTGATAAAAGGCTGGGTATCAGTAAAGATTTGCCAATATCACAAAGTTAGGTCTCTTTCAAATCCCACGAGGCATTTGGCATTTTTGGCTTTGGGCTTTTTCCAAGCCAACAATATCTGGGCTGGGCATCCAGAAAGATTGTTTAAATCATGATATCAACAAACACTTGCTGTCTTAAATATTTGTGTCCAAACCTCAATCATTTAGCTTAAAAAGTAAGAGACATGATTCAGCAAATTGAATTGTGTGCTGTTATTCTTAGTTCTGCTAAAAGGAGAATAACAAGTCACAACTGACAACTGCAGAAGCACCTTTTGGGATTTGTTTTTGAGTGTCTTCCATTTGGAATTTCCAAAATCTACACAGGCTTCAAACCAAACCAACAAACAAACAAACAAAAAAATCCCGGCAATTTCCTATCTATTAAGCTCCAAATGGACAATAACAAATACAATGAAAACAGCAACCTAGTTGACAGACTCATGAATATTAATCCCATTGCCATGGTTGAGAGATGGAAAATTGTTATTGAATAAGACTCTTTCATCAAACCAAATATTTCTTAATGCTCCAAAGTATGTATCTGGCATTGTTTCTGCTTTACACATCTGCTTCTGTCTTTGAACTCTGATATTAATCTGAAGTTTGCATGCAGCTGCACAGTTCTAAGATAATTAGTTCTTTCTATTACATATTACAATCGATAGGGCAGACCTCAAAAACATTCAGAACTTGGATTTGCATGAACTCTGGGCAATTAGAAGACTTTTCCAAAATTCAAATCAATCTTCTGGAAAAACTTGTGCTGTTACCCAGTGCCTTCCTGGAGTCATTTACATTTTACCTCTTTATGAACATTTTTCCTTTCAGCCTGCTTCTCTTCATTTTTGTACTGAATTGCCAGCAAGACTCTATGATTCTCTTTGGCATATTTCAGAGACAGGACCACCCTGGTGCAGGTGGCATCTGCCCTCATAGATGGGTATGCCAGCAAAGCACTGCGTTGGCTTTTTCTATTGAACGTGGGAGACTTTGATGACAATTCTCCTAGAGCTTCAGAAATTTGGAAACACTTATATAAAAGTGTTTTTTACGGTCATCTCTCCATGGGAGATGAAACCCACTACCCCAAGGGGGCTGACAAAGCAGCGCATGCCATGCATTGTAATTTCTTTCCACAGCAGGACTGTCACCCATAGAAAGGGTTCCAGGGCCTTGCAAAGAACAAAGATTCTTGGTGTTCTTGTTTCATGTCCAATGTGTATTGTCCATGAGGGACAGAGAAGGCCAGGAAGGAAGGGAGGTGCAATCCTGACATCGGAGTGGGCAGGAGCTGGACTGAGCATGAATATGGAATACTTGGATGGAAAAACAGTTTAAGTTTAAGCAAAGTGCTGGGTTCACTTCCAATCAGCACAAGCCGGCTTGTACTTGTCAGGGAATACCACCCAGGAGGGCATTGCTTACAAAACTCAATTTCATGAACGTAGTTTGAAAGGGAAATTTCTACTTGTCAACAGGATTCTTACTTGATTTATACTCCGTGTAAAGATATATCCTATCTTGATGATTAATTTTCCCAGAAGACTGTCTTTATCTTTAAAAACAAGCAAATAGAGTGTCAAACTGCCTGACTCCTGCCTGCCAGGATAGTCTGCAGGCACGCTGTGGGTCTTCTGCTCCTGTCCTCATGCCTGGATACTGTTGCTGTCAGGAGGGATGTATCCTGCTCAGCCTGCAAGCGTCACAGCTGTCTGGTTTATTGGGTTTCTAACTATTTCCCTAAAAATTCACATCATTTCAATATTTTCTTTTTTATAAAAAATAATTTTATAGTCTGGCCAAACCCCACTGGTCATTTTAACCCGGTAGAAAAGTATGTTTTTATTTGCTCTAGAATGTGTTCCATCCAGTCGAGCTGGCAGAAGCCTGAGGGGGAAGAGCACAGCTGTCATCTGACTGATCCTTCCTTCTCACCTGGTTCTCTCCTTTGACTTCCATACCAACGCGCCGGCCTGGTTTTCCTTCTGCCTTTCTGAACACTCTTCCTCTGTCTACACCGCCAGCTGCTCCACCACCTGAGCTGGAATTTCTCAAGCACTCGCTCTAAGAGTCTTCTCTTCTTATTCCACACTCTTTTTGGGGGTAACAGTATTCATTTTCCTACTTCCCAAATTTATCCTCCAAGCTCACATCTCCCTTTGGAGGGTCAGAGTCCTATCAGCATGCCTATTTGAAATATTAATTTGGCTGTCTCAAGTTCAATGAACCAAATTGAACTGCCATCTTCAGACCTGCTCCCTCTTCACATGTCCCCATTTGTGGTTGATTAAAGATGCCTCCAGTTTGCTTGATACTATTTTCACCAAGAGGCAGAGTCCACAAGCCCTACCCTTGAATCCGAGCCGGCTTGATCAGAGTGATGTTGTAAAGTTTCTGGCAGCTCCCACCTTCTTTTCCTTGGAACACCGGCATGTAGGTAGAACGACAGGACTTGTTATCTGGAAGTAGGATGCTGCCGTGACCAAATAACAAAACAAGTAGCATTGGCTTGGGGATCACATCGCAGGGCGGAGCTAAAAGTGCCTCATGAGGGCAACTGGTGCACACTCACAGACAGTGAGGGAAACGCGGGAGAAAAGACGGCTTGTGCTGTAGAGTGGTAGAGAGAGTACAGCAAAACTCTCATCTGCAGAATGTGGAAAATAGAACACGTGTCTTACGAGCTTGTGGCTCCAGATAAGATTTCCAAACAGAATATCAGAAGGGCCAACTAATTTTGTTTTGTTTTCTTAATCCACATATGTTAAAATAGGAAAAGAGAGACCTGAGCTTAAAAAAAATCTTATTAAATTTTAACCTGATTTTAGAAGAACTATAAAGGAGCCAGAACTTTCTGGCTTCAAAAATAAACTACCTCTCATCCTCACTTTCATCCAGGAAAAAATTCTCAAAGGACGAAATGGCTGTAGAGCCAAGACCACATCCAGGGCTCTACCAGAAAAACATGGCTTCAGGCAAAGGACTCAAGAGTGTGGCATTAAGACCCCTGGCTAAGACCTCAGAAAGATTTAAGGGTATGTCTAGGAGCATTTCTGAGAATCAGAAGGCTGGTATTTAAGAATCACAGATACTTTAGGGGAGGGGAGAGGGGGATAATGGTGGAAAGAAGTGGAAGGGAATAGTCCAAGAACATGCATGAATGACCCATGGACATGGATGACAGTGTGTGGACTTACTGTGGGAGCTGGGGATGGGCTGAGCAGAGGAGGGCAAAGGGGGAAAAATGGGGACAACTGTAATACAATAACAATAAAAAAAGAATCATAGATATTTTAGGTTAAGTAACAGGGCTTTGAAGTCTTGGAGGAGGGTTTCACCACAGCCTCACTAATTACCCATGGCACCAAAGGGTGTGTCTTGGAAAGAAATGTAAGTGTGGCTTTTGTGTAACTGACTTGATTGTAAATTGATAGATAAGAAACCTACAATTGAAAAAAAGAAATTGTATCAGCTAAAAATGAAAGGGCAAATAGTACCCCCCGAAAAGAGGTGTTTGGCCCCCTAAGATTCCACACAAAGAAAGCAGGCTCAGAAAGGGGCACAGCTGCATTATGTGTTATTTGTTATGGAAGAAAGAGGGCTCAGAGGGCAGAACTAATTACTTAGAGAGCAGAGCCAAGGGCTCTGCAAGATTGTTCTTGGGGGTAGGAGTTACCGGGATCTAGGAACTGGCAGTGTGCACTGGCGTGAACTGCAAGCCTCCTGCACACGAGTGACTGCTGTGTGCCTGTGTTCTGCTGCTTTTGGGTGGGTCTGCTGCTCTCCTTTCCTGGTTTCTCCTCCTCTCCACAGTCTTTAGACATCAGCTTCCCAGGGCTCTGTCTGCTTCTTTTCTTTCTTTACTTGTCATCTCTCTCTGGGAAATTGCATCCCACCAAATATCCTTAAATGACATCCACATGCTGATAATTTCAAAATTTTTACCTCCAGGGCAAAACTCTTTCTTGAACTCCAGACTGATGTATCTTGCTGCTCACTTGATGCCTCTGCCTGGACATCTAACAGAGATCGAGAAACTTAACACGTGCAAAATCAAACTTCTGAACTTGACATACTTCACTTTCCAAATCTGGTTTTCTTAATCTCCCCATGTCTGCTAGAGCAGCTCCATTATTCCAGCTGCTCCAGTCACTAATCTTGGAGGAATCTTTGATGGCTGGTTTCACCTCTTTCGCCACATCTCCAATATATCAGCTAATTCTATTGGGTCTAGCTTCAAAATAAATGTGGAACCTGACAAATTCTCAACTCCAGTACTATCGCTATGGAACAAGCCACTGATATCTTTTGCCTGACTTGATGGAACAGCTTGCAAAATGGTCTACCTACTTCTGACTCTCTCACCATAGTCTAGTGTCCTCCCGTGGTAGCCTGCAGCTTCCTCTCTGATTTCATTGGCTTCTGTTCTCTTACTCACTCTCACCACTCTGGGCACACTGGCCTCTTCGCTGTTCCTCGGACAAGCTGAGCATACTGCTGCCTCAGGGTCTTTGCACATACTTTCCATCTTCCTGGAAGGTTGGCAGGCTTTCGTTCTGAACTTACAAGGTCCCTTTCCTTGTTTTATTTTACTCAACACACCATTATCTGCCATAATACATATTGTTGTCTATTTACTATCTATTTATGGTCTGGAGTGGAAACTCCCAGAGAACAAGGACTTGGGCTTTATTCCACGTTGTATTGCCAGTTATTTCCAAGAACAGTGTCTGGCTTGTGGTAGACATTCAATAGATAAACACAAATGAAGAAGCTAGTGAATGAAGACAGAGTCAGGAATTATTTGGGGAGATTCATTTAGTCAAATGTTGTCAGGAACCATTCCAAGATAGTTGACGTCAGAAGAGGAGAGGGTGTTTTCTTACTTCAAGAAAGCATCCTAAGAGATTAAACAGAAAAGGGAATAGGTTATAGGAAACTACATGAAACAAAAAAAAGGAGTAATCTTGGCCTATTTTCCTCTTCTTGATTGAACTGTGAGAAGGAAGGTGGGTGGGGAGGAGAATGCCGACCGTTCACGTGCTGAGACAGGACAGCTGACAGCGAGGGAGTGGACAGCAGAGCCAGCAGTCCTTGCCCTTGGTCATCTTCCGTCACCACCATCAACAACAAATCACTTCTTGCCGCCTTTTGTGTCTGACCAGTAAAGGGAAAACGTGTGAGACATGGTCTCTGACCTTAAGAAACTCCTACTTCAATGACAAGGAACGTGGTTTGATGGTAACGTTTTAGAAACATTAGTTAACCACTTTCTTCCTTGTGCCCTGGGCGATACTAAAGAAACTCTGCAATAGTACTTAGCGCCATCTGTAATTTTTTTATAGCACTGACATTAGTTTGATGGCTTTAGAAATTTAATGGAGATATTTACTTTGAGCTCCACCTTTTTCTTTCTTTCTTCTTTTTTTTTTTTTTGGTGGCTTTACCACTGGTGGAATTTGAGTTACTAACTTTATAATTGGATTAACAATGTCATTATTGGATTAAGAGTTTTATAAGTGGATCCCTGTTTCCTTAGTTGGTAGAAAGCTCCTCTGCTTCCTCATTGGTCGAATAGCCTACAGGCCAGCCAGATTACTTTCTTTTCCCTATCCTTTAGAATTAACTTAATCCTTCTTTTCTTCTCTATACCTTTGTCCTTCCTTCCCCCCGCCCCCCCCCAGGCTATTCAATGCTGACCCATCCTTAAACTGATTCTTACTGAGGAAGTCCCTGAGACTCTTTCAAGTCAACATGGGATTTTCTTTCTAAAAGCACATTTGGTGCTTATGGTCACTTCACACAGTTTAGTACTTCATTATCCTGTTTCATGGGCTTTGTAAGGTCCTTGGAGGTGGCACCAGATCTTACACATCTTTGCATGACTTACAAGGGTGAATAAACGGACAAGAACACTTTAGGTGCTGAATAACTGCGTTCAAGAAAGTATGACTGAACGTGAGTGACAAGCTGTACAAACCTAGCAATGTCAAGGAATAAACTGGGAATGAGAGGATTCTTTGAAATATTAGTGACTCTATTTTAAAACTGGAATGCTAGTAGTGAGCATGAATGGAAAACAGAATTTGTGCTTAATTTTGAATGGCAGGCAGTATCAATAGAAAAAGCAAGACAGAGACAGACTCATACATGCAGAACAGATGACAGCTAGTGGGGGAAGGGTAGCGGGTGGAGGGATGGAGCAGAAAGGAAAAAAGACTCGTGGACGTGGACAACAGTGTGGTGATTGCTGGGGGAGGAGGGTATAAGGGGACCAAATGGGAATGAAACAAATAAAATAAAGATTTTTTTTTTAAAGAACGAAGAGTGGGATTGACTAGCAATAGGATGTGAGGAGGCAGAGTCTGGGCAGTAATCATTGCATTCATAGGTCAAGTTAACCCAGCCTTTCTCCTCCTGGGGCCCTAGAGCCGCACTCAGGATTACATTGCTCAGGTTACATTAGAGGGTTCCCAGCTTAATTGGTATTTGGGTCATGTAGCTGCCTCTATCTCCTGGGCCACCAACTGCACCCCGGACAACAAGTCTCTCATCTCTGAGGAGATTTAAGAGCAAACCCCACAGGCAAGGTAAATGACAGCTGTTAGAAGTTCGTGAGTGAAATCCCATTTCTCCCCGTGTCCTTGGAAGTCTGGGCTCCCGTGTGGCTTGTCTAAGACCATGGTCACAGTACCGCACAGCAGCCTCTGCGGCTTTCTAGGAAGGTCAGGGTTTTATCACAGCCTTGAGTCACTGAAAAAAACCTTAACTGAGACAACCCTGAAAAACAAAATACTCTAAATGACTTCAGTGCAACTGGCAGCTTTTGAAAAGGGCATGGGAAACAAAGACAGAGGGAGTGCCATCATCTCATTGCCGACACACTTGATTATGCTCCTCCACACTGTTTGCTGGCAAGAGCAGTGCAGTTCTTAATGAGTAATTTGAAATATCCTTGAAGTAAATATACCCAAAGGAAAAATACTTGAAAACATATAATCTTCAGAAGAAGCAATTGGGCCTGAGTGGTGTCTGCCCAAATCAACTGCAAGTTAATGACTTGGCCTCAGGAACACACCGCACCCTGTACACACACACCCCCAGCACCTGTGTTACCGAGGGTTCCTCAGACTTCAAAGATCAGTCACACATCCGGTTACCTCAGATGATGACAACTGAACAGAGGCTACAAAGGGGACAAAATATCAAACATGAAACTTCACATTCCTCTCTAGAGAGAGTCTTCAGGTGCCAAGGTTAAAAGTCTTTGATCCCTATTTATTCTTTACCATCATTTCTAGTCCCGCTTTCCCATCAAATTTCCTCATATTATAATGCTTTCTTAACCCACCTCCCTGGCTCATCCTTCCTGACACATTTCTCATGTGTCAATCCATTAGATTAATTAATATTTCTAAAGTACCACTTCGATTATTAATGCCAAAATTTCTGAGAGCCTGTTTATGTCCTTAAACTTGGCACTGAAGAGACATTAAGAGCAAAACAAACATCCTGCATTCAAGGGGCTCCCTGTGTGGTGGGTAAGAGAAGTGTGCCAACAATAATTACAAAAATATACGCTGTCAACAGAGGCAATAATAGTTATTATGAAATGTTTGGATCTATCCCAAGGGGCTTAAGCACATTATTTTATTTAAAATTTTCAATAAGTCTGTGAAGTAAATATTATTACCAGACTAAAATAAAACATTATTATTCAGACAAGGAAACTAAATCTCAAAGGGCTTTAGTAAAAGCAAGTGTGTGGCAAAAGCAGATTGTGAACCTAACTCACATAATGATCAAGTAAGCAACTAGAACTCCGATGCTGCCCCGCTTCTCACTCACGAAGTGCTCCTCTATCTAGTGCAAGGTTTCGGAGGCTAGAACCAGGAGACAGCTAAGGATGTGAGCTAGGATGCCAAGCTCCTCCTCCAAATCGCATGCCCCTGGGACATTGGTTTTGTGGTTGATTTTGGAATTCTGAAGCATTGCCCAGACATCACTTAGCTCAGGAGCCCCTTCATCTGTGAAGGGAGGAAATCTTTCAGGCTACAGCACTGGGATTTCAGCGCCTACTCTTGTAAACCTGGAATCCAAGCTACTCGTCCATTTATATTAATTATGGAGTTGCTAAGCGTATAGATCTTGAAAGTTCTCATCACAAGAAGAAATATATGTAATTATGTGAGGTGATGGGTGTTAACTAAACTTAGTCTGGTGGTCATTTTGCAATGTAGACATATATCAAATCATTAGGTTGTACATGTTAAGCTAATACAATGTTACATGCCAATTATATTGCAATAAAACTGGAAACAAAATGTCTAAGAATATACCACCACAAATAGACACACTGTGGGAAATCAGGACACAGAATGTTACAGAAGAAGAGCAAAGACTATGAGGGTCACGTTATAATGAAAGAAAACGTGGCAAAGAGAAGTTGAGTGCCTTGCCCAAGGCAACACAGCTAATGACTGATGGGATCCAGATTTGAACTTGCACTTGGCAAATCTGGTATTAGTTAGAAATTAAGCTAAAGTTGGCCAAAAAAGAAAAGAAAAAAAAAAACTATGGAGTTCATGATGAAATTGAAAAGAAAGGGGACACAACTGTTATTTCTCTTTATAGGACATACACCAGAAATGTGAAAATTTCAAAATCCCACAACTCACACACAAAAAAAGGACCTTTAACTCTGATCCTTGAAAGAAAAGGAAGGAGAATTTTATAACCATCAGATTGGCCAATTAAAAAAATCTGTAATACCAAGTGAGGATTAGGTCGTGGGGAATTGGAAGTTCTTACCCAGAGCTAGAGAGGATGTCAGCATCGCTGAAAGCAGATTAGAAACACTGCGCACACCTGAAGGGGCTCTGGCTCGGAACCTGGCCGTTCCGTTCATCTGATGGGCCACAGGGAAGGCCGCGTGCCGGGCAGAGCAGATGTTTGTAGCAGAGAAAAATCGTAAATAGACTAGAGTACCGAAGACAGGGTTATGGGTAAATACATTGTTGTCTATCATGTAATGGAACACTACATAGCAGGTGAATGAATGAACGAAGCTTACACATAAAAAGTTAGTTAAATCTTAAAAACTTTATGTTTAGCCAGAACGAAACAAGTTGAAATAGTACATCATTTATGTGAAAAACAATACTATATTTTGTTCATGTTTACCTAGATATATTAAAGTGGTAAAAATGCTTACTGTGCTGATAAATACAGTATAGGATAGCTGTTTCCTTGCGGTAGGGGAGGTGGAGATCGGGATGCTAGTGGAAAATAGGAAGGGCTTTAAAACCCCTCAGAGTATTTCATGGCTTAAAATAATCTGAGATAAATGTGATAAAACATAAAGGTGGCACTTTATAAAGTGCCATGTGCTAAAGTGCCATGTGCAAGAGTCTTTATTTAATTAGTCTCTGTATTACTTGCCTAAATGCCTAAAATATTTTAAAATTTTCAAAAAGTTACAAAGGAAGTAACTGTGACCTTATTGCGCAGCCACAAACGACGCAGCTCAGGTATGCTGGTTTGTGACTCGGAAACACAACCCGAAAACAACAAGACGCTCAGCCAGTTTGTCTGATTTTCGTCGTCAATCAGGGGTGAACTGTAATGCGGACAATCTAGCTCTGACTCGTGGGCTCTTCACTGCTCAGAGTCACACGATCATTCATAAAAGCTTTAGGGGAAAACTTCTGAATTGAACAATTTAAAGCTTTTAAACTAATCGGGCTTACTGTGTGACAAGGTGGATAATCATTTTCTATTAACCCTGACAGTATCCTGCCCCATCTGATTCTACTTAACATGCAGATTTTTTTGATAATTAAACAGCTTCTTTTGATGAATTTTTTAATATAAAAGGTAAGGATACCAGGATCCTTTAAAACAATGCATGAGCAGGAAAATAAAAAAAACTGTAGTAGCTGTGTGCCTCCCCGCACCACTCCCACCCACCAGCTGAAATCCATGAGACTTAGGTAGTTTTCTTCTCCTTGAGGTGAGAAAACCAGTCTCCATTTCCTATAAAATAATAGCAACTGAAAAAATCCTGCATCAATAACAAATACCAATTTTCCCCAAAGGCTCTACTTTACTCTTGTTACTATTTTTAATCTTTTAATTATCCCTATGACTTGAACCAATGGACAACAAGTATCTGATGCTGCCACATTAGCTGCAATAGTTAGACTCCAGCCAGCAGTTCTCAAACAGCACTCAACAACAGATCTGGGGAGGGGGGTGTTCTTTTCCTAGGAAAATATCTCCGTAGTGACTATCACATAGGTCCTTCAGTTCAGGTAATGGCCTTCCCACTATCTCTGTTTTGCTATCTAAGATACCCAAATAAATTACTCTTACATCTTTCTGGAATTAAATGTCATTATTATTTTTATTACTGCATTTGTCTGAAGATCTAATTAGAATATAACTACCTAAGGCCCAATCACACGGAGCTATAATCTTCGCATTTCCCGATCGGCTACACATTAACTACAACCAACTTGACTGAGTATGTACAATGTTGCAGACGTTGTATTATCATATTATACATCTCTTACAACAAAAACTCCCTAAGGGAGTTATTATTTCAATTTGCCAGATGAACAAACTTTGGCTTGGAAAGGTCTAACTTTCATTTGCAGCACTGATGGATATCCAAATTGCTTGGAGAGTTTTCTGAAACACACCAATTTCTGAAATGGAGACTTGCAGGCAGGAGAATTTTTAGACAGTGCACCTGGAAACCACTTGGTAAGGAGACAGGGGACACAGGATGGGACAAGGGGAGAGGATGAACTGTCATGACATTGCACAGGGGCCTCGGCCAATCCCACAGAGTGCTCTAATTGGAAGACTTTTCAAATTTATCCCCAAATGGAGGCATAGGGCCAGCATTGTGCTCTTATCAGCTGATCTTTGCGAGCAGGCTGCTCCAGGGAAGGCAGTCTCCTGCTGATGCAGCAATTCCCAGAGCCCACTGCAGCTGTGAGGCACCAGCAGCCTGTATTTGCAGCAGCTGGAGGAGTGACTGCCTGGGTCCCGAAGGCATGATCTGGGTGGCACCCCACACCCAGCGCTATTTCTTTTTAATTCCATGGGCAATTGCAAAACAATTGAACCTCTGTATCATGACTTGCCTATTTGGTTAGCATTGCTATCAACCGGGGACCCAGAGAAACACGCCTGCTTGTGTATTCATAGGTAAGAGAACTGAGGTGGAATACTGACCCCCACAGCACCATGACCTCACCTCTCCATACACAATTACAAAAATATTATTTCATTTGAGACTGAATACAAGCTATGGAGGAGCTCCAGTTTTACAGGAGAGGACACTGAGATTCAAAGATTGTAAGTGCCCAAGTTGCACATATAGAAATTGTCTCTGATTTTGCAGCCAATTCTAAGTTCATATAGACCTAGTTGCCTCGTGTATTTCAGCCTTGTGTCCAATATGCTAGGGTGTTAAGAAGCCTCAACCTCCCTCCTTCTCTAAGGTCTGACACATGTTAAGCTTCCCTACAATATACAAGCCCAGCATATCCAGTGACATTAAATGATGAAGAAAACAGAAACAGCACATCGCTGCATAAATGTCTGCTTTATAAGTCACCCTTAGTAAGGGAACCTATTAAATTATGCATTTTAGCACAAAATAAACCAATTGATCTTGATAACCATTACATCTTATTTACCCACATGTATTAGAAACAGATGGAATGTCATACATATGAATGACCATACCTAAGGAAAGCTTTAATGCTTAGTATCTCAAAACAAAGTGGAATAGGCTGCTTTAAAGCAATACGATATGTCAATATGTAATGTTCCTCCTTTTTCGATCTGCATGGGGCGCATCCTTAGCCTTCTGCAGTTTTTCTTTGGTATTCTCAGGGGAATGTTTTTGTTCTCTCTCTCTCTCTGTCCCTCCCTTTGTCTTTCCTCATTTTGGTGGAACCTTCCAAAAACCTGAAAAAGGGTCCATAGGAATACATCATTTTAAGAACTGAAACATCTGAAAAAGCCTAGTCTACACTTACACTTGATTTATTATTTGACTGGAAATAGAATTTTAGATAGTAAATCTTTTATTTATTTGTAAGGTGATTTCCCACTCTCATCTGTGTTTTAGGGTGACCGTTGAGACGCTTGATGCCACTTGGGTCCCTTCAGTACATAAACCACTCCCAACTCTTTCTTCCCTCTTTTTATTCCTGCAAGTCCCCAAAATGTCACAGTGATCATATTTAATATACCTGTCAATTTGTTAGACAAAACGTGGTGTTACATTATTCATTGAAATCTTGGGGAAATTTCAAGTGAAAGGCCAGGAGTCACCTTCTGGATTCTTCTCTACATTCGGAGGTAAAAATAACCTGCAACACTAATGTTCTTACTAAGTGGAGAAAGCCCCCAGACACAGGACACTAGTTAAATTAGACCCATTTGTCAAACAGATTGAATTCTGTTCACATTTACTCCATTTATCAAATGAGACTGCTCTCCTCACTTAGGTGTGATTTTGTTCCCCAACTGCATTTGTTTCACGCCACAGAGGACAGTAGATGGCTTGGGGCAGATGCCAAGAAAGGAAAATGTTTAGCATATATTTCTATTATAAGACTCCAAAATACAAAGTTTGTTTAAGCCTAATAATGTAATGAAGAATTAGAAACTATTTCTGGCAAAACTGAAATCCTAAAGAAATAGATAAATTAGGTTTGAATATATATATAAATTCAAACACATTCTTCAAGTAAATTTAAAGATTTTTAAAGTGAAATTCCTGATAGTGTACATGATTTGGTTTAGCGATTTAATACTAAATAGTATAGAGATGTCAAGGCACAAAGTAGGGGTCCCCTGGAGATGTTTAAGCAAAGATCATTACAAATCACAGTGTCCAGAGAAGTTACAGTTGCAACCCACAAAGTTGCCTACCCAGAAATACCTGTGCTTATCCCCACCCACACCTCACGTCTGTGTTCTCTCCCTCTCACCCTGGGCTCCGAGTTCAGGAAAGGTGGCCCAGTGGGGCTTCAGGCTTCCCTGCTCTGCAGGTTCTGGTTGGTTACATCCTTTAAGAAGCACTGAAAGGAGATCCTACAGCAGGAGGTGAGAGAGGGATTGACTTCTTCATTCCTCACTCTCTGGGTTCCACTGCCGCTCGCTCCCAGCCTGGATATGGTGGCGTTCCTCTGCATACAGCAACTGCTACTCAGCGGCAGCTGTGTTTGCCCTGTATTCCAGTCACACCGCCATTGCCCTTTGCTCCCTCTGTCAGTTAACCCTTCCTGCTCGAGTTAGACCTCGGTGTGGTGCTCTCACAGTCCTTTTGTTGAGCTGTGTACACTCAACCCTTTGGAGTGTACAGCTCTTCCCCCAAAACTCGCCCTGGTACAGCCTATTCTGTAACTTCCTCTCCAGTCTTGTTCGAGTCACACAGACTACCTAACTGTACTCACAGCTTCTAAGCTCTAAGTATACCATTTCTTCTCATTTCTCCTTATATTCATCTTTGTCGTTTAAAACTCCTTTCCAAGTTCTCACCTTCCCTGGAGACCCTGCTTGAGACTGAAAGTGACTTCGATTGCTAGACTCTATGTGTTTTTTTAAGTCTGTTGTTACCATTTAAAATTGTTTAGAGCATTTTAAGATTACTTATCTACCCCCTACCCCCGCCACTGAGAGCTTCTTCGGAGCAGACGTCATGTCTCCTTTAGTCTCCAGCACTTGGAATGAGACTGCTGGCTCAGATCAAGTCAGAAAGAATGCCAGCCCTGGTCAACCAGAGATTATTGCAGTGGGTAGAACATAGGGGAAAAAAAAAAACAAACTAACTAAAAAAATGTTGGTGAAAACTAATCAAGAAGATGGAGAAGGCAAGAACCATGAGAGATTCGTATGAATAATCTTGCAGATTTGGGTACCCCTGTCTGGTGAAGACATGCACAGTGGGAAACAGCTTAAGAAGAAGAAGACCTTAAAGGCACCTTCCAGGGATGCAGTTGGAGGGGCAGAGTCTGGGAGAGAGAATAAGCTCAGATAGAATGTGGGTATCTTTCTTTCAGGGTTTGAAGCCAATAGACTGGCTGCGATTTCAGAAGGAAATAATCTGGTCCAAGTTGTGTGCGACCCAGGGGTGTGGGAAAGGACCCAAGCAGAGGCAGTGGAGAAGAGAGAGACAAGCAGGAAGAGAGCGCCATCGCTCTGTGCCGCAGAGCAGTGGATGCTGGGTCTCCAGGGAGATTAGGTCTGGACAGAAGGGTGCAGTAAGGGGGGAGAAAGTTTAGCAGGATTGGGGGTGGGAGCCCGCTGAGTGTCCTGCAGGCAGATGTCAGACCAAAGGTGTTGAGGAAGGAAGTGGGGAAGAAATGGCAGAAGGACATGCTGAGAAATTTTGAGGGGGTGATAGTGTGAAGATGAAGTAAGTTTCTGAAATGGATAGAGGAGATAAGGAAAGTCTACTCTGATTTCTTTGAAGTTTTCTAAAACATACAGGAAATGCCATTTCAGTCTTTACATTTTTATTTTATTTTATTTATTTTTTTGTAAAGTACGCTACCATTTGTGGGAACCAAGGAGACAGGCTTTGTATTCATCTATGCTGTGAATGCTCAGAACACCCAGAACTAGATAACTTTCTGACTCTGTTTAAGAGTAAGTTGTCACTGGTAGGTTTAAGTGGGCACGATTTACTCAAGCCTCCCTGTGCCTTTGTAACTTTTCAAAATTCTTTTATTGAATTTATTGGGGGACATTGGTAAATAAATTTATACAGGCTACAGGTGTATGATTCTACAAACATCATCTGTATATTTTTTTATGTGTTCACCTCCCCAAGTCAAGTCTCCTTCCATCACCCTTTATCCTCCTACCCCTTTGCCATCCTCTTCCTCCCCCATCCCCCTCGCCCCCTGTGATCACCATACTGCTTTCTGATCTATGGGGTTTTGTCTGTTTGTTTTTGGCCTAATAACCCTCACTTTTTCACCCAGCCCTCAACTCCCTCCCCTCTGACAGCTGTCAGTCTGCTCTCTAACTATCTGTTTCTGTTTTGTTTGTTGGTTTATTTTGTTCACTGGATTCCACACATGAGTGAAATCATATGGTACCTGTCTTTCTCTGACTGGCTTATTTCACTTAATATAATGCTCTCCAGGTCCATCCTGTCACAAGGATAAGATTTTCTTCCTTTTTATGCTTTTAAATTTGTAATTTTTCTTATAGTGTTGTCCCCAGCTGTCCTTGGTTGACAGATTGAGGTTATCATTGGCAGAATATATATGTGTGAAATTTTATTATTTTCATAATTAACTCCAGCATATCGAAACTTTGCTTTGTCACGTTGTCTTAGCCATTCTGCAGACACCACTCCTACAGCTTCAGTGTGTCCACCTGGTCTCTTCAGTGGGCGGGCCTGTCAGTTCCATGCAGACATTCTCGTGTACCTGTGCAGTTTGCGGGTGTCTTTTAGGGAATGGATTTTAAGGCGAGCTTTACATTTAATGGTCTATTCAAGCTTAAATTTTTGAAATCATAAAAAGAAAAATGTTTATTTCTTCCTAAGAAAGCTTTTTGCCACTCTAAAAACATTAAGATTTTCATCACCGTAGTCATATGCCCCCAAGACTACTTCCTGGGACTGCAAGAAAAGCTGAAAAGGTGGGCGGAGATACTGAGGCGCTGCATCCTCAGAAAATGGAAGGTTAAGGGCGAGTTGCTGAGACACGGGATAAAAATAAACCCTGTGACTAGGCACGTGAGAGATGTGTCCTGAAGGCGAAAGTGCAGTGCAGGGTTATTTCAGTTAGAAAAAGAAAAGAAAATGGGATTCTAAAATGAAGAAGAAAGCAGTGGAGGGGGAGGAGGAGGAGGAGGAAGGAGAAGGAGAAGGAGAAGAAAAATAATAGTAAATGCTGAAATTGAAGAGTTTGGCACCTTGCAAAAAGTGTGTATAAAGAATAGACTCAGCAGAATAGAAAAAAGATCTGGAAGTATGTGGGTGTGTGGAATTTTTTTTTTCATCTTGGTTTTTAAAGATCCATTCTTGGTTGGGAGCACAGAGTCACTTGTATTCTCACCGCAGAGATAACAATCTATATTGCACGTCAGCCGGTGCTATCTAGAGGACAAGACACAGACACCCTATTACCGCGGTCCCCGGTCTGGTGGTAGAGACGTAGAGTCCCACTGGTGTTGTTAATCAAGTGCGCAGATTCCTAAGTCTTGGTAGACATCACGTTACATTTGGGTGTTTGGATGTAGGTATCTAAATGATTATGGCTACTTTCTATCCTTCCAGAACTTAGGATGGATGGAAAAGTTGGGAGTGATGGATTCTCCATAGAACGTGAAATCAAAATAATATAGATTTTTGCTTCCTGCTAATGCTGGAGCTAATGGAGAGTGAGAGAGCATACTGGAGTATTGTGAAAAGTATTTCCAACATATCTTTGTTTTCTTCTTTTAAAAGCATTTCCACCTGGTATTCTGTACTCTAATTTTTGATTCTGAAATTTGAATTCTTCATGCATTTGCTCCAAAACAGCATAGAGACTTGACTCATAAAACAGGACAGATTTTTCCTTAGCAACTTATACTATGTTTCTACTCAGAGCCTGGATCTGCTGGGCATCTTCTTCCTTATGCCGTAAAGTAAAAGTCATGCTCCTTGATGCTAGGAAGTTGAAAGCTGTTTAACTTTAAGAAGGGTTTATTGAAATGATGATGTAAGCTCCCTGATTAAATAATGTCACCAGAACATTCTGTCTACATCATGCTTTGCCAAAACACTTTGGCAGAAGACTCAAACATAAACATTTACAACTAAGGCAGCAGCCTAGATAAAGCGTGTGTTTGCTCCTGGGGGTCGGAGTGAGAGAAAGGGATCCACGGAGATAATGCGCCAGCTTCTCTGAGTTACACATCTCTGACAGGCTGTGAAGAAGTGCACCAGGATAGTAACAAGCTAGAAAAATTCCTTGACAAGTGGAATAGAGCAACTGAAACAGGTAGCCGAACAAACTGGCCGAGCAATTTATCGCCAGATACAGAAGGTCACCTCCCTAGAGTTATCATTTGGCCTCAAATATATTTTAGCTCCAAGCCCAGAAAAGCAGCAAAACCAGGTGGGTGATGCCACGACGAGCTGCAATAACTAATGACCCCCTGCCCTTGCGCTGACGAATAAGTGGAGACCACGATGCTGAAACAGCACACCTGGAGAACTGATGAATATTCTGCTGAAACCCTCCCAGGTCGCACCTGCAAGAAACAGATAAAAGACTCAGGACAATGGACCCGGCATGCTGGGGAGCAACCCATACCTTTCCCTTTCCCCTCTTCTTCCCTCAATTCCCCCCCTCCACAGACACACGTCTCCTAAACTCCAAGGGACCCTGAGACTTGCAATCAGGGGGAAAATCAGAAGTGGCAGCTCATCCCAGGCTAATCCCTTGAACTTGTGCCCAAGGCTCCTTTTCTCTGACTTCCCAGTGAGCTAAGGCAGCCCCGCCTGGACTCTCCTGTTGCTTCTTCTATGCTAAGCCCTTCCTTGTTTCACTGTCCTCAGCTTTAATAAATATACCCTCACTGTCACCTGGGCTCGTGTTGTGAAATCTTTCCTGCATGAAGTCAAGGACCCATACACTACCAGCTGGCCCTAGGCAGACCCACTCAGGGCCAGTTCTCTATTCTGTAAAAGAAGGAGCTCAGCTATTCTATTTCCCTATCAGAACAGCAGAATGTGCTCCTTCCATTTATTTCAAGGCAGACGACTCTCTTCAAGTATTTTTGATACCTACCCACTGTGGTAGAGATGATTGTTTTTGTTGCCAGTATTCACTTTTACCCCACATTCCTCTGGACAACCATTCCACCTTCAATCTCCGCCCGTGTGGTTTGACTGACAGTTACTGTTATCGGCTTATCTACAGAGAGGTGCCTGTGACTCTGCCTGGCTCAGCCGAATCCTGCATTCACCCAGCCACAGTCACTGGTTCAGGGATGATCCAGCGTCCCTCTCAGAACCACATGTCGTTTTCTATGCGCCTTGAAGGTGTGGTATGCAAGCCGAGAGCCGTTGACTGCCACTTCGTCATCATGAAGGGTGACTGGGCGTGTCCTCAACACCTGGGAATCCAGTAATATAAGAAGCTCCCATGAAAAATTGAAGCAATTTTCAGAATAAAGTAGTGATGTTAGTATACTACCACAGATCTGCTAATCTGGTTCTGAGGTTTTTGTGGTATCTGCCTCAGCTGCCATCAGTGAGAGCTTCCTCTCCTCTTCCAGGCCTTCTGGCTTCTGCTTACTCATGTCCTTCATCTACTGCCTCTGTCCCTGTGTGTCGTGGCTCCTGTGCTACTCTACTCTTTGGGTCTTGCTCTGTGCTGCTCCTTTTTAACATAATTAAGAATGCCTGATTGAGGTAGTTTTTCACTACCTTGTACAAAGTGCTTCTGTTAGAAAAATATAAATTTTTGAACTATATATCCACCATATGTGTATATATGTACTGTATAATATGTGTACTATATATTTTATATATATAGCCAGATACAGGTCGCCTCCCTGAAGGTAACACCTAGACCTAGTTGTATTTCAGTTCCAGGCCCCTATACATATAGCAGGGGAGGAAAGCCTTGTACCTTCTTAGGTTCTGTGGTAGGGCCTGAGAAATAAGTTAACATACGACAAATAGGAGAAAAGCGTATGTTGCATTTAATATTTTTATGTGCACACAGGAGTCTTCATAAGGAAAAAGAAAACCCAAAGAAGACTTTCAGTTCCAAAAGTTTTAAATCTTCTTAAATGAGGAGCAGTAAACTGTGAGGATGTGACTGGCAGCTTGGGCTTGGGGGCAATAAACTGCGGGGTGGTGACTAGGAATTATGTGATGGAAGTTGTGGAAGGTAAGAATTATTTTCCTAAGTTTGTACAGATAAGTTTTGGCATTGACTCATAGTCTCCGGGGATAAGAATGTTTTTCTCTTCTGGGTACAGGGAGGACACATTTCTCAGGAGAAATCTTATGACTTGTTTTTATTAGATAGAAAGGAGGGCAGAGATCCCTTTCTGTATCTGTGGTTTCTCAAGTACCTTCTGCTCAAAATATACAACATGCCATAGTAGCACCATCTTGGAAGAGTATGTTCTGAACCCCATTCAATACCTTTCCATAATATATACTTTTAAAAGTAATGTATAGGTAGAATATATACTTTTAAAATTATTTACCGAGCACCTACTATGTGCTGGGCATTGTTCTATGCATGTTAATACATTTTATGCTCGCAAAAACCCACCAGGTGAGAACAATTATGATCTTCATTTTATGGATGAGGAAAATGCTACACTTAACTAATTCACCTGAGGTCCCACAGCTAGTAAACAAAGGAGCTGTGGGACCTCAAATATTCAGATCTCTAGACTGCATATGATTAATTTTCCTCTACCATGGTCCTGGGTTACTTGGCCACATCATGCCATAGGCTGTTGGCCTTTCGTACGCCTGACCACATCAGGGCCAAACTCCAGGTGGGTCACCTCTGCCTGGGGAGACATGGAGGCCAACGAATAGGAAATGATGTCTGTCCTGTTGGGGCTCTTCCCCAGCCTTCAGAAGAAAGATGTGTAACTTCAAGTAACCATGTCCTCTTTCAACAGGAGTATTTGGTTAGACAGCTACTTCCTGGCACCAAGAGTGGGGCACACGGCAGGCGGCTCCCATGTCCCTTCCCCTTCCCCGCTGCAGCCAGGCCGCTCGCATTCCTCTTTCCATTTTTATCACATGTGCTTTCCACATGGCTCCTCTCACAGGCTCCGTGTACAGATTCACCTGTGTGTTAGCGCTCTGGCTGTTATTTCCTGTTTCCTCAAAGTCAGGAACTACGATCTGCTTCATCCCTGCTGGGTCATCAGCAGGTTCTGGCTGTGCTAGGCCATCCATAACCATTTTTCACAAGAATAGATGAGCAAAGAAATGAACGAATGACTGCATTATCTGGATTTCTCCTTTAGAGAGAGTCTAAAATAGAGGCGAAAGGGGCAAAGCTCAAGAACCAAAAAAAAAAAAAAAAAAAAGTGCTTTAGGAAGGCAAAGAAAAGGACCATTTAGAGTGCTGCAGAAGCTATGGAAAGCAAATCAAGTTGAGTATTATCTTTGGTTAACACAGTAGTCCCCTTATCTATGGGGCATGCATTCCGAGATGCCCAGAGGATGCCTGAAATGGCAAATAGTATCAGACCCTATGGGTACTATATTTTTTCCTATACATAAAGGAAGCACGTTATGGCTCCCTTCTGGCATGTGTTCCAATTGCCAGCATTGCTGCTCTTGTGTTTTGGGATCTTTATTAAGCAAAGTAAAGATGACTCGAACAGAAGCACCGCAGCACTGCAGCAGTCAGTCTCGTAACACCAGACAGCTAGGTAACTAATGTGCGAGGAGCGTCTATAGTCTGTAGATGCTGGACAAAGGAAGGGTTCATATCTTGGGAGGGATGGAGTGAAACAGCATGAGATTTTGTGATGATACTCAGAATAGCATTAAATTTAAAACCTATGAATTGTTTATTTCTGAAAATTTTCATTTAATATTTTTGGACCACAGATGACAAGGGTAACTAAAACCTCGAGAAGCAAAACCACACATAAGGGGCACTGCTATATTGCTTAAGGTAGATGCCCTATAGATAAGGTAACCATATGTCCCCCCTTGTTTGGGACAGTCCTCATTGGCCCCTGTTGACCTGACATCCTATCTGGTTTAGCATTTTCCTGGGATAATGTGATACAATCTGAAAGACAGCATTGATACTTGTCTTCCTATCTCTGAGTCCTTCCAGACATAAGGTCACTTTCAAGGACAACAGCGTGCCCAGGGCCTGCCAATAACACCAACTGTGCTCAAAGATAGCGCAGTCTCAGGTGGCCGTGGGCAAAGCGCTCGGTGTTGCCACCCACGATGACCACTTGGCGCACCAGCCTGACATGTCACAGACCTGCCATTTGCTTCAACACATACCCAGGAACAGCTGCTGTTGGGGAACCGGAGGAAAATAAGGGAAAACAAAAGGTTAGGTGGGTGTGGATATCTGAAGGAAATAGTGCCTCCATTTGATTCTTAAAAGCACATAAATTATATGGATACCTTATCTAGACACCCCATTCTTTTCTATTTTTAATTTCATTTTCTATTTTTGGTAAATACTGTGGTTCTGTGATTTTTATTTATAAATGGTCTGTCAAACACCTGGATCCCAGGACTCCCTGTAGATGCCGGCACTCAATAGGTCTGTGGTGGGACTCAGGAACCTGCGTTTCAACAAGACTGCTCCAGGATTCTGACCCAGGGGTTCTGCAGAACACGTCGGAGAAGAACATGGGTTTCCACAGAGGGGCTGTACATTGCCAATGGCGGGGTGTGGTGGTAGCAAGAGTCCTGGACCTGAGTGAAGATCCAGGTACTGGAGGGAGAGGAAAAACGTAAGCCGAGAGGGAAGGGAGCCAGAACCCGCTGCCCCAACTCCTGCTCACCCCTGCCTTCGGGATGCAAGGCTTCTCAGTAGGAAACACAGACCATCGATCCGATTGTGGCATACGTGTTACTTTACTTACTACAAAGTGTCTCTAGGTGTCAACTACACACCCCAAAGCAAGCACACTGAGTGACATTTGTTCCTGAAGCTCAGGCGATGGTGATTGGAGGCCCTGACATCGGGTTCACTACAAGCTCTGGTCCTGACTGTTGCTGGACAATGGTGCTTTCTTCAGGCTGGTGTGGATCTCCCTGCGGTCATTAAGCTAAATCTCATTTAATAGTAGAAGTGTGTTGTGTACATATGATTTTTATGTGTGGCATCTATGTGCAAGCACATATGTGATGGCAATCGAAGATTAGAAAATTGCCCCTCCAAACCCAGGAAAAATACTGATAAAGATTCGTTGCTTGACTAAGCTTTAGTTAGGCCCCATAACCATTTTCTAAACCCCGTGTCTGTGCACTTCCTTGTAAAATCCTGTTTCGTCAAGAACCTGCTTAGTCAATTTGGTAAGAGTAGTTCCTCGTGCATTTCTTCTTGCCCTTAGCACCTAATCCGATTCCTTGTCCTCCACCATACCCCGCCTTGCTTTCAGTGAAGATCCTGTTAGCTCAGTTTAGCCAAAATGGAGGAAACTAATTAGCCAGAACTAGGAGGAAACTCTTGATGTCTCCTCTTAGTTCTCCAGCGCCCGACCTCTGCTCTGCTCCATGGCTATACACTCCCCATCACCCCTGCGCTATTTAGAATCGAGCCTGGTTCTGTGCTGAGGTTCTTCCCTGTTGCCATAGTCCTTAATGAAATCTACTTTCACTGCTTTAACTTTTTTCTAGATCTTGTTTTTCTTTTATAATTCTGATATCGACAGTGATGTAATATGGCAAGGTATATATCTTTAACCTCAACACATTGAAAAAAAACTTTATTATGTATTTAAGTACATAAATGTATATTATATATTTTCATTTAGTGTCAACAGATTGTAAATTAAAAATTTGATTGTGCATGTAAATACATTATAGATTTCCATTTAGAAGAGACATTTTTTCTGAGATCTGAGAACATCCTGTTCTGTTTTATTTTATTTTTATAAAAAAATCAATCCATCTGTTATATTTGCCACGCACAAGAGAAAATATTCCTAGTTGGGTTAATTTTCACTAGTTTAAAGACATTGTACTGAATGGTTTTAAAAAATAACAGCTTCAAAAATCTTTGTTCCTTTTCCAAAAGGCCCATTTAGAATATTCCCTGAGTGCCGTGGTGCCCAGATGGTGCAAAAGTGAAGCAAGATGCTGCTGCTGGAGCTGGTCTCACTCAGTCTGCCCACGTGCCTGCCCTGTGGGCACGGCCGGCCTCGGGGGACAAAGCAGGCAGGCACGCCAGGGTTTGAGAACTCTGCAAAGTATTTCTGCATTAATAGAAAAAGAAAGCAAACTGACCAGTGGTATTTGTTAAATGTCAGCGTTTGAAAAGAACAACAAAAGCAGATTTAAGTGAAATTCACAATGTTCTAGAAGTAGCAGTGAGACTGCTGAAAGGAGACCACCGAGGTTGGGTCCTCTGTCCTCCATTCACTGAGTGTGTGAAAGTGTCAAAGCTTGGAGGGGAAAAGATGAAGAGTAAAATTATTCTGCTTAATTGTTTAATGTTTCAGAGTTTTGTCTGTGATAGGGGATGATGATAGCTATATGACAAGGTCTGTCCAGAAGGTATCCAGCCATGTACTATGAAAAATAGAGACATATATTGAAGAAGATACATGAAACATTGTACACAGGACAATGATGCTTCAGCCCCCTTCAAAGTAGGCACCTTGTGACCTTTCACAGTTTTCCCAGCATCCCTTCCACTGTTCAAAACACTCTGCAAAATCCTTTTTTGGAACTGCCCTCAGCTGCCCTGTCATATTTTCCTGAATCTCATCAACGGTCTGAAATCTCTTTCCTTTCAAAGGTGATTTTAATTGTGGGAAAAGCCAGAAATCACAGAGTGCTAAATCTGGGCTGTAGTGGGGTTGGTTCTCCTGGGTGATTTGATGTTTTGTACAAAACTGCATGAGACGTGATGCAGGAGTGGGCACATTGTCGTGATGAAGCTGCCAATCATGAGTTGCCCATAGCTGTGGCCATTTTCATCATATCACATCTCTTGACCAACTAAGAACACTAAGGTGGTGCTCCTTGTTCATTGTTTGGCCTGGAGGGGTGTACCTGTGATGGACAACACCTTCCCAATCAAAACACAGTCAACATGGTCTTGATCTCCCTGCAACTTTGCCGCACCTTCTTCGGGTGTGGAGACCCAGGTGACTTCCATTGGGACGGCTGGCCCTTTGTCTCCAGCTCATAGCCTAGACCCACCATTCATCTCCAGGTATATGACCTTGTGGAAATCTGGTTCATTGGTAGCGGTTTGAATCAAGTCACTAGCAACTGCAGCACAATGTTCCTTCTGCTCTGGTAGCAGAAACCACAGAATGAATTTTATCACAACACACTTCATGTCAAGATTCTATGTCAAAATCTCAGACACAGTAGTTTTTGGAATGCCCGGATCAACTTCTAGCTCTCACACTATCAGTTGCTGGTGTTTGTTGATTGCAGCCCCTACACATTCAACATTCTCAGGTGTTCTGCTTGTTGCAGGCCTTTCAGAACGTGGATCACTTTGAACAGATTCTCGACCATCTTTGAAGCATTTGTGACACACTTTAATTTGCACTGCACTCATTACATTATCCCCCAAAGCCCTCTGAATTATCTGAATAGTTTCTGCAGAAGAAAGTTCAAGAGTAATGCAAAATTTAAGGCAGGTCCATTGCTACACTCATTCAGTCATTTTGAATATGACGGCCAGACAGTACACGTGCTCACTCAACAACTTACGCCACCCCCACTGACTAGTACAGTGAAGTCATCAGTGTTCACACATGTGCATCCAGTCCACTCTCTTTGGTGGCCAGGTCACACCAATGTCACACAAATTATTCTTGTTATATTAACAATGGCTGGGCTTTTTCCAGACAGACTTCGTATATCATTGTCCCAGAGGAAAAATCTCAATTTATGGGGGACTGCTTACAAAAGCAGCTGATTCTAGTACGAAACTTTGGGTTTGGAATTCCTGAGTCCTCCAAGAGAAAGGGGTGGGGTACGGGGAAGAGTAATTTGCATGCTGAAGGTGCTGAACAAACTCTTGAGTTGGGTCTTGGGGTCTGAAATCTTGAGCCTGTATTCCTGGCCCTAGTGGTTCCTAGTTGGGTGACGTTCCACAAGAAACTTAGAAACTCTTTTGTAACAGTGGAAAATTGTTAACGGTGGGAAATTGTAACCCACCCTGGCATTCTTTTGACACTGTTTCTGTAAGAGCTGTTCTGACTAACATGTAGCTTGTAGATAAACAGCATGTTTGTATAAGAATCATAGGAACTAGCTTCAAAAGATACAGACTCCTTCCCTGGTTGGTGTAGCTCAGTGGATTGAGCATGGGCCTGAGAACCAAAGGGTAGCTGGTTGGATTCCAAGTCAGGGCACATGCTTGGGCTGTAGGCCAGGTTCCCAACTAGGGTCATGTGAGAAGCAACCACACACTAATGTTTCTCTCCCTCTCTTTCTCCCTCCTTTCCCTCTCCTTCTCTTCCCATCTCTCTAAAAATAAAATATCTTAAAGACTCTGGCATCCCAGCTCAAGGTTTACTGACCTTCAACCATGGAGCCAGGATGACATGAGACGTGAAGCCAGGATGACTAAACCAGAATGAGGCCCACCCGACCATCACTTGCCTTATCAGAATGGACTCTGCTCGTCTGCATGTAGAGAACTTTCCAACCCCACCCCCTTGATCTCTTTGTTCTGTTCCCATCTCCTTCCTTCACTACAAAAATCTCCACTGATTGTGGAGATGGGCTTTGAGATACAAGTCCCCCATCTTCCAGGTGGCAGCATCAGAAAATAAACCATTTTTCTTTACATCAGCAGCTGCCTCTTGCATATTGGTTTTTGTAGCGGCGGGCAGCCAGACTTTTGTTCAGTTACACTTTGGACTCTCTAAACCTCATACCTATAAAAAGGTGTGAGCCAAAAGATTTACTTCTCAAGAGTGTTATTAGGATTAAGAAGTAGCATCTAAACAGGCTAGACAAGTGCCTGGTGTACAAACAAGGGCAGGGAACCCCCCAAATGGAATTATCTTCTGGTGGGTGGGCCCCTTGAAGTATAGGCTCCTCCTGCTAGGTGTTCTAGGAACCCATCTGTACCAGTGTACTAGCTGGCGTTGTTGTGAGAGGCTGCATTTGGCTTCAGGGAATTTGTTTTTAAGATTCAGTGTGTTTGTCCATTGCATGATGATTTATGAGCACACCTGCCCACACTGCACTGAGCGTTCAGCAGTTTTTGACCAAAAATGGCATGACTCCCATGCCCTACCCTCTCTATCAACCCAATCCCACCCTGAGAAACTCTTTTTTTCTGTTTTCCCTGATGCAAAAAGACCTCAAAGGGAAACATTTGCGGATATGGAAGACATGAAACAAAAAATGGCAGAAGCACTGAAAGGCATCAAAATCAACGAGTTCAAAAACTATTTCGAACAGTGGGAAAAAGTCTCGATAGGTGTATTGCATCAAGTGGAGAGTGCTCTGAAGATGATTGAAGTTTAAACATGTGACAATAAATACATAATTTTTCATAAGTAAATTCCAGTTTTTGGGGCTCCCCCCTCACAGCACACGGCACCTGCTGAGTGTTACTATGGTTCTCCTCAGCGAAAACATGCACTGGGCATAT
This sequence comes from Tonatia bakeri, assembly GCA_004024845.1. Taxonomy (NCBI): domain Eukaryota; kingdom Metazoa; phylum Chordata; class Mammalia; order Chiroptera; family Phyllostomidae; genus Tonatia; species Tonatia bakeri. The sequence continues at coordinate 137,579 of PVIA01000411.1, forward strand.
TCTTTTCACTAGGCGTATTCTGAAATTTTCTTCTTTGATTTCTGAGGCTTTTAGAATTATGATTGAAATGCCCGCTGGTGACTCTTTTTAAACCTTTTCTTTTTAATCCCTTGTTAAGAGAGTGTATTCAATTAACTTCTCTCTACAGCAGATTTTCTAAAGAATATTTTGAAACCTAGTTTTCCCAGAGAAAGCCATTGTGGGGGGAAAAAAGAACTGGGGTGGAGTTAGCTGGGGCATGGATTTCTGGGACCAAAGAAAGCTTGGGGAACACTAGATTAAATTATTTTTGAGAAATCTTTCAAAAGATCTTATCATTGAGTTTTAGTTACTTAATTATGATTTAATAAATACCTAACAGTGCTTACTGTGTGCCGGCATTATTGTAAATGCTAGTAGCTATACATTGTTGTAAGTGCTAGTATTTATAAATTTAGTGCTTACTGTGCACAAGCATTAAATTGCCTACTGTGTGCAGGCAATAAATTGTAGTGAGTGCTAGTATTTATTAATTTAGTGTCTACTGTGTGCAGGCATTGTTGTAAGTGCTAGTTAGTATTTATAGAAGTACTAATCCTACGAGGTAGAACATACCCTCATTTTAGCAATAAGAAAACAGAGAGGTTAAGTGCATGGCCTAAGGAGTCACAGCTAAGAAAGGAAGAGTTGATATTCTCATTCCTGGACGACTTCGAACACCTCTCACGCACTCATAGGCACTTTGAGGCTTCAAGTGGGAGCTTGACTCAAATGCGCACTTCCTCTGACCATGTAATCCCCTACACTTATCTGGCCGGGGAACCCGCTTTTTTGCAGAACATCTGTGGGCTAGTTTTCTCCATAAATCACAAACTCACGGATCTCAGTGGAGGAAAGAAATTTATATTCGTTGAACCTGGCTCTTTGCCAGGTATAGTGCTGGAGTTTTCCTCCCAACGGTAATAGGTCATCAGGACACAGCGAAGCTTTGACCTGAAAATGATGGACTGCCCTTGCATTTGATTAATAAAGTCTGTATGAAATAGCATATAGCTGGACAGCTCATCCTCACTGCTGGATTTTCCCATCCGTCAGACACAACTGTTTATGCTGTCAGCCAGAATGAAATAAACTAGGTGTTGGGATCATAAACAGCAATCTCAGATTAGATCACAAATCATTTCCAAAAGAGCTGAGCCCACCGTTGCGCTGACGGGGTTTGCGTTATATGGAGCCCAGGGTTTTGATCTCCAGATATGACCCATCTCCTTAATCAGGCTCAATCAATCCCTTCAGGTCTCTTTCCTCCAAAACACTCCTGCTACCTGGCAAAACAATGTGGATTGTTCTAGAAGCTACCTCTGTTTGTGGAGACCCATTTTTATCTGGAGTTGGGAATTTTAAACTGAAGCATAAACAGAATAAAGTAAAAGTTTAGAAATAAACATCCTATACTCACCAAAATCTTCAGAAAGTTAAAGAAAAAGGCACATACAATTTAAATGTAATGTAGTAGGAAGGCATCTTGGAACCAGAGTGTTTGATTTAAGATAACCTAGGCTGAACATAGAGGTGGAAAAATTGAAAAAATTCATCAGGGTGTCTTGCGTTTGTTATTCCTTCAAATCTAAATGACAACAAAGCAACCATCCATCTCTAAATAAAGAAATTATTTTTAAAACTAATTTGTGTTTATGTCTTCTACTTCATTTAAATATGTTTGCTAATAAGGATGAGCAAATAAATCTCCAAATATTCTTAAATACATGAGCAAAATTTATGTTTCACTGTGCACCATTTATATATCTTTAAAACTAAAAATAATTCAGAGATAATTTTGTTTGTTCTGTTTTTATGTAGAATAAAGTAGGATGTTCTCCAAATGTAATTGGATTGAACTGTAATTTTTATCCCACTACAGCTGAAGCTACCACATCAGCTTTTAAGGTATTCCTAAGAGAATAGTAAACAAACAAAACCCCCTCCAAACCCAGAATGTTCACTTTTTTGGAAATTACTCTTCTCTGAGAAATACTTTGCAATGATAATATGTTAAGACTGAATTTTCCATAAAGTTGTAAAACTCCAGGAACATGTTTTTGTAAGAAAAAAATCAGTTATACAGAACCACAAGGCTTTGATATTTGATACCAACCTTGGTGTTCAGACACTTACTGTATTTTTTGGACCATAAGATACACCTAGGTTTTAGAGGAGAAAAAATAGGAAAAAAATTTTGAAGCAAAAAATGTGGTAAAATATTTAATAACATAAATAACATAATATTTTACCAGTGTAATTATAAACAGAACTCAACAGCAGCATTAACAACCATTATTCCTCCCAAATTTTTTGGGGGGGAATATGGGTCTTATAGTCTGACAAATACAGTATTTAGTAAAAAGCAACCCATTCCTCTCTTCTTTGGAAACTCATGGCCATCCACCAAGTAATTTTTCTCTGCCTACTCCCTTTTAGGAAAGAGATGAACATATGACCAAGGTAGTAATGAATGCATGTTTTATTAATTTGTCTTTTTTTCATCTCTCTGTTCTGCCTCTTTGCTGTCCGCTATTCAACAAGAGTTCTGATCTACACTCATTGTTATAAGTCATAAATGTGGCACAGCAGAAAAATAAAGTTAAATACTTCCCTCTCCAATTTTGTTTTCCAGAGCCTAAGCACTAGGCTCAGAAGTGTGCAAACTTTTGGCGTCTCTGGGCCACAGTGGAAGAAGAGTTGTCTTGGGCCACACGTTAAATATGCTGTGACACGTAATCACAAACAAATCTTATAATATTTGAAGTAAATTTACTATTTTGTGTTGGGCCAAATTCATAGCCATCCTGGGCTACATGCAGCCCATGGGCCATGAGTGGGACACCCTTGTGACCAGGGGCATTTAGATGACTTTCACAGTGAGATAAAAAGGACAGGATTCCTGATCGTAGATAGCCCCTGATTTTGGCCAGAAACACTAGGAAACTTTTCACCAATCTAGAAAGAGATTTCCCTTGGCTGGGTAGTGGATACAAGAGTAGAGATTCAGAGCTTGTCAGATTCAGGAGGTCGGGATAAATGACTTCATGTTACATCCAGGCAAAAGCTGACCACCCCACCCAAGCACACCCCTTTGAGAACTGTTTGTAGCCTGGCAAAATCTAATTAAACTCTAGGCCATGTATCAAATAAAAGACCTTCAGGAGAGATACTGGGGAGTGCCCAGGGCTATGAGATCTTGGTCCACATAACTGCTCCATCCCGGATCCCACCCTTCCCTGAAACAGCCCTACTTATGGCAAATGCCCTGCTGGGCAGAACTAAGGACAACATCTCAACAGCAGACAGCAGCTTGCCCAGTGAAAGACAAGCAGTAATTCATTCATTCATTCATACATTTTAATTAAGTCAACAGATATATATTGAACACCTCCTGTTGCTGGGTACTCTTGTAGGCATTGAGCAGACAGAAAAGAGCCTCACGGCTCTTTCATTCTCCTGGAGACCAACAATAAATAAATAATATGAAACATGTCAGGTAGCTGTAAGTGCTATGAAGAAAAACAGGTGTTGGGGATTAGAGAGAGAAGGGAGAAAATTCTAAATATGAGTTAGTCAGGGAAAGTGGCTGTGAGGAATTGGTGTTTGAACAGAGACCTGATTGAAGGGAGGGTGGGAGACAGCAGGAAAGTCTGGAGGAGAAAAATGCTCAGGGCAGATGGAGCCATGAATGCTGTGTAGACTCTGGGCCTGAGCTCTGGCTGGTGTGACTCAGTGGACTGAGCACTGACCTGCAGACCAAAGGGTCGCTGGTTTGATTCCCAGTTGGGGCACATGCCTGGGTTGCAGGGCAGGGCCCCAGTTGGAGGCGCACGAGAGGCAACCACACATTGAAGTTTCTCTCCCTCTCTTTCTCCCTCCCTTCCCCTCTGTCTAAAAATAAATACAATAAAATCTTAAAAAAGACTCTGGGAACAGTGAGAAGGAGTAGGCAGCAGCTAGTTTGTGAAGGGAACTCATTGTGGGGTGCAGAACACAGAAGTGAAATTTAGTAGGCCACTGCAGACTGTCAAGCTGCAGTACAAGAATGTCACAAGCAATGTTTACAGTACACTTCAGTGTCCCGGTAAGAAGTATAAAGTAGCTCTTGAGTTGCACAGAGCTCAAGCTGAGGCGGCTGAGGTGGGCCTGCTGCTCAAGGCACTTCCAGTAGACTCCTGCCTGCGAGTTTCCGAGGGAGATTGTTTTTCTTTTCTTTATTTTTTGTGTGTGTATGTCTTATAATTCATCTTATTTCAGTAACAAGATGTGATATAGGACATTAAAAAGATAGCATAAAGAGGATCACTCAAAAAGCACATAGGATAATTATATACTACACATTAGCCAGTGCAATTAACCCAGAACTTCACAGCACAGTATTATAAGTATGTTAATGTCATATAGAAACAAAGTGCATGAAATTGGTTAAAAAAATACAAGGGTCTGAAAATGCTTATTTCACAAATGGAGACCATTTTATGTCATTGGGGAATGTAAACAGTCACTGTTCTTTATCATTTTCTCAAGAATTTAAAATATGGTCAGAATTTTTTTAATCCTCATCCAAGGATATTTTATGATTGATTTTATGGAGTGAAGAAGTGAGAGAGAAGAAGGGAGAGAGAAAGAAACATCAATGTGAAAGAGAAACATTGATCAGCTGCCTCCCTACCCTGTACGCCCCCTGACCTGGGATTGAACCCAAAACCTCGGTATGTGTCCTGACCTAGGATCAAACCTACCACCTTTTGGTGTGCAGGACAATGCTCCAACTAACTGAGCCACCCAGTCAGGATTTTTTTTTTAATGTATTGGTTTCAGATGTACAGCTTAGTGACTAGACACTCACATGCTTTACATAGTGCTCCCCTTGATATTCTCAGTACCCTAACTGGCACCACATATGGTTATCAACATATTATTGTCTATATTTCTTATGCTTACTTACTTCCTTGTGACTATTTTGTAGCTACCAATTTGTACTTCTTAATCCCTGTACCTTTTCTAATCCCTGTACCTTTTCATCCAATGCCCCAACCTACCTTCCCCTGTGGCAATCATCGGTTCTCTCTATGTATCTATGAGTCAGTTTCAATTTTGTTTGTTTATTTCTATGTGTAAGTGAAATCATATGATATTTGTCTTTCTCTGGAATATGTCACTTAATATAATACCCTCTATGTTCATCCATGCTGTCATAAATGGTAAGATTTCATTCTTTTTCATGACTAATATTTCAGTGAGATATTTTAAAGGTCAACTATATCATTCAAATTATTGGGAAGGCTATGTAGTAAAATGTCAAAAAAATTCTGCTATGCTACTGGCTTAAATCACATCAGAATCTGTAATTCCATTCTTCTTCAGGACCATTAGCACTGGTTAATTTCAGATACAGTAAATATGATATCCTTGTGTGTATTCCTAATGTTTCAGAGGCAGCGATAGAATTCTCAGAGAATTAGGGGCTCACTTTCTTCCTCACCTCTAGATTTGGGTGTAATCCTTTCAGATGCTGGTTTAGAACCTGGTACTTTTCCTTCATGGCTCTTATCACAATTTTGTTCACATACTTATGTGTATGATGGGGTTAAAAAATAATTTAATAGCTGCCCTCGGTATTTAGAAAATAAACTCCACCAGGGCAGAGGCTAATTCTATTTTGGTTGTCATTTTATTCTTTTGGTGTTATTAGTTCTAAAATGTAGTAATATAATTAAATAAAATATGGTCCAATGAACTTTTTGAGCCTCCACTTTCTCCTGATGCCTATTTTATGGAATTAGAAGCAATATGTATAAATTATTAGCACAGAGCCTTGCACACAATAGGTACCCAATAAATAGTAATTATTAGTTTTATTATTATTATGATATAGTACTTTTTCTTATTTTCCTAAATTAATGCAATATCATGAGGACTTTCATGTGTCATTAAATATACTTTTGAATCATTATTTTTCTGAGTTACAATATATACTTTTTATTAGACTCTTAATTTTTAAAATAATTTTTCTTGTTGAACATGCAGTTTTTCTCCAGCTCACTAATCTAAATAATTCTGTAGTGAACATCTGTGTGTATATAACTATAGCTAAGTTCCTGTTTATTTCCTTAGGGCGGCTTCCTAGAAAATGAAAGGGTGTTTTTCAGTATATAGACTATGGATAAAAATTTTCTTTATATAATGCTAAATTGCTTTCCAGAAAGTTCAGCTCAGTTGTTTTCCCAATTGTGCTGTAAATAGGTATGACTACTTCACTGCATTCTTGATACCATGAAGTATTTATTTTACTTCTTTTTAAAAAAATATTTATTTATTTATTTTTAGAGAAGTGGGGGGAGGGAGAAAGAGAGGGAGAGAAACGTCAGTGTGTGAGAGAAACATCAATCCAATAGGTTGCCTCTCCACGCCCCAGCTGGGGACCTGTCCTGCAGTCCAGGCCTGTGTCCCAAACGGGAGTCGAACCGCACGTCTTTGGGTTTCAGGGACAATGCCCAACCCACTGAACCACACCAATCAGGGCTTATTTCACTTCTTAATTTAATAGTCAAAATGTGTCTTATTGTAGTGTAATTTTAACATGTATTTAATTAGCTGTGATTCTGAACATTTCTACATCCTCAAAACACCTGGTTCACGGGCCCCTTGGACCCCACTTCACGGCTTTTCCTTCCGTTCCGCCGGGCGCGTCTTCTCAGCCTCCCCCGCGGAGTGCTGCCCTCAGCACCGCGACTTCACCTTAGGAAGTCCCAGGGGTCAGTCGTTAGGCCACATTTCTTTTTCTACACTTGCTGCTGAGACGATCTAATTGGTCTCAAGGCCTTAAATACCACATTTATGTCAGACACGCCCAGATTTATATCTCTGATCTGGATATCTCTCTTGAACTTTAGACCCATAAATCCGTTTTCTGTTCTACGTCTTTACTCAGCTGTCTTGTAAAAATAAAACAAAATGACATTTCAAATACAAGTACACTGAGCTTCTAACGTTTTCTTACGAACCCGTTCTTTTTCAGTTTTACTCATCTTTGTTGTTGGCAACTGCATTCTTTCAGACTCAGGCCCCAAACCCTGGGCTTCCGGAGGAGCCCTCTTTCTGCCACATCCCCTGGCTAACCCATCAGCAAGCGCTACTGGCTCCTCCCTCAAATATAGCCATAATCTGACCCATTCTTAAAATCGTCAGTATTTCATTGTCATATGGCTTTCTTTTTCATGCTATCTTGACCCAGTTCTGAGACCCGGGTTGGAGGCTGGGCTGCTTCCCTTCTCAGCAGCCAATTAAGGGTTAAGTCCGCACGCACTTCAACAAATTCCCTGGTTGGGCTCTCCCACTCCGGACAACTGGATACCCGCCCTATTCCGTCCTCAGCCGGATAAGTGGGTACCAGGTAAGTAGCAACTGCTTCAATGCCTTGGAGTCTGCAAGTTAGCAAACCAAATTAGGCAGTCTGCAGGGCACCAGCCACCTAACTAATCCTGCCCTCAGAGAATTTAGATATGGACAGGTAAAAATAGGTTTTAAATAACACTCGGAAGGCTTACTTTATTTGTATGTAAAACCATAAATAGATGACTCAAGTACGGTAAACCCTTGAACAAAATGGGTTTGAACTGCACAGGTTCACTTTTTTCCAGTAAACATGAACAGCATTGGAAATGTATTTTTTCTTCCTTATGTTTTTCTTAATAACAGTTTCTTTGTTCTAGCTTACTTTATTGTAAGAATACAGCATATAATACAATATATGTGTTAATCAACTGTTTGTTATCTATAAGGCTTCTGGTCAACAGTAGTTATGTTTTTGGGGAGTCAAAAGGTATATAGATGAATTTTTGACTAACCCTGCATTGTTCAAGGTCATCTGTGTGTGTGTGTATGCAGGTACTTCTTTAAATTCTATGACCAAATGTTCTTTTTTTAATACAGATTTTATTTAATTATTTTTAGAGAGAAGGGAAGGGAGGGAGAAAGAGGGGGAGAGAAACATCAGTGTGTGGTCACCTCTCACATGCCTCCAGGGGACCTAGCCTGCAACCCAGGCGTGTGCCCTGACTGGGAATCGAACCAGCGACCCTTGGGTTCAGAGGCTGGCACTCAGTCCACTGAGTCACACCAGCTGGGGCCCACATGCTCTTAATAAAGATTTCTTATTATATTTTGGAATTTTTATTTTTCATAACTGGGGTTTAAACCTCCTTTTTACTCTGGTAAATCCTTCAGAACGGATGAAGAACAGACTGACAGAGATGGTGGAGAGGAATGAGACTTGCAGCGAGAGTGAGAAGACTCTAAGGAGAGTAGCTCTCCTGTGCAATTCCATCCTTTCAGTTTACTGTTCCTCTCTGTTTTTGGCCTTAAATTTATCTTCTTAAGGATCAAGACAGCATTTTCACTACCAGAATCAATGCGCCTTTCATGAAAAACAATAATGATGGCATAAATAGTAAGTTTTATTAGTGTTATGGCATAACACAACACTAAATATTTTAGGTCACTTATTTGTCACACTAATCCTAGAAAAGCAGTGCTATTTCAATCGTTATGTTATCAGTAAAAAAGCCCCGTTCTGAGAGGTCAGTTGAGAGATGTCGCAGAGTTCACTGCTTGATTACTACATGGGTGTCAGATGGCCTAATATTTCATGTTATTGGCAGAGAGAGAAAACTTATCTCAGGAAACTGACTTCGGTACACTCCAGAGCAGATGCCTCTGAGGAAGCTCTTGATAATAAGGGTATCCTGGCTGGACATTTATTAAAAGGGCAAAAAGCGGTCACCACTGGATCCTCTTCCTGGTTTTAGGGGGAAATGAAGGACCCTGTGCCTTTTTCTGAGTTCTGACTGCCAGCCAGGTCAGCTCTCAGCTGTGGTTTTACGTCAAGAAAATCAATCTGACCACAGTGATCTATGTGAAGGAAAGGAACTCCTTTCTGCCCCAGCACCTCAATAAAGCTTCATATCAGGGCGCCACATAAAACAACAGAAAAGCCACATGACTCATTTTCTCCTCCACCTACCGCCCCCTGTCCGCCCACACTGCCCCTTTACTGTGCTCTGTGTCCCTGGGAGCCTCCCCTGATACTTGAAGCCCTCCTTTCCACGTTCTTCCTTAACTGCAGGGCTCCTTTCTTATTTGCTGACTAGTGCTTACCCTGCTGAGATCTCTGGTCTTGTTCAAATATCAGACATTTCTTTGGGAAAAAAACAAAAAAGACATCTAATTAAATTCTAAATGACAGCACTTTACAGAAAAGGATGGATGCTTCATTTTTTTTGCAAGTCACTAGTTCTGTTTCTTACGATTTGCTCTTGCTTGTTCAGAATCTCACTTCAAGGCATTCTGATGCAGATTTAAAACATTCTAGAAGGAAATAAAATGCAAGGTCTTATGGCATTTAGAATAATTTGTGCATCTCATCCTCTAGGCTAACAGCCAAACTGCAGTTGGAGAAGTTTCCTTCACATTCTATCAAGGCTAGCACCACGATAAATCCTTTCGGAAGGAAATGTGAATTGCAATTGTATAGAGAAATCTGGGGAAAAAAATAGTCCAGTGTTACTCTGCAACCCCCAAATATTTGTAAACTTCACTGAAAAAAATTGTCAGGAGAATATCTGGTAGAAGTGTAAAACTTCTGAGTAAATTTTGTTGCAGCCGTTAAGAGGAATGCACACTAAAAGGGGCCAATTAACATTTATCAAGAGACATTGGCATTTGTGAAGTGTATTTACTCTGGGTGGCCAAGTACATTTCTGTGTGTATTCAAAGTGGTAGGATCAGAAAATAATAAGCCAGTCACTGGGTGGAGGGTGGGGCTCCCACACAGCCTAGAGTAGCAGACACTAAGTGACCCTCATTGGTTTTCTTTTTTTGACACATTTTTAAAATTTCCAAAAACTACAATTGCCCTACATTTAGAGTTGAAGAAGCACACGTGTAGATGACAGCTTCACATGCCCACTGCCTGCATGAGGGTCAGCGTCAGCTGAGGCGGTAGTTTCCTGTTGGCAACCCTGTCTTCTCTTTCCTTCTGCCCTCTTGTCTGCTCTGCCTATGTTCATGCTCCACCCTAGGGTAGTGGGGGACAGGTATGAAATCTGGTTACCTGTCTGTGGGAGGCATATAGGAGGCAACTGTTGGGTTCTGTTCTTCTATAAGCTTTTTGCACCTCCAGGGCATGCCCTCATGCTGAGAATGTACTGAAGCTCATGGCCATGATCTTTAAAAGCAGAGTCAGGTTTATGGGAACCAACTGGTTTTATGACTGAATCTTAATAACTCCCCTGATGATTAAATGATATTTATCTGCTCCCTTGGAGAGCCCTGAAATACTTCAGTGTTTTCTAGAATTATCCAAAGGCAGTTTGCACTGAACTCTTCTTGCTGTGGGCTGCTTCCCATCTCTGAGGCTCTGGCTTTAGTTTTTTTCAGTCTTGACTTTCCTTGTCTTCCTGCTGGATCTGAGATCTGGTTCTGCCCTTTAATAACATTTGGTGGTAACCCTGGTGCAGGTTTCATCCATCATGCCTCAGGTCCCCTTCTGAAAGCGAAACCATTTGATCTTTCCAATTTCTTTCTTTAACTCAGATTCGCTGAGCCTTGTGATCACCACAGAGCATTTACTAATTAGTTCTGAGGACAACTTGGCAGGTTAAGTATTAACCTTATACAAACTAACAAACAAAAAAATCACTGGATCATTTACTCAATGAACAATACCTTAAATTCAAACCCCAAATAATTTAATCAATCAGTTTATATTGACCAGGAGGAAACTGATATATGTCATTATCCTGTTTTATCCTCATCAAGGAGGAAAGTTAACTTCTGCTTCAGGTGGTCTTGATTGTCTGGGTGTTCCTGGATTTTTAGATGATGAGAAGGAGAGTTCTTATTGTGCAGATTGGTACACCTTGGCAGGTCTAGCTAATTTCACATGGAAAACTGGCTAATTATGCTGGGCTGTTACTTTGGGGGAAAAGGAGTGCCTAATTTGCTGAAAGGGAGTGGGCATTTCACACATGCCGATGGGCCTGGGTTTCATTAGTGGAGGCCTGAGATCTGGAGATGTGGAGTGCAGACCTGAGGACTAAGAAAAAACAGTAGTTGGGGAGCAGTGGCCAGACGAGCAGCTGTTTCCGGAATGGTCCCCAGCTTTCTCCCCTGCAATTCGCCCATCACTTTGCCTACTGGGTGATATTTCTAAAATAGTTTGAATGATGTGACCCTCTGTTTAGACACTTTCAATTACATCTACTGCTTTGAAGATAGACTCTGAAGTCCTGTCGAGGTAATCAGGGTCTTAATTCTCTGGCCTTGTCTACTCTTTAGCCATCCCCTCCTTGCTCCCTCTTTCGCAGCCAGTCCATTGGCTCACAGCAGCTCACAATATATCTGTGCTGACCCTGGTGAAATCCTCCTTACCTGTCAAGCCCAAGTTCAATATCACTTGCTCTGTGGGAACTCTCCTGACTTCCTTCCGTGCTGGATGAACTCTTTCCTTTTCTGTGACTTCGCTGTATCATGTAAATATTTCTGTCCTGGGACCTGTAGTCCATTATTGGCCATATTTGTTCAAACGTTTGTCTCCCCCACTATGCTGTAGGCTAACTGAAACCAGGGACCTTTCCTTTTTTTGTTTTTGTTTTTGTAGCCTTGGAGTCAAGCAGATTTTATAGTACAGGTTACACATTTAATAAATGTTTGTTAAAATACACTGAGGGGAAAACACTCCCAACTTCCTGGGAGAAGGTCCTGATCTGAGGCGGGCACCCTGGGAGGAGAGAACGTGGTTTCCAGATTCTCAGGAGACCTGCCGACAGCTGATTTAAAAGTTGCATGACTGTCATTAGCATCTGTCTTTAACACCTGCACTACATTATTTAAAGAGATGGCACACGTTAATGATTTTTAAAAGCACTGACCTTAATTTTTTTTCTGTTCTTAGGGAAAGTTGCATGATTTGCAGCAGTAATTTTGCCCTTTTGGCATCAAAAAGACAATTCACACCGTTTAAAATTGCAGTTCTGAATTTACTCCATGATATCGAAGTATAAGCAATACAGTCCAAAGATCCACACGGAGGTAAGACTTAAAAAGGTAGGATGGAGCTGCACAGAGCAACTGCTCCTCCTTTGGAATTCCTGACAACTTCCAGCACCTGCTGCCCTGGGTTCACACCTGTGCACATTTGGTGGTTGTTAGAAGGATAGTCCCTGGGTCGTGGACGAGGACACAGGGAAAGAATATCTGGAAATCCTAACATCTTGCTTCAGACCTTCTACAAAAATTAGCTGAGACACACACCCAAAAGCCCCTGAGAAATAGGTACAATCATTTCCAGTTTGGGAAAGGGGATGGAATATTTGAGAAACTTCAGTAACTCACTTGGAAAGTTATTAGAGCTCATAAACCAAGACTAGTGACAGAGGCAAGAGCTGAACTGAAACTCTTTGACTTCCAGTAGTTGGATTAAAAGTGGCCACTAAAACCCCATCTCTCTGACCTAGAACTCAGCATGTGGGCTCTGTGGGTTGTGGGTAGGGGCCGAGCCTCCACGCAGAGGCATCTATGCTGTTCTGGGTCCTTCACTCTCGACAGTTCCTGCTAGTTGGTAGCAGTCCCCAAACTAGGGCAGGTTTAGAAGAAAAAGGATTTTTGTCACTAGCCTGTAGTTCTGGACACTTCGTTGACTTTTCTCCCATGATAGATAAGATGTCTCTAAGGCTAATGGTGGAAAGGAAACAGAAGTATGTTGAAAGACAAGGGTAAACGTATTTAAGAAATTAAAACAAAACAATCATTTATTGGTTTTAATATGTAGTTAAATATGACAGCAGTATTACAGAAATTGTTCCCTTCTCCACCTTCTAAGATCCCCAAATTTGTTGACTTCAACTGAAAGTGAAAAACAAAATCAAGTGTGATTTAATCCTGAAACTAGCATTCAACAGAGAGAACACAGGTAACATTTGGCCACCACCCGCCTCCAGACCTTTAAAGATGAATTATGTCATCATGGCAGTCGATAGATACACTGACTTTCTAAAAAAATCATTACTCAGAAGAAGAAGAAAAAAAAAAGATTTCCCACATACTGTAAGCAGAACCAGAAGAATTATAGAAAAACTTGATTTAAGAGGCTGTGTGAGGAAACCTTTAATGAATTATTGCAATCATAGGCTCTCCAGGTAAAACAGAGATGGCAAATTGATGGGCTGTAAGGAAATACATTCAAACTTAGATAATTATTCTTACAGTGAAAAGAAGAAGCTTGCAGAAGTATGTAGCATCTGAATTACTGAATTTAAACAGTAGATTTCAATAAAGATCACATCTCTTCTGCTATCAGACACCATTAGTGCAAATTCAGATACAATCATTTTTACATTTGCAGGTTCAGGTACATCAAGCATGAGGTCATCGTGGAGTATGCAGATGTTACTCTCTGCCTGAGGGAGTGCAGCCCCGGAACGTCTGATTAACATGGCCGAGGAAGCAGACACGACGCCCAGAGGACTGGACTAAATGCAAAATACTCCGTTTTCCAAACCCTGTAGTAAATGAAGTTTTGGAAAACTTCTGCAAAATTAACCTTCGCCTGAAAGACACGTCCTTGATTTGATGGACGGACTGCACTTTGGAAAAGAGTGAGAAACAAACCTGCTATGTGCTATGCTCACCCACACGGTCCTTCCCTGTTGTTTGAGGTTGACTGGGTTCAGAGGGTCAGACTCCCCCCCAGTGTTCTCTCTCAGCAGCACCACAGTGGGCTTTGTGATTCTGACAAAGGCTACAATTATACCCACTTCGAAATGCATTTACAAATATTCTGTGTGCTGGTGCAACTGGCATAAAACACAGACAGCCCCCGGGCACCCAGCTTCTCCTTTCACACTTCAGCATTTCAAATTGCTACAAGCAGAGTTACCAGAAACAGTAGTAAATTCCTGGCATTGGGAGTTCCCATGATCCCAGCTGGCATGCAAAAAAGGCTGTCTCTTTTTCCCTCTGAAAATAGTGTACTTCCCAGGCACTGTCCAAATGCCTCAAATGAGGCAAATGAAAGATCTGTTTTGACCAACCTGTGAAAGACTTTCCCCTCTCAGCTAGGGCCCTGAGAGTTAGTTGTAATACATACAAAATGTCTGTCCAAAAAAACTTAATTTATTTCCCTAAAGTGATTTTAACATCTCTTAGCAAGGGAAGCTCTGATTTTACTTAATGGTATTTTCCAAGTAGCCTGGTGGAGGACACTTAATTTGAGATTTTATCGCCCTGCTACAAATATGACAATGAGCATGTTTTTGTTCAAACACTGTTAAAATGATCACAAAATTCCACTACTATGTCTAGACAATAGTCCTGGAGTCTTTCCTGAGATGGTCAGACTTCACGGAGATCCTGCTATGGGTCCACAGTTAAAAGTGTCTTATCTTTTCCTTAAAAACAATTTACTTTTTTTTTTTTTTAAATTGCCTGTGTGTTGTGGCTCCCACTTGGTCTCTGGTATGAGGAAACCAAAGAATGTGGTTTGTAAGTCACAGGAAGATGAATGGGAAGTCTCTTTTTGGTCATTACCTGACGGTAAGTAACCCAGGTCCCTACAACAAAGGCCTCAGTGATTTAGGATCGGTGCTCTAGGAAAGGAACAAGTGGATGGTAGCCAAGTTTTCGATTAATTGGGGGCATCCTTTACTTTCTGTATGTCACGTGTTTCTAGCATAATTTGCAGGATCTGTGCCCCAGTAACTGAATGACCTAACTTTGAGCTGATCAGAATGGAATATTTATTTGCACACTGCTCAGAGGAAATTAAAAACTCTGCCTGATAGCATATTTTGATCTTTATTTTTTCTGTGAATCATTTCCATCCACCCACTCTTACATTTATCTTTCCCCACATACAAGCTCCTAAAATTAGTTTCATTCTATGTGTCTATTCCATAGGCACAAAAGGCTTATAGCTGCATGATGAATAAGTGACATAAATGTAAGTTTTTGTAACGCTTGGGAAAAGAGAGGATGTGCTTCAAAATTCACATGTCACTATCTGCCATGTCAACACTTTTACTGTATTTCATTAGGAGAGAATATTTTTTTTTAGTAATTTTCAAATGTTAATAAATCTTAGAAATTAGAAAACGATGAGTACCAGCATATGATTTGCATTGTTTTTTTTTTTCCAACCTTTTATTCTGGGTTTAAAGTAACATTGACTCTTACAGTGTGAATAATGATCTGGAAATGAACAAGAATTAACATTAAGCAGCAAATGATTATGTATTCCATAAACTTCTATGGAGAAATGACTTAAGAAATTATATAACTTTATTTTCATAATTGTCATCTTCTTTTCAATAATCATGGTGAGAACAGAGGGCACTACATGGATTAAAAGTTATGTGAGGCAATAATTAGGCAATTGTCTTACAATTTAAGTTGAAATTGAAGATCCACTTAATCAAAATGTTAAGTAATACCATATTGTCTGATATGACAGTAGCAGAGTAGAAAATTATACACATACTTGAGGCCCTCTCAGTTATGGTTTTCTGATTTCTGCAACTGTCTTATGAGAGCTCACTCTGGGTGTGCTTGTCAATATTCTATACGCTTTGACTTTGTAATCCAGGCTTTCAATTATGTATCCATAGTAGTGACTTGTAGTCTGTAATTATGAGTGCTTTCAAAGTCTGGGTTGGGCTTTTAGCAGAGGAATAGAGGGAGACCTGATAGGCCAGTGGAGGGGTTGCTGTTAATTGTAGGACTGTTCTTAAGAGGCAGGCTTTGCAGAACTTCACCATGTGTTTTAATTGGTGTAGAAAAGACACAAGCACTAACGGATGGATTCAGAGTTATCCATAGGAAATCACTAACTCCACAGGAAAACTGACATAAGGCACATCAGATCAGTAGAAACTTTGGCTTGATCTGAAACTTCCAATTTTCAATTACTTGGGATAGTGAAAAGGTTTTATCTTCTTTTTTTCTCCATAAAGAGACAATAAAAAAAATCAGTATCAGAAATAGAAAACTCACCAGATACGCTTAAAATTAGAAGCACCAAACTTTGACTTCTCTGCACATTTTGAACGTAAAGATGAAGGAACAAGATCTGTAGATGTGTGACGTGACCAGAAGAAAACTCCTTAAAGCAGTCTCTGAGACACTGAAATTTTGTGAAGCCAAGTCCACAAACTGAAGCGAACACCACTGCAGCAGCTGCTACGGCAGCAAACCGAACTGCCGAACAGCCTTATCACTAGCTACCGAAAAGTCAGTTCCCAAGTTCCTAGGGATTACCAATCTTTACATCTTCGCTCAGTAAATTTGTAGAACTAAAAGATGGAGCAATAGATAAGGATGATATTGGACTGTGACTGAATTAGTGACTTTCTACAATCCCTTTTAATGCAAAGAGTTTCTGATTCCAGTCTTATTGTAAATAAAAACCTATCTATGATAAAAATGAAGCTTACTAGCTAAAGCAGTAGATTTCTGAATCCCCCCCTAGGGAACATTAGTTGTCACGATTGTGTGTGTGTGTGTGTGTGAAAGATAGAGAGAAAGAGAAAGAAAGCAAGAAAGAAAGAAAGAGAAAGGAGACAGAGTTTTTGGCATACAGTTAACAGAATTAGTAGAAACTTGGAAACAGCCAAATGCACAGGACAACTTGCAGCCCCACTCCCCAACAAAGAATAACGGGCCCCAAAATGTCAGTAGTGCTGAGGTTGAGAACACCTGAGACAGTGTAATAAATGACAAACAGCCACACACACCTAAAGTGCAAATGCTTCTTTGATATACTGGTGCTTCTGGAATACTTTAAAATTATAATGTTAATAATTCACAAAGGCACAACAGAAATATTGGTGCAAAAAGTGAACTATTATTATATTTAGTCAAAAAGAATTCAAGTGGCCTAAAAAGTCCTCCAGGGTCTGGGACAACTTTGAATGAGTAACTTTTCTCATCAATGAAATGAAGAGATCATTTGAAATAGAGCAAACAGCACAGATGTGCGTGTATTGATGTACCACATTTCAGAAACATTCTTTGGGAAAATTCTTGATAATTCCTTATCTAAGTAGAATAGAAAAGTGGAATTGGAAATCGGATAGGGTAATGTTGATCACACCTACTTGCCAAATTGTATTTGGGGATTCACCACATTACAATTATCAGTGGCATGCCTGATCTCTCACTACTTGTATTTATTACTATACTCATATACTACAAGATCTAGTACAGGAGCTTGGTTCCTGTAGGTGCTCAGTAAATATTTAAGTTGATTGAGTGGTTGAATGAATAAACAATTACAGGAATGAGTCAAAGTGCTCTGTAAAATGTAAAGTGCTTTGCAAACACAATGGAATGTTACTGTATATGTAATAGGTAATCCCCCAGAGCTCGTCTCTGCCTAACAAAGCCTCCTCAGGGCATTAAAGTTCAGATAGTCTAAGAAGTGAATAAAAGCCATGTAATAACTAGAACTTGAAGTCACTGGTGATTATAAAAATGGCACCATTCTGGAGACAGCGATATGATAGAGGAAGTTTGGTCCCCTGTCCTGCAGGACACAGTGGACAGACAGACAGGGAACAAAGCTAGCTCTGAGACGGACGGTGCCTGCTGAGCTGCTTGGCTGGCCTTGTGTGCTGACAAAGGGGTGTAGGCAGGAGAATTAGAACAGAAATAACCTGACAGGAGTGTTCAAGACCTACTGCAGACAATGGGAAAATGACTTTTCTCATCAGGCCTCAATTTTCTGATCTGTGAAAACAAGAAGTTCAATGAGATGATGTCCCACGATGCTGGTATATGGATGCTGAAGCCAAGAGTCTGGGCAGGGATGAGAAAGAAAAAGCAAGAGCAACTTTTGAAATTAGTAGAGCATAGTGCAATAAAATACCTGAAAGATGTCTGATGGAATGCAAAGCAAAATAAGATTTCATAAGAGGAAGCAATCATAACCACAGGCTCTATTTCTCAGTTAGTCTTATTTAAATATTCATTTCTTATCATGGAACGGAAGTGTCTTGAACCACAACATGGCTTCTCAGAAAACTTTTCCTCAAATGTACAACAGACCCTAGGGGCATCACCAAATTTATATTCTTTTAGAATGAGGAAATAACATAAGATTTTTTTTTGCCAAAACTTAATACATTATACTAATCTGAGAATATATAGTATCTGTATATTAGCATAATTTACATTAATTTTATTCATTTTCTATAGTCTTCACATGTACCTTTTTTACAATTAAAATTAAGTTCCACACATTTATATTTTTATGTGACAGCCCCTTACATTTGTGTTACAGGGATAAACTAAATATTTAAAGGTATCTGTGTTTGAGGTATTTCCGTCTAAAGAGAAGCCAGCTGGTCAGCTTCTGGGCCTCCCTTTGCTGTGGAGAATAAACTGGGGAACCAGAAGTAACCAGAGAGGCTAAGTGACTCCATAAGAAAGAATGGAGCCAACTGAAGGGTGAACACAGGGGACTCTGGTGTGGGAGAGGACGGATAGCTGGGAGAGATGTCACGCAGATGAAACAGAAACACAAAATGTTGAGATGAGGAAAAAGAAACTTAAGCAATTTTGCTGTTTGGTTTGAAAGTATCCTGTTGTGGCACTTTCTCAAGAATGTATTTGATCTGATTGTCTTTGAAGGCTGCGTGGACTGGTGGACATCCTTCCCTCTGGATGCAAATGCATGCTGGTCCTGCACCAGGAGCTGTGCTTTGTTTGGGTTGCACTGACGTCAGGTTTTAAAAGTCAGTGCATCTGTACGTTTAGTCAATTTGCATAATAAAAATCTTGAAAGGAATATAGAATAAAAATAGTTTTATTTTCTCAGAGTGCAAATGGCGACTCATGGAGATTAAAATGAATTTGTCAAAATAACAGTGGAAACTCACAGCCGGGTCGGCTTTTTTTTCATTATTCCATCGTGCCTTTCTGAGATCAAAATTCTTAGATACAGCCAAGAACTACTAAATCTTCTCTTTTTCCACCTTCTCCTTTCTCTTCAAGGGAAGGGAAATGAAACAAAAGACTTCTATAGTACCACTTAATAAAATTTTCTGTGATGATGGCAATGTTCTATGTTGTCCAATATGGTAGCCACAAGCCACGTGTGGCTACTAAGCACTTGAATGTGGCTAGTGTGACTGAAGAACTGAATTTTATTTAACGTTAATTAATTTAGATTTAAATAACCATTTGGCTAGTGGATATAATATTGGACACCCTAGCTCTAGAAGCTACAAGTGACAGGTTATCATATGCCCTATGTATCTCAAACTAAAATAATAACTGGGGGTTAATTGTAGGTTATTGTTTATCTTTAGTTTTCTATTTATCAGTATATCCTGAAGTACAAATCCTTCATAAACAAACCAACACTGTGGTCACAGATATCTGGTTGGCTTAAGATATTTTTCTTGACTTTTAATACCTTTATCTAATCATTGAATATAGTTTTTACAAATAATTAAGATGAAATAGCTAACTTCCTGTATAGAACTATTTACCTGATTTCTCCAGAAGTTTGTGCTACCTTGCTATTCTCAACTTTTAAAATTGTTATTCTCTATGTTCATAGTTTATTAAGCAATGTACAAATGTGCTCTTTCTAATACATTATATATGTGAAGTTCAAAGCATCAGCATCTATTCTGAATTTCCAGAAACATTGTGTATGCTTGCTCTTCTTTTTCAATAAATGGGCACCAAGAACAAAACAGAGATGCATAAAATAAAATGAAAGTTCCCTGAAAAAAGGGATTCAGCCAGCCTTTCCCTTACCACTAAAAGATTCATATACAGTAGAAACATCTTACCACCTTTAACTCCTAGTTATGTTAGGAAGCTTTCCCACAGTTCAGCAGCCCTTTTCCTTCCAGAAAGTTGTCCCTATCACTTGGTGCTTTAGTTCACTGAACAGTTCAGAGACTTTTATGTTTTTCTACAAGATTGCCAATTCTTTTGAAAAAAAAAAGTGGAAGATGGGAGGGTATAAAGATAACATTACTGCTTCAAAGAATTGTGTAAGAAGTTGTATATATAGACAGGATTCATATAACTGTCAATCAACTGTGATTAGAAGCCACACCTACCACAAGAGCTAGTGAAAGAAGCATCATCTTATCCTAAAAGGAATCGTCTATGTGTCCCTTATGTCTTTGTAGAATACCAGTTGCACCAGTTACATTGGCAAGTCATTTGGTTATCTCTATCGGATCAAACCTACTCCACAAAAAAGCAAGTTGGGATATTTCACATAAACTGAACGAAGCTACGGCAGAGATTGTCATCACATACTTTAATCACCTTGCTTGTCATTTTTTTTCTTGCAATTTTTAACTAAGTAGATTAGGGAAATAATTACCACCTTCACCAGGTACTTAAAAATGTAAAGCAAAATACATGTGATGGAAAATGGCACTAGTTTATGTTAGACAAGTGTGAATATACATATGATACTGTTAGTAAACTGATGTCATTCACCGTAGACTCTGTGTAGAGATCCTACACTGTTAGTAAAGTGCTGTTGAAGACATCTCTGCTTCTTGATACCCGAATCTGCAAATGGTAGACACTGCACCCTACAAAAACCAACAGCTTCTTGGCACAGGATGTAAGTTTCATGGGTTAAGATGTTGGTGAAATTGTACACATAGTACCTGAATTTTAAACTTTAGGAGCTCAGTATATATATTAACCACTTTCCTCCTCAAACGAGGCTCTTTCTTTTCTATCTTCGTTCAGGGGGAAATTTTAAAATCTGGATTTTCATTATAGGGCAAATGGCAGCTCCATTGAAAGAGCTTTTGGCATCTGCTCTATTTAGCCAGGGAGGGAGGGGTTGATATGAACAAAAGGGTGGCTCAAATAGGCAGGAAAATGATCTGCACTGCAACCAATTGAGCCACTTTTGCTAAGTGACATAAAAATATTCTAATAGTAAGGATTATTTTACAACTCTATGGAAGTATGCAGTAATGCACCTTGCATTTGTTTTGTCTCGATGACAAAATGCACTCTTAGAGTCACAAGAGCCTGCCTTGTGTTAGTTATAAACAAAAATATATTTATATATATATTTATGTAACTACTATGTGCTTTAAACAAAATTACTGGATGATTCAGCAGGGTTCTTTCTTTCCTTTTATCACCAGGGATATGCTGATTTGAACGGCTTCTTCAAAAGGAATCGACAATGAAATGGGCCTTTCGCGTACTGACGTGGCAAAAAGTAAAAAAATACCCATAGACTTAGAATCCCTTAACATTTTTGTTTCAAAAATGGCTATGGAGCTATTCATACTTTTGCTTCCTTCAGCCAAGAGCAACTGTGGCTTCATAGGACTTCACGCTTCGTAAAACGAACCCGAAGTTTTATTCTGAGGAGCGAGAATCGAAAGCCTCATTTGCTACTCCCTCTTTCCTAAACCTTGGCTAAAAGTTTGAAAATTCTGTCACAGATCATAGAAAGGGCATTCATTAACAAGAAAGGGGGAAGCATAGTTTAAACTTCCTGTGCAGATCAAAGATTCATCCTATAAAGTAATGAATTTGTTGGAACAGGTAGATCTAGACCAGAAAACCACAATCCTTTGGCCACACGTCTGATGAAAAGATAGCAAATCTCTTATTTTGTGTTTGTTTTTGCTCCTGCATGAACTATTTTCTCAGCAGTCTTGAAACATTCATCATCGCTCTTTTGAGCGAAAGGGTTCAGGCTTGCGAACACAGTTATCTTTGAGACATCAGAGAAGAATATTTGAACCAAAGGTGTAGATCCCTCGTGAACTAAAGTTTGGTTATTAGTATTTTTTTCTCGATCTCTTTGCAACCCTGCACCTACGCCAACAGCACTGTAATCTTGTCATAATTCTGATAAGTCCACAGGAGATGATCTGAGTGAACTATAGATGCCACCCCACTAGGGAATTCTGTGTTCAGTGGAAAGTAGTATCTTGTGTAAGTTTTAGTTTTTCTTGTACCCTTCCTGGGCGGGGCTTGTCCAAAAATTTTGTTTTCTTCAGGTTACAGCAGCTTAGGGCTCCTTTGTGTGTGTGTGTGTGTTTGTTTGTCTGAATGGTATAGGCAAAATTTTAGTCTTAACACCTGTAAGCCAGCACTGGTGCTGTTCTGTCCTAGAAATCTTAGCACTGCTCTGATACAATAAAACCTTCCTTCTCTCCCATTGGTTCAACTTCCGCATAGGCGGGATGGCCAGAACCTCTTCGAAACTTCATCGCAGGCCATCTGCTTGGGCGTCTCTAAAAGAGAAGACGAAAAAATAATGAGCACCAGGGTGATGATCTCATCAGAAGAAAAATATATCTGTCAAATATTTTAATTAACTTCTGAATTAAATTTAGTGACATGTAAAATTATCTCTTATCCCCTGCACAGCTGGAATTACACACCCACCCAGCCCCACGCCTGGCTGTCCATTGTGGCACTCTCAGCGCCTCTTAGGTGACAGTCCATTTGCCACACCTGCCCCCATGGGATTGAACTTTTCGAAAGCAAGTTTTATGGCTTATGCATATTTATGTCTTAAAGATTCCATATATGCCCAAATATTACTAGGCAAAAATGAACTGTAATAAAACAGAAGTCTTTTTAATATGTAGCTGCTGACTCTTTTCTCTAGGAGTCAATAGTGACATCACTTCCCTTTATTCATTAATTCACTTAAAACGTAAGGCCATGAAATTCTGCAGAGCACTTAGAAGTGTATTTCAAATGAAGTGCTAGATTTTTCTAGCAAATAAACTAAAAGAAAAATCACTTAATATCTTAAGAAATTATTCGTTAAGCTGAAACTTTCCATATATTACTTTTTGTGCTTTGAAATTAATAGGTGTCAGGTCCTGAAAACTGGATCTAACATCAGAGGGTGCAAACCAGCTTGACCCTATGAACCAACCACTGCACATATAGACACAAGTCCTAAAATGCAGCTTATCTGTGTCAACAGAGGAGTGCATTTCTCCCTGGCATGCCCTCTGTCAAACAAGCCCCCAGTGACTTACAAATAGACGTGAATCATCAAGTTATGGCACCAGACACACTAACATGCACTTCATGGTCACAATGACACTAGAAACTGTTACTCCATTGATTAGACTGCCTGCAGTTTTGGAGTAAATAAGGTAGTAAGTATTGAAGGAAATTCATTTCTATCTAAAGAATTTTAGAGTGAAAAACGTTAAATATCAGTGTAGATATCCTGGCATTTGGCCACTTTCTAGATTTGCTAATTACATTCCAGCGCCAACAATTATTGGCTGTAGAAGAATTTTCCAATCAGGTAAGAATGAGTATCAGCCCTACTTTCTGAAAAAATACCAATCAAGTTAATTATATTCTGCCTTCTAATAACATCATGTGCTGTCTATGTAACATTATGTGGTCAGAATACTTTATATGCAATAGCTCATTAAGTTCCATGAGCTAAGTGGAACTGAATTATCCTTATTTTCCAAGAGAACAAGTTAAAACCAAGGGCTAGGCAGCAAAATAGTGTGTCTTTGTTGGAACCGAAAATCATCATCAATAGAAATACACAAAGCACCTCTTGGGAGATGGACCTGTAGACCACGGTCACTCCTGTTTGTGGGAAAACACCGACATGCCACTGTACTCACTATCTCTAACCCCCACTCTGGTGTCAGTGACTTTACAGGGAGCTTCTGAAGCCACAACTGCCCTAGGCCTTCTCTGAGTCAAGCAGTACAACTACGTCTTTGCTCCGAATCCCCACCATTACGAGGCCCACCTGGGCTGTGGGTCTGAGCTGGCAAGTGTAGTCGTGTGAACCAGCACTAGTACAGCCCAGCACATAAAGACATTGTGCTATAGGTGACTTTTCATCAACAAGAGGCAGAGATGACAAAAATATTGATGATGATGTTTGTGAAAATTACATTTTGTTAAGTTCTGACAGTATTTCCTGATTATCAGGCATCTTACATAAAGGATCTCATTTGATCTGCACAACCCAGTCACTTACATTTTGCTCAAACCCGTGAAGTTAGCAACTGGCAGAGCCAAGATTTAACACAAGGTTTATCTATTTCCGAAGTTAATTTTACACAAGGTTTATCTACTTCCAAAGTTAATTTTCCCCACTGTAGAACCAGTTCTTCAAATTCAGTGGGTTGTGTATAGCTCATCTGAAGTTTGTGAACGTAGTTCCATTTTTATTTCATTCTTAAAACCATAACATTATCAACAACTTTAGTATTCTGTTAATAAGGCAGAAATACTAAGTTAATAATTCTCTGTCTTAGTTGGAAAGACTGCAGGATTAATGATAATGCTTATGTACCTGGCGAGCTCATCACAGAGGTTCTCAACATAAAGTACAAAAATGTGGACAGTGAAGCTTCCTCTGTTAATACAATACTAACTTATTTTCTGACTTCATTACATAGCCTTAAAAAGTTCTCATGATTTTTTATTCTACGAGTAGTAAAAGACATAGAAGTACCCCAACAACACTGAAAATCACTGGAGATCCCAGCACTCACACATAATTTGGTTCCACTATCGATGTACACCACTTACATGCATTTCCAGGAATATGAAATTATTGAGCATACTGTTTTAAGAGCTCCTTTACTTTCCACTTAAGTACACACTGAAAAATACTCATGAACAAAATTATTTTCAATGTCTGTAGTGTATATCATTTA
Organism: Tonatia bakeri; assembly: GCA_004024845.1. Classification (NCBI taxonomy): domain Eukaryota; kingdom Metazoa; phylum Chordata; class Mammalia; order Chiroptera; family Phyllostomidae; genus Tonatia; species Tonatia bakeri. The sequence goes on from PVIA01000411.1 coordinate 162,331, forward strand.
TCATTAAATCATGATTTATATAGTCTACTTAATATTTGAGGTAGTTTTCCCAATATTTTGACAATATAAATAATGCTACATTGAATATCTTTGCTGCTTACCTGATAAGCATATCTCTTATTAGTTCCTTTTATAAGCTCTCAGAAGTGAAATCATTGGGGGCAATGAGAATGCGCAAATTATTATAAAACACCTGAAATATCTAGTAAGGTGCTAGATGTTTTGTAAGGACATATGACCAAAGAAACATAGTTTCTGGTTCATATGGAAGATAAAAATCATTTCGGGGGAAAGGGATTTTCAGTGTAGGTTGGACAGGTGAGAAAAATATGGAAAAGCAAGATTTGATACAGGTTTCAAATAAACATTCTGTAATTGAACAAAACAGAACATATAATGTAGCTACAAAATTATTCAAGATTACTCTTTTATTTGTGCCTAGATTAAAAGACCTTTTTCAATAATAATATCTTAAAATTCATAATGAACTCTAACAAGTATCATACACCTGCAGTTTTAACCATTTGGTCTAATTTACATTCTTTTACACTCCCTGATATCTCCATTTTAGCCCTAAGGATACCAAACAAAGAACAATAACTTTTCCAAAATTATGCTTGCTTTCTAGAATACTTTCATATATCACACAAATCAATTACACGATCTTAAATCACCTGATTTCTTTGAGCCATTGTCTCCTCATTTGTAAAATATTATTTAAGGGTTTGTCCTCTAAACTCATAGGATCCTTTTATCTGCTTCCTTGAGATAATTGACTTTAGTATTGTGGAAAAAATAATGATTAAAAATCCCTCTGTATGGTGGTTCTTCTGATCGTTATCCCTCCTGCTTCTCTCGACAAGCTTTTAGGATTTCTAAATTTAAGGGAAATTTATATAAATTAGTCCTAACTGAAATTGCTCTTCTATGTTGATCTTCAAGTGTTCAAAAATTTTTCTTTTTCTTTTTTTTTTGTGTGCCTACTGTGATTTACATAATGAAACACATTTAGATGAACGTAAGAACAAAGGAAAGGAAGAGAATAGGCATTTTTCTCCATAAGATTCTGTTAGCAACTTCTGATTTTCCTATAAATGACAATAATAGGGGCCGTCCTATGACAGTGAAAGAATGGTTGAATATTTGGTTCTTTTAGAAAAATCTTTAATGTTGATGCTCTAATATGAGGCATCTATCCCACGGACAGAGGGATCTAGAAACCTGGGGTCTGGCTCTGGCACGAAGTGTTGTGGTCACAACCTGGCATTTCCATGTCTCTCTCAAGGCTTAGTCATGTCCAAATGTGCCTTCTTTTTAGAAAAGCTAATCAAATTACTGCAGAACCTGATAGGGACACAGGATGAGTTTCTTACAGAGCAGGCCGTGTGCTGAAATTGAAAAACCCAAACCAGAATGTAGTATAATTCATTACAGAGGTTCAGGAAATAATGCCTTAAAACATTAGTGGGTGTAATGCGTGGGTGATCTCCAATTTCATGTCGCAGAGTTATTTATGTGATTAATCACGTTCGGAAGTCGATGTGCACGTTGCTATGTCAGCACTGGAGTGGGCTGTGCAGTCAGGTATTCTCCCTAATTACTCCTCAGTACTCTTAATTGAACAGTCACCCAAATCTGTCTCTGTGGTCCGTGGCAAGATAATTAGCTGAAATATCCATAAACAAACCTGCAGGGTACCCTCAGTTAGCAGTGTACACAAAACTGCAGCTGGAGACTTCTCAGGCAGCAAAGCAGACAGTGCTTTTTGTTGGGTTAGATGAGCTTTGAAAGGAAGTTACTGGGCATGAGTGTAAAGAAAAGGCACCAATTTTGAAATTCAAGGCCCAGCTGGAAGACACCTGTGGTGCATGAGGGCACTTGACAAGTAGTTGGCTGGAGATTTCTGGTGTTTTTGTGCTGCTTTCTTCAATTAACACTGGGGAAGCAGAAAGAAGCTGGAATCAGAAGGCTTAAACAGCATCTGTCAATTCCCAGCATAGGAAATTAGGCAGTCACATGTTTTCTTTGTTACTCAGTTTCTCTATTTGAAAAATGAAATGAACTAGATTATAATTTTTTAAACTTTTCTTTTGTTAATTGAAAAAAAAAGTTTAAGTCACAGACCCTTTGTTCCAATGAAATCTGACCTTGTAGCTCAAATACGATTGCACAGTCGGTCTCCCTCCGTTGTGATGGAGGAGCCCCTATTACACACTCTCTCTGGGCCGGGAGTGCGCCTGCAGATCCTGAACCTCCTCAGAGCACATTTCTGGGAACTACAGAACTAAACCTGTGTTTCTCAGGCTTGCCTGTGCATACAAATCACAGGGGATCTTGTTAAAATGCACAAGCTGACTCATTATTAGGTGTCGGGGGGAGGCTGGGACTCTGCATTTCAAACAAGGGCCTGGTGATGCTGATGCTGCTGGTCCACACTACACACTCTGAAGAGCAAGGATGGTGATTTGTCTAAGGTCTTCAAAGAGTGAGTGAAAGGAACAGTGTGAACTTTAACCTTCCTTGTGTCTCCCGTGGACCTTCATGGGAACTGAGCACATGTGGTATATAGCTGGGCTAATCTTTCTGTGTTTAGTTTTCATAAAGTTTATTCATGAAAAGGGATCTTTTTCTTTTTTTATGCCTTTAAATACCAATTATTCTCTATCATCCTTATTCTATGTTGACTATTATTTCATTCTTAACAAGTTGTATGTCTGGGTTGCCAGATTTAGCAAAATACAGAACACCAGTTACATTTGAATTCCAAGTAAACAATGGGCTATTAAAAAAAACTATAATGCATAGGACATATTTATACTAAAATTTACTCATTTTTAATTTGAAATTCAAATTTATCTGGTGTCCTATATTTTATTTGACAAACTTATCAATAGGTACACACAATATTTTGGGGTCCTGGCCAAGGCAAACTTGCAATGTAATTAAAACAAACTACTCCTCTTTGTGGTTTTGCCACTTTGCTTCATAAATTGTAGGTCTCTTTTTCCTTAAAAAGAGTAATTCAGATTGACTCCTCTGTCTTGTGGAGTGTCCAGGAGTTCCAAGCGATAACTCGTGTGCAAAGACCTGGGTGTTCCTTTACACACTTCTGCTCCTCTGATAGTGGTCACTCTTCTTGTCTTACTGTCCTCTCTCTCGGCCTACAGCTACTACTCGGCATTGGCATGTGGCCTTCATTCGAGAACTGCCCTGGTATGATCCTGAAGAATCAGTTCACACCACCAGAGGTGGTGCATGTCTGAGAGGAAAATTGCCCCAAAGCATGTAGAGAACAGCTATAAACTGGAATTAACAAAACCATCATATGATGTATGTGCTTTTCGGAAAGTTAAAGTATTCTCTAAATAAAAATTAAGTGGTTCTCCATTGGCTTCTAAATTAAGTACAAATTCTTTAATGTGTGAAAAAACATTAAAACATCTTTTTGGGGGGCATAGGGTGAGGGGAGAAACATTGTTAAATCGTACATTTCAAACGTTTAATGTCATCATTTTCTTTCACAGCCTTTCATTCATGGTGGTTCTCAGACCTGACTGAAAAGAACGTCACCTGGGGAGATAAAAACAGCAACAGAGTGCTGATGCCGAGGTCCATCTTGGCCAACTGATTCAGGGTGTCTGGCCATGAACTACGTAGGGATATTTTTAAAAAATTCTTCAGGTTGGTCTGATGCACAGGGACAGCTGAGAACCACTGTCAAACCATACTTCTCTTGCTTCCATGACTGTGTCCCAGAATGCCCCATTCTGAGCCTCTGCCTGTGTTTATTGCCCTCACTGGATTCCTACTGACTTCATCATGTTTACCGATTCAAACACTGTCTCTTTCATCTTATTTCCAATAAAGCTTTCTGGCTTCTCAGCTATAGATTAGAAGTCACTTGCATTTTCCTGCACTGTCTCAGCCGTGTCCTGGCAGTGTTTCCAAACCCCTGGGCCCACTTCAGCACACACCATGGTTGTGTATGTGGAACATACGTATTACGGTGTCTGTCTATGTCCTGTGGTCAAATGTCATATTCTGTTCGACTCTGAATTAGCCGCGGCAGTGGTACACTGAAGCTATCTGACATGTGGAGAAGACCCATTTTGCACCCTCTGCCTCCACTGTTAGACAACATTACTTTTGTAATAATCATAAAAATGGATAATAATAATGACCAGAAAAGAAATGAAGACAGAAAAAATAAATAATAATGACCAGAAAAGAAATCCTTCCTGTTTTGCATTTCATACATATAACCATTTCAGTAAAAAACATTACAAATAAAAAAAATTACCATACAAAAAAGGAAAAGTAGGATAAATTAACATAATTTTGAAAAAAGATAAAAAAGATTAAGGAATACTGCCAAATGAATGAACACCAGAAGGATCACAGAATGCTTTGCAGTCTGTAATAATAGAGTTGAAGTAGTTTCTAATTGTAGTCAGTCTTGTTTCTTCATCTTTACAGCCACAATGCTCCCATTCTTTATCTTAAATCTACTGTTTTAACACAGATATATGTCGTACCATATGGGCTGGATTACCCACCGAGCCTAAAATGAGTGCACAGGATTCCAGACTCTTATGAACTCATTCTCTAAATGAATGCACACAGCCGAGTCTATTGTCAGGGCCAAGTGTGTAATGGGGAGTTCTCTGAATTAACTTCCATGCAGAAGACAATGTTTACGGAAGGCTAAGTAATAAAATTGTGCTAAGTTGAAGTTTACATATGTATTGTCAGTAAAATTCAACAGTAACTGCATCAACTCTTTCGAACTTAGATCAGCCAAATTTCTGACTCACTTTAGGAGTTCTGGCACACTATGGTCATGAAAAGCTAAGCTTAATCTAGACAGTTTTACTAAGACTTTACCACTTTCTACAAACAGTGTACTCCCTTATTACCTGCACTTGGGGCAGATAACTCCCAGTGTCCTGACCTTGGTTTCCTATTGATCTCCCACATCCAGCAAAGTGGTTTGCACAGGGAGACTCACGATAGGTGTTTGTGTTGAACTGCACGGAACTTTTTCCGTGGTTTATGCCCAACAATGGGCATAGCATCCAGATTCTTGAGTGCCAAGCTATCCTCTCGATTTTCTAGTTTCCTCTTTTGACTTCAGCCCATTATTGGCCACTTTGTTACCCAGAACGACCGATGATAGCCACTATTAGTGCATTCATATGGGAATAACTGCATTAGGTCAGCTGATAAAATTTCTATTTACATTCCTATATAACAAAACAGAGTACTGAACTTAAAGCATTTAGAGTTTGTTTAGGTAAAATAAGACATTTCCATACAAATGCCTGAACAAGAGCTAACCAGTAGTACAAGCTAAAAACACACAGAGAAAAGATTTGATTACTCTACATAATATCAAGTATCTCCTGAAAGCATTTGAAAATAAATGCTGTAAGTTTTGAGAAAGGAGACCTTCATTGGGACTCAAGTCTTCAGAAATAATTTCCGGGCAGACTGGCTACAAAGACAAAGGGCACAATGCAACTCCCCATCACTGTAGCCTTGATGTTACTTGCAGGACTCATTACAGGTTTTTTTAAAAAAATTATATTTTACTGATTATCCTATTACAGTTGTCCCAATTTCTCCCCCTTTGCCCCCTCCACCCAGCACACCCCACTCCCTCAGGCAATCCCCACACCACTGTTCATGTTCATGGTGATGTGTGTAAATTCTTTGGCTACTCCATTTCCTATACTGCACTTTACATCCCCATGGCTATTCTGTAACTCCCTATTTGTACTTCTTAATCCCCTTACCTCTTCACCCATTCACCCTCTCCCCTTTCCTATCTGGCAACCATCAAAACACTTTCTGTATCCATGATTCTGTATCTGTTCTTCTTGTTTGCTTAGTTTGTTTTTAGATTCAATTGTTGATAGATATGTATTTATTGCCATTTTATTGTTCATAGTTTTAATCCTCTTCTTTTATTTAAATAAGTCTCTTTAACATTTCATATAATAATGGTTTCGTGATGATGAACTCCTTTAGTTTTATTTCTTGACGGGGAAGCTTTTTATCTGCCCTTTGATTCTAAATGGTAGCTTTGCTGGGTAGAGCAATCTTGGCCATATGTCCCTGTTTTTCATGATTGTGAATATTTCTTGCCAACCCCTTCTAGCCTGCAAATATTCTTTGGACAAATCAGCTGACAGTCTTATGGGAACTCTCCTATAGGTAAATAACAGCTTTTCAGATTCTCTTTATCTTGAACCTTTGACATTTTAATCATGATGTGTCTTGGAGTGGGCCTCTTTGCTTGTTTGGGACTTGCATATCTATTTCTCTCACCCAATTAGGGCAGTTTTCATTCATTATTTGTTCAAATAGAATTTCAATTTCTTACTCTTTCCCTTCTCTTTCTGGCACCCCATGATATGAATGTTGGAATATTTGAAATTGTAACACAGGCTGCTTAAACTATCCTCATTTTTTGGTATTCTTTTTTCTTCTTGTTCTGCATGGTTATTTTTTGTCCCCTTATGTTCCAAATCATTGATTTGATTCTTGGCTTCATTCACTCTACTGTTGTTTCTCTGTAAATTGGTCTTTATTTCAATTACATTTCTGATTAGATATTTGTTATTCTGCTGAGGTCCCCACTAAGTTCCTTGAGCATCCTTATAACCAATGTTTTGAACTCTGCATTTAACAGATTGCTTATCTGTATTTTGTTTAGTTTTTCTTCTGGAGATTTGATCTGTTCTTTCACTTGGGCCATGTTTCTTTGTCTCCTCATTTTGGCAGCCTCCCAGTGTTTGTTTCTATGTATTAGATACAGCTGCTATGACTTTGTTTTGGTAGTGTGGCCTATGTAGTAGGAGTCCTTTTGGTCCAGTGGTATGCTCTCTCCTATCACCCAGACTGGGCACTTGAGGTGTGCCCTTAGGTGGACTAAGTACACCATCCTCTTTTAGTTGAACCTTGTTACTGTTGGCAAATCAATGGGAGGAATTTACTCAGGCCAGTTAGCTGCAAGGATGGGCTGTGACCACTGACCACAAACCTCCACCCTCTGTGGAGGATGAGTGGTGCAGGGGAAGGTTGATGGTGCTCTGACATTGTCTGTAGCTGTCCACTGGGTGCACAGGCTCTGGGTTTTCCCAGGTGGTGTACGCCAAGGTCAGCTCCCACCTGTGTTTTGCCTGGGGTACTCTGCCTGAGCTGTAAAGCAATCTGAGATGGCTGCTACTTATGCTGGGCTTGGAGATTCCCAGGTGAAGCCAAGCTGTGAATATAGGCTGGCTGCTGCTAGTACTAGGCTTGGTACCACTTAGGGAGAGGTATGGGGGCTGGGGGCATACTGAAGCCAGCTGTTGCTTATTTGAAAGGATTCAAGAAGTTGTAAAGCATGAGCCAAGACCAGCCATTCATATGAAAAAGCCATAGTCAACAGCTAATTGGTGGGATGAGCCTCAGGGGAACTCTAGGGCAAGGCAAACTGTGTTAGCCAGGTTGATTGAGTTCCAGAAATGGCAACTGCCTGCTGGCTCTGTGGGTAGAGGGTTCAGAAAAGGTGGCCTGTTCCCACCTTTGTGTCTGGGAGAAAGCTGTCCCCCAGCTCTTGCCTTGAGGCCAGATACTTCAGCTCCTCCCTGTATGTCAATGGTGCCTTTCAAGCTGCTATCCCAGTGCTGGAGCTCAGAGGGAATGATTATGAGTAAGTCTGTGTTTGGGTTCTTTAAGAGGAACTACTTGGGACTCCAGAAGTGTCTTCCACTGAGTCAATCCCTGCTGATTTTTGCAGCCAGAAGTTATGAGGACTTACCTTCTTGGCACTGAAACCCTGGGCTGGGGGACCTGGTATGAGGCTGGGAATCCTTGCTCCCAAGATAACCCTCCTGAATTTTTATATACCACATGTAGATGTGGGACCATTCTGTTCTGCATCTCTACCCCTCCTACCAGTCTGGATGAATGTGGTTTCTTTAATTCTGTAGTTGTCAGACTTCCATTCAACTTGATATCTGATAGTTCTTAGTGATGGTTGTTCTATAATTTAGCTGTAATTTTTATGTGGTTGTGCGAGACGGTGAATTGTGCTTATCTATGCAATCATCTTTTCATTCCAGGCTTTTAGAAAACTTCACCCACTGCTTTTGTGTGCTTTGTTTATTCATGTCCATCTCTTCTGTATTGCTCATTCTACCCCATCTCAAAACAGCCACCTCCCAGGCCAGGCCACCTCATGGCACTGCACTGCCTCAAGCTTCTTCAGATTATGGAACAATGCTTCTTATTACTCTCTATAGTTCATTGAACTTCACTCACCTTCCAGCCATGTTGAATGCCAGGGTGGGCCAGTTCAATCAACATATTCTGTCTTCTCTCACGTATCTGACAATCCATCCTGCATAAGTTCTACCATTCTTATTAAAAATTCTCAACTTCTACCCTTTCCTGTTCCAGACCCTACAGAGTCCCAACCATTGAAGGAAAAAGCCACATATTCAGGTTCCCCAGATTGGGAAGTCAGTGATTACGCTTCTCTCATTGTATCCTTATGGCACACCCTAACTCCAGTCCATGCTACCCTTCTTCAATTTTGTATTTCCAAACCCATTTTTTATTATAGAGAAGATTAAGCCATTAGGAAGATGCCAAACCTGTGCCTTCTCTCCTCATTAATATCTTTGTATGTATTATCCTTTCTTCTTATCTGATGTAATAAGATATTCTTCCTTTGTTGCATAGTTAATTGTTTTTCCTACCCAATCATGTCTCTGCTGTGAAGTCACTTCATGTCTTCCTCTTCCCAAGTACCTTCAAACAAACATTTCGTTGTTTCTTTACCTTATATCTGCATTCAATATGGGGAACAACTCTTCATTTGATGTTCGTTTGTATCCCCAGGACTATATCTCCGATGAACATCTGACTGAATACACTGCCTTTATAATACGAACTCATTTTTTTACTCCCTTAAATTTGGTGCCTGTCCCCCTCCCTTGAAAAAGCATTCTGGCAGGTTACAAATAATTTTATTGTCACGTTAGTACTTTTTTCCCTCTTGTTCTGCCACTTCTCTAGAGCACACCACCCTGCTGCCTAAACTTCATCCTTGACTCAGTCCCTTTTGCTGGCTTTCTATGGTGGTTTATTGTCTTGCATCTTGTCTATTCATTTTTCACTTTCAGCTTATCTCCTTTCCTGGTTTAAAAACACCAAATGTTAATGTGTCCTGAAGTTTAGCCATGAATGCTCTCATCTATCTCCTCCCCCAGCATCCCTTTTTATTTTCTTGGGTTTCGACTTCTACTATTATAACTTCGATCATTTTCTTACCTTAATCTGTTCCTCTTCCTCAGTGCTTTTTCTGAGAGGCCCAAATGTAATTTGACCATCAGCTCAAATCAAACCTGCTTAATACTCACTCCTTGTTTTCATTTCTTAACTGTCTTCTGACGTTTCTAATTCCACTCCTGGAAACTTTAATTTCACAGTTGCTCGGATTGTGTACTTCTCTCCTTCTTTCTTCTTCACCTCACACATTCAACGCGAAGAATCGAGACAAAGCCCCCACCTTGACTACTAATTATCTACAGGAATTTTTGGAAATTGTTTAATTTCTTGGAATCTCAATTACTGATCTATAGAAGAGAGAGATAATAATGCTTACATTTATAAACCTCATTGGGAAGTAGGTGAGAATCAAAGATAATTGATTCCGAGTACTTTCAGACACAAAGCTTTATGCAAATGAAAATTGCTGAGTTCTCTCTTCTTTCATATGGCTCTTAAATTAGCCCCATTCTATTCCTCCTGCGGACACCCTAGTTTGGCTCTCAGTTATCGCCTCATACATGAATTACTGATACAGCCTTCTAACTCTGCTCTGCGTGTTCTTTTACTCTTTTAGCTTTTTCCAGCCTCTTTCCATTTTCAAATTCTATTTCCTTATTACATCATTGACTCTCCCTGCCTATAGAATAAAGCCCAGATTTTGCAGTTTGTTCTTCAGTGCCTGTCACATCCAACCTCCATTTATGTTAAAGGCATTCTCGGTATCTGTCCATAGATATTAATATATTGTTGAGTAAGTCAATTCATCTTGCTCTTTCTTGACTTAATGTTTTTGCAAAATGATATACCTCTCTTCCATGTGAAATGCCATCTCTTCTTTGCTTAGGTACAGCACAGCACTCTTTCAATACTCAGCTCAAATACCTCTGAAATGAAATCCCCCCCGATTAATCTCTCTTTCTCTTTCCTAGGAATTTTGTAGTGCTTGACTGTACCCTTTATTCAGCATTGATTACACCTCTGCTGTTTGTTTTATTATTGAGTTTGTATGTAGCTACTTGGCCTCTAAAATTTTTATGTTCTATATGTCCACATATATAATAAACTTGAAAATACAATTACACATAGAGTGACTATATGACTTGTATTTGAATAAATGGGATAACTATTAACAATTATATCAGACAACTGGGACAGACAGTCTGGGCAAACTGGGATAGTGTTTACTCTAGTTATAACCCTTTGTGATATTAAACACATCTACCAAATTGCACTGCATAAATGGGAGCTTTAGTTTGGTTGATTTCCTGTGATGCAAGCATTTCTAGTCTTCCTCAGCAGTAGCTTTACTTCATAATACAATGTTGATACTGCATTTGGCAATATCTCTTGGCTTTTTTTGAACCACATTGCCACAAGTGGTTGTTTTCTACTAACATAGAATAATAATTAGCTGTTAGATAGGCAGTTTACTCTGAGGAAAAGTAATTTTCAATGAATATGAGAGCACAGGACAGTTCACTGTTGGCTGGAAGAGAAGACAATGCTGCTCTGGTCATAAATGTTCTAAGAAAAGTCCAACGTGCCACGTGAGTTAGCGATACCCATCACAACAGGGAGGCAGGCTGTGCTCCTCCAGAGGGTGTTCTCACAAAGTTACTTGTATCTGAGCATCAGTGTGTTTCTTAGTGAGGTCAGACAAAAAAGCTGGCAACTTAAGCTTTTGTTTAGCCATGATCTTAACAACAGTAGTTAGCTATTTTCTGCCCTAAAAGGTTGTGTCCTTTAATCCACATTTAACCACAAGATTAGGACACAACCCAATAAAATGACTTAAGGCATAAAATTCAAGAGTGAACATTATTTATTTGAAGATTTAGAGTAATGCTTATCAGTCAAACCAAGGCAAACACAGACCTAACATATTGGACTGGTATTTTATGACACGTTTAATTTGCCTATGTTTAAATGAAATGAAAAGTGTTAGAAAAATTTGAAAGATAGATAGCAAATATTTTACCTATTTAAGGTACTACATTAAAAATGAATATTCATAATGATGTACCTTTTAAAAACTTGAGAATCTTGATCTATTTATTTTGGAACTTTGAATACTATCTCTTGTCAAATCAATTTGGGGTTTAAAATGAAAAAATCATGCTTCTGAGAAAAAGAACTATGTAACACTAGTATGGCAGAAAAATAAAAGTCAAGGAATATGTGCTGTAGAAAATCAATTGCAGACGTATTACAGATGCATTGATAGCTATATTTTCATATAATGTTACATGTGGCACGAGTCAGTGTTTCGTCATCCCTTAGGGCCTCCAGCGGTGTTCATTACTGTGCTCTACAAAGTTCCATGCAGTTACCACGAAAGCTTAGTTAACAGCATACGACGTTCATCCAATGACAACGAAGTACTGATAGCCCTTTTAATGCTATTATGTGAGCCAGGTTATAGTCCTGGAAATAACTCCGATGTTTAAACATTTTAAAAATGAAATAAAGTAATAAAAAAGCAACATGTCTGAAATATGCCAATTAATAGAAAAACTGACTGTTTTATTGCACAATTTATTGTTTTATAGCCAGGGGTTATAACATGGTTTGTGAATTATTTAGATTCCTCGTTCTTTTTCTCTTCCTTTTAGCATTTGGATAACTCACCAATGTTTGTTTAAGAAAATAGTATAGGGGTGGGAAATAAATAAATTTTGGCTGAAACTAATGAGTATTTTTTAGAAAGAGTGCTTTTAACATTGTGCAAATGAAGGCTGTTTGGGAGTCAGCAAATCTGGTTTTAATTCCTGGCTGGGCTACTTAGAGAGGATGAGGAATTGACTAAAAGTCATGAAGTTAGTAAGCTAAGCTAGAATTTACACAAGATCAGCCTTCTCTGCACTGCCGTCTTTCTGCTATATTTTACTGGTTCCTGGTTCTGTTATTGTCAAACATTAGGGCAAATCAGTTTCCATCTCTTGTCAATCATGTTCTCATGTGTAAAATGAGAAAGTAGACAAATACTGGTTTTCTACTTAGCATGAGCCTACAACCTACAAGAAGCCTTTATAACTGGTAAATATATGCCAATATTTTGTAAGAGGCTGTACTTAATCAATGACATTACTTTTATGCATTTAAAATATGCTATGAATGACTTGAATATAATATTCCAGTAAGATTTGAGGTAAAAGTGTCTGAATGCATCAAATCCTGCAACATCAATGGTGCAATTTAATAAGTTGTTTATATTTTCAAGCACACAAATGTGTTTTTCAGATAAATGGAATTTAATTCTCTTTAGGTGAGACATGCAATACAAAAAGTTGTGAGCCACTCATTTGATTTTTCTTTAAGTTTCCTGCCATTTTCAACTACCTATCATTTTGTGATTCTGTTTATTGAAGTTTCAGTTAGGTAGTTTTAGATAACACTATTTATGCAGCAAATATTTACTAAGCATTGTGCTTGTCCTCAGGGATAAAAACAATGAATGAGACAGATATGCAGTCCCCTGAAGTGACCATACTGTTATCAAATTTCACCAAGAATTAAAAAAAAATGAATAAAGGCTTTCTGATTTTGTCTTTAAGCCAGTTCCTTTAAAGAACCCATCAGTCAGTTCCACCTCTTAACCAGACTTAATAGAAAAACATTTTAAATCTCACAAACTCTAGTTATTTATTTGCCCCCCTGATACCATAAATCATTCCATTTAAAAAGCAGACATAAACTAAAATTTCTAACTACCATAAATGTTTAATATATTCTGCTAAACAGATTCTATAGTTGGTAAATAAAAATTTAAATAAAAACATAATTGTTTAAAATATATATTTTTGCCTTGCCTTTTTTGTACCCCAGTATTTTTAAATAAACAGTATCTTTCTCAAAAATGTCTATAATTCTAGTGTTTCCCACAACAATTTCATTGCTTTTACATTTGGATTTGTCACTATCAATACATTTATAATATAATTTTCCCTTTGATTTGGCTTTGCTCAGCATCCTCACTGGTTAATCCATCGGGTCCCTTTTTTACATACTTTTCTTCCTTTACAAACTCTAGTGCAATTATGTTGTTTGCCAGAACACACCCAGCTCCATGATTTTCCCTGAGTTTTCATTATTTTAATGAATTTCTTATGTGGCTTTATATCCATTTGATGGTAACTATTTTGTCTATTACTAATCCATCTTTTCTTAATTTCCTCAGTGATTTAGTTAAAGTTTTTTCCTTGCTCACATAATAGTCCAAGACAACTGGCAACTGGCAGGCAACTTCTTTCCATGCCTGGACCAGGCTTTACCTACCCTGGCCTCTCCATTGCCTGGGCACTGTGTGCATCCAATGGCCATTTAGAATGTGCATAGGTAAATTATGCACATGGTTATATAGTATATAATATATAATTATTGCATAAATCATAGTTTGCATATATAAATTAGCAATTGCATTTACTTTTTAAATTCTTTATTGTGGTATAATTGACATATAACACTATATTAGTTGTATATTAGCAACTTCATTTTAAAAATATAAATGAAGTAAAATATGGAAAAATATTGTAAACATTTTCCAAGCACTTCCAGAATGTTTGTTGCTATTTCCTGCACGGATCAGAGGCTGATCCACATCCCCCCACAACCATGGGGTACACAGTGTGCCCGACCACCTAGGTGAGATAGATGCCTTCCTGCTCTTCATGCAACACGATGCATTTTTGACTCGACAGTCACACATTACAAATTACACATTTTGAGATTACTTTTCTCACTAAAATTTAATGTTCTTTACCTATCCTCACTCTACATCAAAATTTTCTCCCTATTAAATGTGTACATATTCAAAATTCAAGTACAATTTCAAGCTACTGAATCACAGACATTTCAAGGTTAACAGCAAGGAAAATTTGAAAAAGTAAGGAAGAAATGATGCGTGACAAACTCAGATATAAAACAAAAAACATATGATATAGAGTTAAGAGATCCACCTTTGTTAGAACCCTAGAACTTTACCCTGCATTAAGATTTGGAAAATCTATCACACATTTTTCTTTTTTCTCCTGTTAACAAAACAAATATCATTTTTCCTTCAAAGTCTTTGCCAAAGATAACACTTGGCATAGAGTCAGTGTTCATAAGAATTGTTTTTAAACCAGTGAAACAGATGAATGGCTTTTTTATTAAAATACAAATATTGTAATCAGCTGGAAGTAGAAAAGGTAGAAATATAACTAATAATTCTGACTTACTATTTAATATAAAAAGGCATTTTGATTTTGAATCAGCATTATTTTGTTTATATTAGGAAAGTTTTAATAGAGTCACCACCTCTAGAAAATAGAGCAAAATAATCTTAATTCATTTGCAAATTGAAAGTACCTTTGGCTAATCACTTCTAATATGATTACAAAAAACATGATTACTTCTATCACTTAAAATACATTTCCTTATATTTTTCTTCCTCCAGTTCTGAGTTTTTTAACCTCCTGAACTCAAATTCAAAATTTTAATCTTCTAATAATCACAAACTATTTTAGTATTATTTATAAACCAAAATATGTCACAATAATCAGCTTATTTTTAGTTGTTTTGTATTTCTGCCAGAAAAACAAATTATGGTATGTGGAATTACTGGGGAAAAGAACCTTATAATTGAATACATTCATTATTGTTATGAAGCAATAACTACTGCTAAAATTAAAATTCTACCCTGTCTCCAAAAACAGAAAGATGTATTTATTTTAACAAAGAATAGTTACCAAAGTCACAAGGAAGAAATTACTCAACAGTTGGTGCTGTAAGTGGAATAATCTTCTTTTAAAGAGGTGACAGAAGGGAAGGGTCTGAATACCTAAAACATATGTCATGTGCTTACAGATGCTCAAGTGAATTATTTTCTGGTGGTTTTTATTTATATATTCATGTGGTTCTTTCATTTATTAACTTTCCCGTGGATATTTTATATATATGTGAAATGTACACAGATAAATAGAAATACATATATATCATGCATTTCATGCAGCATTATAAATGCTAGGGATGTTAGGGAACAGTAAGTAAGAAGGAATTAGAGCAGAGAACTCAGTGAAGTGTTAAATATTTTATCCAGTAGTTTTAATAATTGTTCCCACTGAAGGGAAGAAAACTTCTCATTATATTAGAAACAATATTTTACTTTTAGGAATTTAAATTAAAATATGTAATCCACAAGAGTAAATTAAAGATGACATTTATAGAAGAAACCTTAAATAGAGAGGAATCACCGTGAACTTGAAGTGTCTCAAAAACGTTTAGTGATGTACATTAATATAATTTCAGCATCTTAGAACAGAGAAAAGAAAACCATAAACACCCAAACAATGCAAAAAAACCCCCAAAACCAGTTTCACCTATTTTCTTTTCTTTTTACTACGTTTCTGAAATGCTGCCATCTAATAAAATAGCTTCCAGGGTGTCAAACTATTTCAGTAAGGTTTAGCCTAATCTTTCCTTCCTTCAAGCAGTTCATCAAAAGTGAAGATCATCTTTTGCCTCCTCTGAGAAATAAAAATATTTTGTTTCAATGAATCAGTTTTTCCTTGAGCTTTCTTTAAAATAGAAATAAGACTAAGGAATACCTTAAGGGCAAAATTCTTATAAAAAACATCTGACTTCACTTCAAGATAAAAAAAAGTCCTGTAAGTCTGTGAAATGATTTCTGTATTTACTATACAGGTGAGGCAATGGATCATATATTCCTGACTCCCGAGTGCTATTCATGCAGCAGCTGCAAAGCAAGAGGCCAGACTTTCTAAACACTCTTTTTTTTTCTCCCAGCAGCAGCCTTTGAATTCTTGCCTTGCTCCTTTCTGGCTTCTGTCCTGGCAGCACAACTGATTGCCAGGAAAAGTTGAGGGCCACAGCTGCCTGTCTTTCTGTAATCTTATTCTCCATGGGTCCTTGTTCTCCACAAATATTAATTGAGCTGAGGAATCCCTTGAGTGGCAAACCGCTCAGCAGCCTGTCGGTATGCTGTTCTGTAGCAGCATAGCCTACAGGACCAGAACAAGGAGTTCTGGGTTCCAGACTCAGCTCTGAAACTTAGGTGTCACATGACTAAGGCAGACTGTTTTGCCATCTTGGATTTCTAATTCTTCATTGGAATTGACTTCAACAAAGGTCAATTCCAGGAACAGAGGGCTTTGCTAGTTTGAATTTACCTAGATTTTATAGCATCTACAAGTATGAGATAACTGGGGTGCTGAGGATGCATTAAATTATGGAAGAGATAAGAACTGTCTGTGGGAATGTAAACTTTGGTAGAAGACTGGTAGAAATCACTTTTTTTAACATCAAGAAAATATGTCTATATTATAGAATATAATACAAAATTTTCACAAGTTTTTAAGACAAAGCATAAAACCCTAGGGAAATGTATCTGTGGTAGATACTTGGGGAATTTATACGCTTTATTCAAGAAAAGTTGCAGAATCCCTGGGTTGCATGTATGCTGATGCTTCTTTTTGTTCTGACACCCTGTGCTGTGATTTTGCTGATAGAAAATACTGGCACTTACAGCAAAGTCAGGTATTTTGGTCCTCTTGCAACAATAAGAATTTTAAAGCATAATATGAACAATGACTGATATTTAGACATTTACGTCCAGGTTTTACTATGAACACCAGCATGCAATTTCTGACTCAAATCAGTGTGAACAATTTAAGAATGGTAAGACTATTTTGTCCTTTAGGAAAATCAACTGTTTTGGAGAAGAGTCATTTTTATTTTATTTTATCTTTTTTAAAAATATGTACCCGTAGCTCTAAATGATGAGATGATAAGAATAGAAGGATAATAATCTCACTTATTACCAAATTGTGAGTTTTGGGCACAAATACCATCACAAACTCTTATATCCTTGGTTATTTGACTAATAATATCTTACTTTTTCTTCAGGCTTTGATGAAGACTGCCTCTTTTATAAAATTAAATATTCAACTTATAAATCCACATCTAGATTAATACGTTTATCCTGTCTCCAACTACTAGAAAAAGGCCTCCGTGAGGCCTCCCGCCCACTTTTGTTGATCTCTGCACCTTGGCTACCTGGCCCAGAGCAGGAGCTCCACAAATCTGAATGAATGATCTGAATGAATAAGTGTCAACATGTCGGATAGCTTTGTGAGCCATCTCTCTCCTCAAGCTTCTTATCTCCCCTATGCTGAAAAGCACTTGGTTTTCTACTTTCGAAAAATATGCAGCAAATCAGACTTTCTTTCCTACCCCTTCTTTTCTGCAAGGTTTTCTTTATAAACCGTCACTATCCAACAGAAATGCAGTGTGAGCCACACACACAGTGTTATGTGTCTAGGAGCCACACGCACAAGTCACTGAACTAACTTTAATAATGTATTTTATTTAACTCAATATTCCCAAGTTATTTTCATTTCAACATATAATTAATGTAAAACTTAATGAAAGCTGGCATATATTCTACGTGGGTTTCACTCAAGACTAGCTACATTTCTACTGCTAAATAGCCACATGGGGTACTGGCTACCACATTGGCAGCACAGCTCTGTCACCTGCATTCTCCCCAGTCCTCAGGGTAAGAATTACAATCCATCCAATGGCAAACTGCATTGCAAATGAATTCTTAGTGCCTTCCTGAGACACGAGGGACATTGTTCCCATCATTTTCCCTCCTTTTCTATCTTCTTTAAATGAGTTCTTAGTACTGATTCCTTTCTCTCTGAGGATATATTTCTAGTACTATTATGCAGCATCAGCAGCAAGGTGAGAATTCTTAGTTTTTACTTTTCTATTACTCAAAAAAAAAAAAGGCCTCCAATACTTTACTCATAGCATTTGTTTCTTAAAGTTGTGATCATTTTGATCATTAGGATCTTACACATTTTTCTTCTTTTATATTAAATTAGAACAATAAATCTGCATATAAATATTTAAATACCAGCTATTGTTTAAAATACTAAGAAAAATCAAGGGTCATGTTCAAAATGGATTCTTTTATTAAGTTTGCTAGTCTAAATTTTTTCATTTATAGTACACATAGAATCCTTCCATGGAAATGTTTTATATGATACCTCTTTATAGTATTATTTTCTTTACCTTCAATCAGATTACAGTTTATGTATTTTATTTAAAAATCTTAAATAGTGTTGTATGATAGTATGTAACAGTGGGAATGTTTATATCCATAACCCATATTTATGCAACACTAAAATGTATTATAAACAACAGAATCTGGGCCCAGAAATGTTCAGCAAACATAATGTAGAACCTAAGGTACATGAAATTCATCCAAAAAATTAAAGATTTGGTAGTGTCATCAAAATATATTAAAAATTAAGGGTCATATACATATTTGAATGTGTTTTTTCTTTTGTTTCAAGATAATAAACTTAATTTTTAAAAAGCTTTTAGTCACTGTTACATAACACGATGATTTTAGTCAAAATCAAATATCTTAAAAATTTACTAGAGAGAAAAAAAACAAAAATAAATAAAATTTACTGAGAAAAGGCAAATAGGTAAACATAACATGAAAGCCATTTAGTATTTAAAAGTCAAAGAAAATGCTCAGTGAGAGATCTGAAGAGGGAATACGGAAGATACCATATTTTGCCGTGTATAATGCACACTTTCTTGCCCAAATTTTTGAAAAATAGCATATTATACATAGGTAGTACTAATTCTGTATCTATGTAAATGTTTTTAATTCTTTTATTTATGCTTATGAATTAAAAGTGCAATTCTAGAGAGCAATAATAATATCTGTATGCAAAATAATACCCTGGAATATGATAATTGGTTTTGATTCTAAATATAAATAAATAAATAAATAAATAAATAATTGAATTAAAAAATTAAAATGTAAAGACTTTTTTCCTGAAAATTTGGGCCAAAAATGTGGCAGCACACTAGAAAAGGAAATACATTATACATAGCAAAATATGGTAAGTTCATGAAAATTAGACTACTGAATGTCTTAGGAAAAGGGAACCTTTTAGGTCCAAATTCAAAATTTTAATCTTCTAATAATCACAAACTATTTTAGTATTATTTATATTAGTATTATTCCATTACATGGAATGCAAATAGTTAATTCAGTTATGGTTTAACTGTACAGCACATGGGGGGATTATTTGCTTTATTACCAAGACTTCCTCATTCTCACCTACTTTTCTCTTTTAGTCACCACTACTTTTAGTCATTTCATTGCATTTAGTCACATTTACTTAGAATTCCATATAAGAATATATTTTTAGATTAGATTTTAATTCACACTTTTTTCCATTTCCTCCCTACAAACAAGAAGTTTAAAAGCTAAAAATACTATGTAAACATTTTAGATGAGTAAGAGTGTTTGCATCCGCAAAATATATAACTGGTGTATATTTTCTGCAAGAACAGCACATAAATTACAGCCACTGTCTTTATCAGCACTATAAATAGACAATAACAGCAGTAGTTATGTAAGTTGTTAGACATTTTGTTGCAGTGATTCTGGCAATATTAATTAAGTACTTTTAAACCCTTTAATTCTTTCTTTTGATTCTGTTTTCGGGAATCCATTCTAAGCACATAAGGTACGTCCATAGGTATACATCTTCCTATATTTTTACACCCAGTATGGCAGAATGGCCTAGTGGTTAACGATATGGTCTCTGGAGAACCTCGGCTCAGTACTGGCTCCACCACTGACTAGTTGCCTGATGTTGAGCGAGTTACTTAAATTCTGTACCTCAGTTTCCTCATTTACGACAGGGAGGTCATCCTAGTGCCTTATAAAGTCTTCATGAAGATTAAATGAGGTAATAAGCGCAAATCACCTCCACTAGTGAATTTAATAAAGATTCACTGTTACCACTGTTATGCTCACAATGGGGCTAATTATAATGGCAAAAAATGAGAAGAGCCGCAATGCTCCACAGTACTAGATTGGATGCATTACCTCTGCTACATCCACTAACAGGTGTGTCCAGGCCGCTGCATGAGGCCCAGGATGGCTATGGCTGCGGCCCAACACAAAATCATCAATTTAATTAAAACCTTTTTTTTCTTATCAGTTTTTTGTTAGTGTTTATGTATCTAAATGTGTGGCCCAAGACAACTCTTCTTCTTCTAGTGTGTTCCAGAGATGCCAAAAGGTTGGATATCCCTGTCAGGAAGGTGAAATCAATAAATTTTATCAAAATACACACAGTATCTAGCACAGGAACTAATTTCTGTAAGTGTTCGAAGCAATGTGGATTTCATTGTGAAATACAGAAGATATATACTGGGTCACACTTTAACAGCACTGAAACTGGCATGTCTCTTACGGTCCAGGGTGTGTCACAGTTTAATGGGTAGTGTGTGATGCATACTGCATTTGATGCGTGTGTTGTAGGCAAAACAATGGCCTCCCCAAAATGTCCTTGTCCTAATTGCCCAAAGCTGTCAGTGGTACCTTCTATGGCAAAACAAGCTTTGTACATGTGTTTAGATTAAAGACCTCGGGATGGGAAGATTATCCTGGACTATCCATGTGGGCCCAATGTAATCACAAGGGGCTTCACAAGAAGAAGGTAAGGGCTCAGAGTTAATAGTAAAAAATATGACAGAAGCAGAGGTTGGAATGATGCAAAGAAGGGGCCAGGAGCCAAGGAATGCAAGCAGCCTCCAGCAGTTGAAAGCTACAGCTGAAGCCTGAAGCTTCTAGAAGGAACCAGCCTTGCTGACACCTTGACTTTGGCCTGGTGAGACTAATGTTAGACTTCTGACTGCCAGAGATGTAAGATGATAATTGTGTGCTGCTTTAAGCTACTAGGCTTTTGGTAGTTTGTTATAGCAGCAATAGGAAAGTAATTAACACAGTCTTAAACTGTTTGAAATGGGGTTCTTTTTGACTTATGGGCAACATTAAGCCCCCAGTGCTTTCTGAATTGCCACTTAGCATAAATGGCAATCTATATAAAGCTACTGAGTGAATGCTAATGAAATAATGTAGTCATTAAAATGTGTTTAAAAAGATTTAGTAAAGTAGAAAAAGTTATTTGATAAAAATAGAATGTGATTTTGCAATTTACTGAAAATGAAATTATATTAAATGGGCAAACATCAAAAATGCTCATAAAAATTCCAGAAGAAAATAAATTAAAATAGAAAAAATGATTGTTTTTGTATGTTGGGATGGTGACTACTTTTCCTTCCTTTTACATTTCTTCAAGTTTTCTATAATGATTAGGCATTGCTTTCATAATGCAAAAAAGTGCATCAATTTCATTTTAAAAATTAGTAGTATAACATGAAATAAAAAGCAATGTGCACAATATTGGTAAACTCCATCTCTTTATGCACCAATAACTATAATATAAGGTCATTTGAAGCCTTCAAATTCAAAGATCTGACATTTCAGATCTTTTGAACTATACAGTCATCACAGATCTGGGTTCATGTTGCAAACATGGGTCAGCTTTAATCATAGTAAAATTACAATCATCATCTTAAAAAATCACCCACCTTGTAGCTGCACGAGGACAGCAGGGGGTCAGAGAGGTAGTGATTTAAGCAGAAACTGATAGCTGACTCAGTTGGAAGGAAAAAGGCCAAGAGGAGAAGAGCTGGGAACCTGCAGTATGATTCTGCTTCACTTGAATGTGGAAAGACCAGAGAGTTCGTTCTAGACTTACGGCTTTGACCTTGGAGAAGTCCTCCACCATTCTGAGCACTGGTCTCCTCTTTGTATTATGAGGGAAAAGGATCAAATTATCTCTAGGATTCCTTCTAGTGCTAAATTTTCTGTAAATAATACATATGCAAATATTCACACAAACACAGGGAAATATAGGCTCTGCTTATAAAATAATAAGATTGATTCAAAGAGTCAAAGGCCAGAAAAAATACTTTTTCACTATTCTCCAGTCTCCCTTTGTATTCATACAGGGATTTCTGTGAACTGGTGTGAAGTAGGTCTTTTGCACTCTGCAATTTTCCACTAATACCATCGCCATCAGATATTTCACAGTATCTTTTTTCTCACGACGCCAAAAAATAAACTGCACAGCGTATTAAAGGCTTAAACATGTGAAGGGTGACAGCAGCAGCCTGTTGTCTGGTTAGTCGCTGAAGCTTACAGCTTGTCACTTGTCAGCTCTTTGAGGCATGCATTCGTGACCTCGGGTTAGCTGTCTACTCTCTTCTGTGGAAATCCAGCACATTAACAAAACTTAACAGCTTTCCAACTAGTGAAACTCTTGATAATGCCTCTTCTTAGGGTTTTAAACAAGATTCCATTTCTGGAATATGTCACATGTGAAATTTTAGTGGAATCTTGAGATGTCTTAGTATATTTATTATCTTTTTTCCCACAGGAAATATTGATGGGGCATCACTTATTTGAAAGAAACTTAAGTTATTTACTCCACATCCTACAGAACTTAAAAGTCTCTAGGGTACAATAAATCATGCACATATTTAACTCTAATGCAGAACAGAAATGCAGGAGAAAACATGACTGTTACAATGGATCAAACTTCAGAGGAGAATGCGAGGTTATGTCCAGCTGCCCAGAAAGAGAATGGTCCAGGAAAGCTTACAGGGTACATGGCATTGAGGGCTGTTTGGGTCTCGAACTCAAAAACTGAGGTGGAAGTGGGGGGCTTTCTTGGTGGAGGAAACAGAATAAGTAATGCCCTGGTGGCATGAAAAATTGGGGGTGTGCATGGAGAAGAACAAAGAGTGAAATTTGGTGGCAGTGCCAGCTTCAAGTTGGGAAGCCATGAGATAAAGGCCAAAAAGATAGACAAATTCAGTTTGCCAAGGCCTTGAATGCCAACCTAAAGAAGCTTCACTTGATTTAACAGACAGTAGAGAGGCAATGTAGGACTTCTGAGCAATTATTTAACAAATTTTCCTTTATCCCTCCTTTTTAAAGGTTGACAGAGGTAATTTTGACTTTGCACTCTAAAAGGCAGTATAATTTCTTATTCAACAAATGAACAAAATTCTAAGTAACCTTTGTATGTATCAACCAATGAATTGGAAAATATTTAAACTTTACATGTTTGAAAATCTGAAGGGAAAGATTTCCTTTATTGCCCTACTGATGTTGGAAGAGCAGTGACCCACTAAGATGCTGCAATGAAAGCTGCACATAGAGGGAGCCCAGAAGCCCAATCATCTGGAGGACAGAAGGTGACTTGGCCACACTGACTTTATCCTGTGGCCCCCAGGCTTCCGGTGTCAGGCCTTCCGGTCACCAGGGTTTGGCCCTGGCCCTTTATACACAGACCCTGGTCCTTCACCTCACTGGCTGGGTCACTGGCCCTGAAATTATGTTCTGTACATGAAAATGCAATACTGATTTAGCATGGTGCTTTCCTTTTATTTGTATGAAGAATGTGTGTGCAATTATATATAAATGTATACATATACACACATTACACAAAATGGTAATAGCCTATCCCATTATTTTATTGCTGTTTTATAGTGAAAGCTACTATTTTTCCTAAGTTGTTTGTGAGCTGTTTGAGAGCAGGCTCACCATATAGTATCATGCATCTCAGCCAGTACTCAATTAGTATTTATTGATTAATTGATTAAAGAAATGTTCTTTAGCCTCTGGCATATGCTGCATTTCCTTCCAGAATCAGAACAGCTGGTTAACATATTTGGTGTAATAGGACAAAAAAGTATGGTTTCTATTTTCCTTTAGATCTATAAAAGGCAAGACAGGTTGTTTTTTAAAAGCTCCTGAGATGAGATAACTGAACTCATCATATGAAAGCAATCTATCAATGCATGTGCATGTGCGTGTGTGTGAGAGAGAGAAATCAGCCAGCTCCCAAATGCAAAAGGAAGAAGTAATGTGCTAAATATTAAAATACAAGTGATGTTAGCAGATGGTGAGAGTTTGTCAGCTAGCATGGTTTTTATGTGTAATATCGAAACTTACCTCAATAAAGAAGATGCTGGCTGCCGACGTTGGGTGGTGATACATATAGACCGTCACCAGAATGGCTGCTGCTATAATGAGGACCAGGATGAGAATCCCAACAATGAGGCCCGTGTGCAGGGTCCCCCCTTTCTTCTCAGCTGCACTGTCATCTGTGGAAGCTGCGGGAACAACATGGCTGTCAGGAGGTTCAGGTTGCATTCTTAAGCTTGCATTTTCATTAGAAAGGGTGTTTATATTGTTTATAAACTACTGTTAGACCTTTTTTTACTTTTCTTTTCCATGCTACCCATTTTAGAAGTCAGATACTCTTTACTTGGGCAGTATAAAATCTATACTATTCATGATTAAAATACATTTATCACTGTGTTTTAATTTCTGGTTCAATAAACAAGATCAATAGCTTTATTCTAAAAGTACTGTAGAAAATCTAAACCTCTATATAATAAATTTAACTTTGATTTTTCTCATTAAACCACAAGCACTTTGACCTATGAAAAATTGATTAGTTTTTGAAAGCTCCTCTCTCATTTTCTTCTGGAAATTTTAAATTGGAGAATATTGGACATCTTTTGGTGGACTACACAGGCATTCTCAGAAAGTTTGCATGAGTTCAAAGGATAATTTTCAAAATCTGTCTTGAATTGCAGTGCTCTTTATAACAGATGGAAGCTAAACGAGCCTCCAATAGTTTTATCACTATCCAAAGGAAATGTGCAGCATATAAAAATAACCTACTATGCAACACACCAACACAGTGCTCTCTTACTTTAACTGAGAGGCCTTCCCCTGTAACACTCAGGGAGGTATTTCCGAATTTCTGAACTAACAGCTTTCCAATTCAAAGTCAATCAGCCAAATAAAAGTAATCTTTGAAGTCTGATCTGGCTCTCAAATTCCGTAATCTTTGATAACTACTCAGACATGTAGAGGAGGACTTCTTAAAGTATGTGCAGTAGGTAACTGTGTCTATTGCAAAGTATTATTGGTATTTTTTTTTAAACTTTTTTTTTAAAGATTTTATTTATTTATTTTTAGAGAGGGAAGGGAGAGGGAGAGAGAGAGAAACATCAATGTGCGGTTGCTGGGGGACATGGCCTGCAACCTAGGCATGTGCCCTGACTGGGAATCGAACCTGCGATACCTGGTTCGCAGCCCGCGCTCAATCCACTGAGCTACGCCAGCCAGGGCTTATTATTATTGGTATTTTTAAATTAGAAAATAAATTAAGACTCATACAAGTTTTAGAACAATAATTCCTAATTATTTTATTACCAAGTTATGTCTTTGTTATTTTCACCCTTTGCCTCTATGTCTTAAAGATTTTTTGGTCTATTAAGCCTCTTTAATAAACTCCAATTTACTTATTTTGTTTTAAGTTTTTGTTAATAGAAAACAAACAGGACGGCTTATCAGAATATGTGGTCAGTACTAGGAAACAGAATCGAGCGAAAGCAAAAAGACACAACCTCCCAAATGTCCCACCGTTCCTTTAAATAGTATTGCTGTCATTTGTTTACTCTGCTTGAGGTCCTTAGTGTTCAGCAATCTTCCTCCAAATCAAATAAACCTCAAAATCCTAGAGTGTTCCCTTACCTAACAGAAATAATTCATTAATGAAAGAATGTGAAATTTAAAGAGTAATTCACTATAAAAACTTCGTTTGCAGAGAGAATTCTGGGAAGATGGCAGTAAAATATCAGGAATCTGTCTCCCCACCTAGATGCCAACAGCACTGGCTGAATCTGCCTATGGCAGCGATTTTCAACTGATGTGTCACAAGAATTCTAAAACATGCAGTACTTTTCTATATAGTCCAGGGCACTGACCTTCTTTTCCCTTAGACAGTCAAATAAGAAATTGAAAATAGTCAATACAACAATATCTGTCTGGTGTGAATAAATCTGAATTATACCTTTTTTTGTGAGACTGGCAGAAAATATATATTTTTTGGTGTGCTGCAGAATTTTAGTAATTACCTTATGTTTGCCATGAGATGGAAGAGGTTGAAGATTGCTGGTCTAAGATAACTATTTTGTAACTCTGGACTCTATTGAAGGTGTGCAACTTCCAGGGGAAGGCTTGGACTGTAAATTGTGGTTGATTTTAGTCAATTTCAGCTTTTAGCACAGTAGTAGCTGTCTATTCTTCACCCCTCACTCCTGGGACAAGCAGCGATGCACCTGCTCTGATCAGATTCGTGCTAGTGATCACAGAGGGAGAGGTGCAGACAGAAAAACCGGCAGCCTTGGCTGCTGCACCTCCCCATGACTGCAAGCCCCTCCCACTTTGGCTGACCTGACTTCCAAGGGAATTGAAGAGACTGCATGTTCCATTTTCCTCCCTCTTTACTTTTCTCATTTTTCCCCTTTAGGGAGCCAGCTATTAACCAGTAGAATGCTCAAAACAACTGTGTATATGCGTAACACTGAAAAGTGGCAGTGCATGCCCAGGAAAAGGCTAAGAAAAGACTTGAGAGGACCCTAAGTTTATACTTGAAGCTGAAACCCAATACAGAGACAGCTTGGCACAGTTAAAAAAAAAAAAAAAAAAAAAAGGCAGTAATCAAACCCAGGAAACTCTAGAGTAGGAGAATTTGATTTCCAGATTTACTACATTATTAGATTCAAGTGTCCAGTTTTGAAGAAAAATTCACAAAAAGGTATGGTTTGTTCAAAGAAAGAAATCAATGGAAACTGTCTCTGAGAAGGACTTGATAGTGGATATACTTGATGAAGATTTTAAAATCTCTGCCTTAAAGATACTTAAAGAACTAAAAGAAGATGAACAGAAACTAAAAAAAATGTGGGGACAACATGGAAATATAAATGAAAGGATAGATATTAAAGAAACAAAAAGAAATTATGGAGCTGAAAAGTATAATAATAAAATAAATAATAAAATTAAAAAATCACCAGAGGAATTCAAAGGCAGATTTGATGATAAAAAAAGAAATCAGCAAACTATAAGATAGGATGACCAAAATTACCGAGTGTGAGGAACAGAAAGAAAAAGACTGAAGAAAAGTGAACACAGTCTGAGGAACTGTGGGGGGGCCATCAGCGGATCAGCAGATGCATCATGGGAGTCCCGGAGGGAAAAGAGAAAAGCATATTTGAAGAAATACTTACTGAAAACTTTCTAAATCTGATGAAAGACATTCATATAAATAAATACTATCTCAAGGAATTTCAAGTAGGATGAATTCAAGGAGACATACACTAAGACAAATTATAATCAAACTTTCAACAACAAAGAGATAATCTTGAAAGCAGTAAGAGAAATGTGACATTTCACCTATAGGTGATTCTCAATATAATTATTAGCAGATTTCTCAGCAGAAATCTTGGAGGACAGAAGGCAGTGGGCCAATATATACAAAATGTTCAAAACAAAAGAAAACAAAAACAAAGACAAAAGAACAACCTGTCAATGAATAATCTAATATCTGGCAAACTGTCCTTTATAAATGGAGAAACTAAGATATTCCCATGTAAAGTAAAGCTGAGGGAGGCGGTTACCATTAGATCTGCTCTGCAAGCAATGCTCAGAAGATTCCTGAAAGGTGAACTAAAAGAGC
Organism: Tonatia bakeri; assembly: GCA_004024845.1. Lineage (NCBI taxonomy): Eukaryota > Metazoa > Chordata > Mammalia > Chiroptera > Phyllostomidae > Tonatia > Tonatia bakeri. The sequence continues at coordinate 190,140 of PVIA01000411.1, forward strand.
ACGAGACATAACTGAAAGCCATAAAAAAATAAAAATCCCAATAAAGAAAAACCAATGGGAAAATTATAAAGTATTACTAAAATTACTATAGTCTAAAGGCTAATATTACTGTAACTTTACTTTTTAACTCTGAATTTTTTTCTTTATAATTTAGGAGATTGATGCATTTAAAAAAATATTAATTTATGTTTTTGAAAACAAGAATGCATAAAAATGTGACATTGTGACATGAACAACCAAAGGTGCCATGGATGGAGATATAAATAAGTAATTTTTTATACAATTGAAATTAAACTGGTATGTATGCAAATTAAAGGGTTATAACTTTAGGATGTTAAATATAATCCTTATGATAACCACAAAGAAAATAGCTATAATATATACACAAAAGGAAATGAGAAAGTAATTAAAAATTCCACTATGAAAAATCAACTAAATGCAAAAGAAGGCAATGTTGAAATGAGGGGCCAAAAAGCTACAAGGAAAATAATAGAACAACAGATGTCCTTAGTTATCACGGAGATTTGCTTTAAATATAATTCAATTAAACTCGCCAGTCAAAAGACATAGATTGTCAGAATGGATAAAAACATGTAACATTGTCTATAAGGCACTAACTTCAAATCCAAAGACACAAATATATTGAAAGCAAAAGTATGGAATATTCCATATAAAATAGTAACTAAAAGTTAAAATAGTAACTATAGGGTTGCTATACTAATATAAGACAAAGTAGATTTTCATTCAAAAATATTACAAAAGGCAAAAAATAAAATTACATAATAAAAGGTTCCAGACAGCAAGAAGATAAACAATTAAAAACATTTATGCACCTAATGATGGACCATCAAATTATATGAAGCAAAAGCTGACAAAATTGAAAGGAGAGAGTTCTACAGTAATAGCTGTATATTTCTAGATTCCACTCTTAATATTGACTAGAATGACCAAACAGAAGATAAGTAGTGAAATAGAGGATTTAACACGATAACCAAGATATATCTAACAGACACACATGCAACACTCGACAACAACATACGCATTCTTTCCAAGTGAACATAGCGCATTTTCTAGAATAGACTGTATATTAATTAGGCCACAAATAGAGTCTCCACACATTTAAAAAGGTAAATATCATTAAAAGAATCCTCTCTAAACATAGTGAGATAGTTAGATGTCAATAACAGAAGTAAAAGTGGAAAGTCACAAATTCATAGAAATTACACAAAACACTTTTAAACAACCAATGGATCCATGGAAATTAGAATATTTAAGAGACAAATAAAAACAAAAACACTAATACTGAAACTTATGAAATGCAGAAGTATGCTGCCAGATCCATGATACCATATAAACTGTGTTGTATTCCCCTTAACATTTGTTACTTTTAATCATCTAGTTTCATTCTTAAATATGCCTGTATCACTGCACTTTGTGCACGTGGCTTTTTTCTTGTTTTTGAAAGAGTATGACACATTACTTTCATGGGGCAATGGGATTAATTTAAAATGGTGCTTTGGAGTAAATATGGCAAAAATATCTACTTGAGTCAAGAAGGGAAGTCTTGAATGTTTCTTCTACCCATCAATCCACCTAATCATTCAGCCTCCCTGACCTTTTTTCTCCCTACCCTCATTTTCCTTCCCTTCTTTCATCCTTCCTTCCCTTCCTCCCTCCCTTCAGTCCATCCATTCATCTATCCATCCAAACACCATCCAATTTATAAAATAGAAACATACTGATAGATACCAAGAAGAAACTGATGGTTGCTAGATGTGGGGACTTGAGGGGGTGAATGAAAAAGGTAAAAGATTAAGAAGTACAAATTAACAGTTATGAAAATGGTCATAGGGATGTAAAGTACAGCATAGGAAATATAATCAATAATACTGTAATAACTATGTGTGGTGTCAGATGGGTACTAGACTTACCAGGGTGACCACTTCATCAGGTTACCTAAATGTGTAATCTAACGTTATACATCTGAGTCTAATATAATATTGTATCTCAACTGTGACTGAAAAACAAATTAAACAACAACAAAACCCAAACAGCATCCAGTTCTATTTCTGGGATAAGTATTTGTAAGGTTCAGTCTCTCTTTTGTGTGTGCAGAACCGGGAAGGGAAGGACAAGGCACTTGTGAGCTGGCCTCAGGTTGCCACTTTCCCAAGCGGACCAGAGACCCAGAACCTCTTATGGAGGCAGCAGGCAACAGGCAGGAGGCAGCAGGCAACAGGCAAGAGGCACCCCTTTCCAGGAAGGGAGAAGACAGCAAAGAACCTGTAAAATTTTCTTCGACCTTTCTCTAAAATTACATAATTTTCTTCAACCTACCTACCAAAATGTATGTAACAGACATACATGTAACACCCAATATCAACACGTTGGACATAGGTTGCCAATCTTTAAAATATAAAATTATAACTGAATTTATACCTTAAAATCTCACTCCCTTTACTTAGGCAAAAATATTTATATTTACCATTATTATATATTTATATTTCCAATAATGGTTTAGTTGTAAGTCCTTTTTAATATTCTCCTTTGCTGTGTTGTTGTAGATGTTAAGACCCATTTCACGTCTAATGAAATCTGTATAGATGATAATTTGTTACTCCTTCTCTGAAATTTCACTCACTTTGGAACTAACTCTTCCCTTGGCTTTAAAAAGATACACTATAGCTCGTAAATTCTGAAATGTATTAATATCCTTTGAGGGACCAAGAGGCTTTGGACAAAGTCTCGCACAAACTAGTTCACTCACACAGACAGTGTCAAAATGCACTTTTTTAAAAAGTTAAATAAAGTTAAAGTATAAATGCTTAAAATATTAGTATTTCATTTTTGGCTTAAAAACATACACAGACACTTACTTGGCTTTCCCTCTGGAATATTATCTAACCCATTTATAAGCTAAAACACATAACTGAAGAAAATCAAGTGATAAAACTTTTCATGAAATGACTTTCTTTTTGAAGTTTCCCTTGTAACTGAGCTCATTTTGTAGCTCATATATTTTTCCTTTTAGCTCTTTTAACTTTTCTGCAGTCATGATCATTTAGCATTTCTCCTGGTGTTTTATGTATTTTCTTATTTTTCATAATTCCCTTAGTGCTTTCATTTTCCTAGTCTTGATATTACTAGTTTTTGGATGCTTACCAGTCTGTCAATATTATGCAAGTAGTAGGGTACCTTGAAATATTATACAAGCTATACCTAATCCACAATATGTATCACTGTGACAATACATTCATAACTCAAGTTATGACATCTCCAAAGGAGGGATTTGGGTAAGTACTGTGAGAAGATCCTGAATGAGTGCACTGAACACAGCTAAGTGCACTGCGTGTGGTGAGAACAGTATCTGGCGGGAGCAGCTGGTCCAGATTCGCCGCTGCAGCCTGTGCTGCTTACTTACTACAGGGCCACTGCGAAATTTCATTCAGGGAAACATATACAACACTCCAGGCTAAAAGAGCTTAGGGTACCACCATCTTTTTAAACGATAATCCATGACTTTTTATCTTAGAAAAATGAAGCTAAATAAATTCTTGTGAAATCCTATTTAAAGAAATGCTTGATTCCATCAAAATGCGGGATTTTGGAGAGCAGCCACCACCCAGTCTGCATCTAGTCTCATGCAATCAGTGCTTCGGTGCAAGCGCCTGCCTGAGCACCCAAGCACAGGGGACTGAGTATTTACAGCTACGTAAGACCAAAAATAAATCTCTGGGATAACCCATTATAGTTTTCATTTCTTGTGTGTATGTACTACTTTTGAAAAGTAATCTGCCTCTGCCTCCAATATTTTCAGCAACCAAGCTCTTTGTAAAACCTAACTTTCAAACTTTCCTAGCATCAGCATCCTGTACCAAGACATCTTATTTCTCCATTAAAAAATTATTTTTGGGAAAAATTTTTTAAAGAAAATAATCCACAGAAAAAAATCTTAGTACTGTACCTAATTCTAAAGTACCAAAAAAAACCCTAATTCTCCAGCAAAATATTACACTAAAGGGTTTTGTAGAAATAATTCCTTTTAATTCCATGCCAAGTCCTTGCAGCAGTTAAAAAAATTGAGTTTTAAATTACATTAAATTTTAGAGTATTTGCTAATGAGTATATTCACAGTGATTATGAAATACCAAAAATAAGGTTGAAAAAGTACTTTCAAGATCTAAGGGTACAGAAGAGGGTGACTCTAACCCATGAAGTCATGTGTTAAAACAGTCCATTTATATACAAACTTTTCATTGTCACAGTGAATGTTTCCTTTCTTGTCATGTCAATCAGTTTTTCTGAATATAGAGGATGAATCCTCTTTGCCCTGCTCCTAATGGAAAGATAAATGTGTGTCCAAACTGCTCAGCTCATATGGAACCTTAGTACCTCCTAGGTCAATAGGAGTCTTTCTTGAAATTATTCATGGAAATGGGATTCATTCTCTGGTGAAGTCAGAGTGGATACTGGATGGAAATAAGGGCACCTTGGTGACTAGTTTTTCCTGTGGAAAAATCAAGGTCTATCTCATGTGCACCTGCTCTGGTATATCCACCCTAGGTAAAAGTCCGTACAAGATTAACTCTCTATCCCCAGAACCCAGTAGTAACTAGGACATTGGTCATGAACCTGGAGCCAAAAGTTGAAAAGCAAAAGCCCAGCTGCAAGAGGTCAAGTTGTCAGTAGGCTAGGCAAATAAAATTGACCCTTTATTAATTATCCATAAGCAGCTTCTTTTGAGAACTGCTGAATATTAAACCAATTTCTCTGACACCTGAGTTTATGCTCAGAATTAATGAAAACCTTTAGGTTTCCTAAGAAAGCATGGATGAATTTAGGCGCAGATGTATCACTTGGCTAGTATGTGCCTCAGGGTAGAAACCTTAGCCCTTCATGTTCTTAACAACTTTAAGAACCTTTTGCTGTTTGCTGTGGTTTGATGTATACAATCCACAGGAGGGTAAATGGGCAGGACCCTAAGTGTGTGCTCTGTATCTCAAAGAGACAATCAGAAACTGGAAAAATATGGGCAGAGTCTGAAATTTCATTTTACTGTGTTACCAGAACTAATAAAATATATTAAGGGTAGAAAGAAAAGTGGAAACTGCTGAGAACCAGTTTTGCAGGGTATTTATACTTCATAGCTTAGCATCAATACTGGCAAAAACACGGCTCAGATAATGACTCGAATAGGGAAAGAAGAAGCTAGCCTGCTTGGGAAGAAAGATGCTATAAAATTGTTTAACACAATTGTCTGCCTCTCGGGTCGTGGAATATCAGGTTTCTTGAAACATAAAGTTCCACATGTTGAACGTGGGACAGAATATGGTTAGGAGGTGAGCACTAGTCTCAGTCTAACCTTTTCCACCAGCTCAGGTTTGTACAATGGCCGCACTTACAGGTAGGCAGTGCTCCCGTGAGCTTCCCATTTGGAAGTGCTTTAGTCTCAAGGCATTGGGGGGTGGGATTGGAGGAGCCATAAAGCTCATTCAGACTCTTTGATTTCCAATTGGTGCTGCCGTGTTTGCTGAGATCCTAGGTGGCTTTAATAGGGGGAGAATGGCCAAATGGCGACACAGCTGACTGTGGAACACAGGAGCAACCCTCTGGGCAGGACGGAATGGCAATCGGGAGCACAGCACGTGATCTGACACCCCGGAGTTTGGTAGTAGAGCCCTGTTACGTCCCTTACCAACTGTGTGACCCCAGACAGATGACTTAAACCCCTGTGCTTCTGATACTTCATGTGTAAAATGGGATCAGAATAGTACTTTCTTCATAGGGTGCTGTGAAGATTAAATGAGATAAATATGAAAATCCTTAGAAGGGTTTCTGGTATATAGTAACAGTCCAATAATTGCTAAATGATTTGATCATTATTAGGAACTCTGCAGGAAGGTTTTAAGAATAATTTAAAGCAAAACATGAATCAAATAATCAGACGTATTAAATTTTATGCCTACTAGAGAAGGTGGTTCGCTAAGGACATGCCTCTTTCCTTTCTTTCGTTGAGAATTTTGAGAAGTTAGAATTTGCACGAGAATTAAAAAAAGAAAAACTATATCTGGTTTATGAGAAGCACATCAAAATTTCTCTCTCCTCATTTTTTTAACTGAGGTAAAATTTGCATCTCTGAAATGCACAGATTTTAAGTGAATAATTCAACGAACGTTTATAACTGTATATACCAAAATAACCATCAGCCAAATCAAGAAACAGAACATTTTCATGATGCCAGAAAGTTCCCTTTTCCTGTTTCTGGTCAGTCTTTACCACTTTCCACCCCACCCCAAAAAAGGCCAACCACTGTGCTGATTTCTACTATTGTAGATTAATTTTGCCTATATTGAATTGCTTATGAATTGAATCATACTAATATGTATTCTGTCATGCCTGAGTTCTGTCTTAACATATTTTAAAAAATGTATCTATGTCATTGCATGTATCAATAGTTTTTTTTTGATGAATAGTAAGTCCACTGTGTGAATATACTCAATTTGTTTATTATTTTATTGCTGAACATTTGGATTATTTTCAGGTATTCATAATTATAAACATAGTTGCTATGATATTCTTATATATTATTTTTATGGATATTTTTCTCTTGGATAAATACATAGAAGTATAATTTATGGCTAAAAGGGAAGATCTATGTTTAATTTGAAAAGGAACTGCCAGTTTTCGTGCATCATATCCTCAATATTAGCATCATGTCTTAGTTTTAGCCACTACCATGGATATGAAATGCTAGCTCACTGAGGTTTTGTTTTGCTACCTTTTTATTACTAATATGCAGTTCTTAATATTTTCTGGATATAAGTCCTTTGTATTTGTAATATGTATATTGTGAACCTTGTTTCCCCTGTATGTGACCCAACTTTTTATTTTCTTGATAGAGCTTTTGATGAATACAAGTTTTCAATTTTGGTATAGTAATTTATCAAATTTTGAACAGTCTTTTTAGGGGATATTAAATTTATTTAAGTTTTCAAAGAGCCAATGTTTCAAAAAGTATGTTAATGTTCTCTATCGTTTCCCTATTTTCTATTCCATTTTTTGGTGTTCCTCTTATTTCCTTCCCTGTACTTATTTTGGGCTTACTTGCTCATTTTCTTTAACTCTTAAATTGAAGGCTTGGATCCTTAATTTTAAATCTTCTTTTTTCTCACGTAAGAGTCAAGGACTATAAATTTCTTTCTTAGTACTTTTAGCAGCTTCTCACAAATTTTAGTATGCTGTACCCATTATCTTTCAGCTGCAATATTTACTAATGGTATTTAGAAGTGGCTTTAATTTCACAGATGTAGGGTTTTTCTAGATGTATTGTCACTGATACTTGTTTGATTCTTCTGTAGACAGAAAGCAGAGTCTACGAAAACTTCAATATTTTATAATTCAAGATATCTTTATGGCCTCCCAGATGGTCTGTCTTGGTGACCATTTAATGTATATTTGAAAAAACATATATATTCTATAGTTGTTAGAAACCATGTTGTACAAATATCAACCAGAACAAGGTGTTTAACAGTGTCATTTAAATCTATATACTTCCGAATTTTTAATATTTTGGTTTAATTTTTAAATATTTATTGTCTTTCTGATGAACTGATCCTGATATCATTTTAATACTTTCTTCTTTACCTCTCTTAATGTACTTGTCCTTAACTCCATGTAGTATAATATTTATATAGTCACTGTATGGTTAGATTTTCATATATTTTGCAATTTTACCTTAAAGCACTCATGTCTTTATGCCTTTATGTTTCATGTTCATCTCTTATTCATAGTACATAACTGGATCTTGCCTTTTAAAAAGCCAGTCTGATAATCTATGCTTTTAACTGAAGGATTTGTCTTTTTTTCACAATTAATATAATTACTGATACAGCTGGATATGGATCTGCCATTTTGCTATTTGTTTTCTTTGTGTCCATCATTATATAGCTGATTTTTACTCCACCCTTGCTTCTTTAGGTTAAACAAATATTTCTTAGAATTCCATTTAAATTTAACTCTATATTTTTGAGTTCTTTTTCTTTAATGGTTGCTGAGCATGATGTTAACATGTGTTAATGTCACTTAGGGTTGAAATTTTATCCAACAGCTTGTTGACTCATTGTTATAACTGAAATAATATTTTGACACAGTAGCTCACAGCACTGTTATGAATTTGTTAAATAATTAACCTTTGTCTTTCCTACCCAAGGTACATTTTAAATCTTACATGGTATTATTTGAGGACTGGAAAATAAAACTAAGGCAAACATTAGTATGGAACAGCAAGCCATTGAAAACCTAGCTGTCGAAAAAAGTTTCAAGTAAATTTATCATCTAATGGGTTAAAATACTCTTTTGAAAGCTTTATGCCTTTTTAAAAATAGCATCTATTTTTATTCCATCAACATTTTCTCTTTTTTCCCTTAAACTGGGTGAGCATATTACATGACTAATAAGCACTGGCAATTTAAGCAGAAGTGAAAAAGGCTAGTGTTGACCTTGAGGATGGTCACCAAAGTGAGTGGGCTCCAAGTACAGTTTGGCATGCCCTTCAGACATTAATAGGAGGCTTTGTTTTCCATTCCCTGAGGAAATGTTTTATGGGTTCTCTCAACTCCTACACACCATGCTCTGAGCTCTCCTGCTCATTTTTACCATATTACTGGGCCTCCTATTACGCTGAGAAAAAACAAGCTTATATAAAACTCCCTCAGCCTCTCCCTCTCACCCCTCACCCATGCTGACTACCCAGCAATGCTTGTCCATATATCACTTCACCCTCGGCCATCTTTTAACTCCTTTCTTCTTTATATGTTCTTTTCCTCAACATCTATAACATGTAATTATGCTCCTAAAATAAAACGATGTCCACAACATAAGTCCCTACTTCCCTTTTCACCAAGCTTCTTGAAAAAATAGCTTTCCCTTGTTGACCTCAGTTTCACTATTGCCCAGAGACTTCCCAAATTCTCTCTGGGAATTGTGCAACTGTGGATTGCAGATTTGTTTGGTCAAGGTCAACGAATGTTAACATATTACCTAATTTAACGGTCATTTTTCAGTGTTTTTCTTTCTTTTTTCACTTGATCTGAGACATTGATGTTGTTCACTACTTTCTTCCTGAGATTATACTCTCAGTGTTAACCCAATAAATTCAATAAAAAGTGAGGAAAAAAGAGAAATGTTTCTTGAATAAATCAAATCAAGTCAAATAAAATCAACATCAAAGTTAATCTAATTTTCTAGTGACATGCATCTTATTTTACTAACACAAAGCAATTAACCTTGATCACTAGATATTTCATATTTTAAAAATATATATTAATAACTTTACATATGTTTACAACCCTGGGAAGGTGCTTAAGAAATTTGAGGTAACACAAAACTGCTCCTGGGGCACCTAATAAATCTCAGGTTCCACAAATTCATGCTATATGGAGATTTCTTTCCTTTGGCAGGAGACTCCCAAGCCCAGGTTCTGATGAGAAAAGGAAAGATAGAAAATTACACATGACATAAACACAGAAAGGAAAGGAAGCACTGATTAGACAGGGGGATGTGGTGAACATTTTGCTGATGGCAAATTAAAAGTGTCGTTAGGGCTACTCTTGGAAGCTGTGCTATTCCTGAGGGCCTCCGCTACACCACTTTGCTCTGTGTTCCATCAGCAGCACAAACTCTGTAAATTAACATGAAGAGGAAAAATGCATTCCAATGTGATTTTTCTTTATCTTTTCCTACGCTGGATAATAATATTTTAAACTATTAGATTGAACAATAAAACAATAATAGATTGAACAATAAAACAATAATATTTTGAACTATTAGATTGTACATTTCCCAGGTCAAAAATCGATGAAAAAAGAATGAGCAATTTCATGTTTCAACAAAATACAGAAAATTTAACTGATTTTTACTAAAACAAATAATTGCAACAGCTAAAATGTACTCATTTTCACATACTATATTAAAATGAGTCACACAATGTAATAGACATAATGCTTTCGGGGCCCCTGCCTCTGCTGAGCAAGCTGCATTCTTTCCTTGAGTACAGAGGTAAATACTTGTTGCCGCCAATTCCAATTTTGTTTTAGGGGAGTCATGAAGGATAGGTAAGGACCAATAGGTAGACTCAGAGTAAGAGATGTCATTCTTATTTTAGAGACTCTGGCAGAAAGAAATAAGGAGTTCATTCAAGTCTTGACACTCAAATTGTGGTCTGTGACCTGGTGGTATTTGAAATGCAGTGCAAAGGTTTGGGCTGTACCCAGGAACTACCACAACAGAAAATACACTGTAACAAGACTCCCTCTTCCCCCAACTTCCCGATGCTCACAATATTTCTGAAGCACTGCAGCAGATCATTTGCTCACAACTCAACTTTCCATGGGAATCACCTGGGGGTTTCAAAACAGTGATGCCTGGGTCCCAGCTCCAGGGTTCAGTTTAAAGGGCCTGGAGAATGGTCTGAGCACTGGGGATTTTATAAGCTGGAATAACAAAATTAGATGAGAATAACTAGACGATTCCAATGTATACAAACAGTTGAGAAACACTGCTCTGAAGAAAATTTTAGGAAATTTCTAATCCTCAGGGATATTCAATACAACATTCTGAAGTATAAGAAGTGTTCACTATTACCACACATACATAATTCGAAGAGTTAGAGCTATCATGAAAAGTAGCCAAACAAAGCAAAAGATAAAACCAAATGCCAAGATGGTTTACAATTTTAGAAATGGTAAATGATAGATAGCCAATAGCCTGTCAAAAGGAAGTAACAGTTTCCCTTTGCTTACAAGACTCTGATCTGCGCAAAAGAAGCAGATTTAAAAAATAGCAAAGGAAGGTAGGGCAAAGAAATGAAAGATTTGCTGCTCTGACGACTTATGTATTAGAGTCAAAAATAACTCCACTGAATGATGAATGCAACACTAGACACTTGATCTGTCACTACAGACTAGGTAATACAAATATAACCTTAGAAGTGTTCCAAGTGAAAAGAGGATAGTGTTCTTACATTTTTCTCTTTGGATTATGACATGTTCAGAAATAAGAAACTACACAGAACAGAAAACAAAAATTAGACCACCCATTCCACAGTAGTTCATTCAAAGTGTATCTGTATTAGCTGTCTGAAGTCACTTTGCAGGTACGTACCTCAGAATTAACTTAATCATACTCTGCAAGCTGCTTAATGTAGCTATTTCAGTGTCTTTGATGGGGACTCCACATTCTTTTTTTTTAATCCTCACCGGAAGATACGGCTATTGATTTTATTATTACTTTTTGTTTATTGATTTTGGAGAGAGAGAAGAGAGAGACACAGAGAGAGAAACACTGATGTGAAAGAAATGTATGTTGGGTTGCCTCCTGTACATGCCCTGATGGGAGATTGGGGAGTGAACCCACAACTGAGGTTTGTGCCCTGACCAGGAATTGAACCCATCACCTTTTGGTTCATGGGACAACGCTCCAACCAACTGAGCCACCGGCCAGTGCTGGAAATACCACATTCTGACTAAAGAATACAGCCTTTCAAAATCCAAGTTTAGTAAAATTCTTAGAAATAAGAAAAAATGACAAACACAGCAGTACCTGCATAATATAGTTGCCTGGAGTGCTGATAGTCTTTAAATATTATTAGCAATGAAGAACTTATAGTCAAACTGTTTTTTTTTTTTTAAAAAAACTTTATCAAAGGCAGATACTTTAAAAGAACAAAGAGGGAATGTACTTTTGGTACTTGGATAAATATCAGCCAACAGATTTTAAATAATAACATCAAATCACCGGATTTTACAGCTTTAAATCATTTTAACATCTGCAGTAGAGCAGAATGACACAATTCCACCTGCTGAATTGAGCTGTATCTGGTTGAAGATTTTACTTTTCAATTTAAAGACATTGCCATTGATTGAGCTTTCGACCCTCTTCAGTCCTGGATATAATTTTGAGCACTTCACACCTTAAAGACATCTACATTTCTACTAAAGGTGATGAGTTCCATTTGAAAGCAACTTAATCTAATGCCAAAAAATGAATTTAATAAGTGCATCTGCTAAAATATATAGCTAAGTAATTCCTTAAAAATTAAACTCCTAATAATGTTTTGCCCAGATTTCAAAATCCAAAGATGTAGTTTTATAAACTGTTTTTTAATTGCAGCTGATCTACAATATGATATTAATTTCAGGTGTAATAGCATAGTGATTAGGTATTTATATAACAAGATGTGGTTTAAATGCTTATAACTTATCTACATTCATATCAGGTAGATATGGTTTTAAATGCTATAACCATTATTCAGGGGTGTCAAATTTATTTTCACCAGGGGCCACATCAGTCTTGCGGTTGCCTTCAAAGGGCCAAATGTGATTTTAGGACTGTGTAATGTAACTAGTCCTTAACAGTTAAGCTAGAGTTCGGCGCTGCTGCTGGGTAGAAACAAGGTGCTGGGCTGGATTAAACAAGGTGGAGGGTCAGATTCGACCCATGGGCCTTGTGTTTGCCACCTGTGCATTATGTGTTTAGTCTGCCTGTAAAAAGTCCAGTCATTGTTAATACAATGAGAAGAGTTTGTGTGATATCCATGTAACCTGGTAGTCAAGGAGAGTGGACCAGAATACACACTCATGAAAAATGACAACTTCACTGTACTAGTCAGTGGGGGCAGTAGATGCATCGAGTGGGCATACGTACTGTGTGGCTGTCTCATTTAAAATGACTGAGCAAGTAGACCAATGAATCTGCATCAAATTTTGCATTAAGTTTGAACATTCCTCCACAGAAACTATTTGGATGATTCAGAAGGCTGCAGTTACAGACAACTGGTGTGATCAGCAACTTCACAACAATGAGTCTGCTCATGCATCACGTCTCATGCAGAGGTTTTTTGGTGAAACATCAAATCACCCAGGTGACTCAGCCCCCTGCCACCCAGATATGGTACCCTGTGACTTCTAGCTTTTCAAAAAAGCTAAAATCATCTTTGAAAGGGAAGAAATTTCAGATCATCAATGAGATTCAAGAAAATATAGTGGGGCCACTGGTGGCAATTGGGAGAACTATGTGAGGTCCCAAGGTGCCTACTTCGAAGGGAACTGAGACATCATTGTCCTACGTACAATGTTTCTTCTATTTTGTATCTTCTTCAGTAAATGTCTCTATTTTTCATATTACATGGCTGGATACCTCCTGGACAGACCTCGTATATACTCAAAGAATACATTCTAGTCAACCTTCATGGTGGATTAAAATGGAATTTCTAGAGAAACCAAGTAGACTGAAAGAACTTAAGGCGTTGAGCATAATCTACAGAGCAGCCCTGCAGTTCGGAGACCACGTGCCCGTGACACAGAGACACTGCTCAATTACACAGGACAATCAAGCCAGTGATTCTCACAGAAAGGATAGAATGGAGGCTAATGCACGATTACATGAAAAAGGCAAACTTCATTTTCAAGCACTTATAAGTATAATCAGTTGTTATCGAAAAGAAAAAAGAATATAATACATGTGTGTCAAACACCTGATAGTGGCATCTTCCACGTGGGATTTATTGTAAGAGATCTGCACTGCAAGCGAGCAGCACTAGCAGCAGGTTTTAGGGACTAGAAACCTGCACCAAGGTTACACAGATCCCCATCCCCCTCTGCCACATACTGCCAGGCAACCTACCCTTTCCATGCCTTCATTTCTTCAGTTATAAAATGAAAATAAAAATAGGGCCAACTCATGGGAATTATGTGAATTAAGTGAGGTTATATAGGTACAGCATTTGGAATGGTGTCTGAGACATCGTAAACATCCAATAAATATTTCTTTTTCCTCTTCTTTTCCCTCCTCTATTTCCTCCCTCTCTTTCTCTTCTGTTTCTCACATAAATAAGGTACACTATTTGATTAGACTTATGGGTTTCTATAAATGATATTATAAATACGCAACTTGTAATATTTCAGTCGGAGTCATGTTATATTTAGATCGGCTCCACTGAGTTTCTCTATTCAGCCACTTAAAATGATCAGTTAATTCTGTGTCTTACTAAGGGGACTGTACTCCTCAGATATCAGTCCTCTGTTTACATTTTTTCATGTTCTTCACTCCAAATTATCTACAGAGCTTAGAATTTCCGTCAAACCTAAAGTCTAATAAAACGTTCAATCAAACAACTAGTCTGAAAGTTCTCGAGGCCCTACCTAGACCTAACCTAAAGGTAGTGGGAGACTCAGCACACGTCTGGAGACTCATCGGGAGGGTGATGCAGCTGACTGCAGCTGGTCTGGGTCCTGCCGATGAGGAACCCCCACTGTGCACCTTTGATGTCCTGCTGCTCAGAAGCATGTTATGCTTTCATATCAAAGATGAAGGAAAATCTGTGGGAAGGTGAATGTATAATCATGTCAGCTGAGGATTCCACGAAGAAAATCAACTCCTTTAACCCAGAGAAAGTCCCAGAAAGACTCATAGACAAGGTAATCCAATATCAAAAAGATGATGTGTATAAAGACAGTCATTGGTTTCTAGCAACACACTGACTACTTTGAAAAATGTCCCTTTTCCAGAGAAGTAGAGACCTCTAAAATAAAATGCTTTTAAGAACAGCCAATTAAGTCAGAAAATTAAATAAAAAAATAAAACATGCTAAACTTCTTTGCAACAACACATAGTGGTTTACAAAAATTTATTAGCTTGCATTTAAAAAATTCTCAATAAATGTGAGGAAATACTTAAATTCGGCATCCTTTTTATTATTAGTTCAATTTTGCAGAGTGTTAAGCTAGAGGGTGTTAAATTAACTAATGCAGCTGGGTTTAGGCTGACAACTCTTCCTGCATTCCTACAGTCCATACAATGAAGAGCAATGACAGCATGCGGTCCTGACGGAGGTGCTCAAACTGTAGCGTGAGATCTTCCTCGAACGCCCTTTTGGAGGCACATTCACCTTAACGCTGATCAGGGCGGTCTGCTCCAGCTGCACTTTCAGGAGGAGTACCTTACAAACGGCCCTAGAGGCAAAGAGAGGTCCAGTGCATAGACATAGTTGAACTTGTATTGTGGCATTTTAAAATTCTGATGGTTACCTGCTGCATATCAATGATCTAAATATCATCTGAAAATCCAACAGTCAATTTTTCTAGTATAACAAAAAAGAAAAAAGTCTTCCATTTAAATCTTGGTAAAAAAAACCTTATTTATTTAACTTGATATCTCATTATCATAAGGTAGTTCCAATGCACTGAATTAAGATCTCCAGCTTTATCATTCCTTGCTGCATTAAACACTAAGGATTGTCCTTAGAATAACTGGCAATGTTCTAAAAACCTATTTCCCAATGTGTACTCTATAAAACACTCTCTATGAGATGCAACTTATAAAAAGATTTTATGACCAAATGAGAAATGCTAGCTACTCCATCTTTATTGCCAGCTCTGAGTTTGCTTAGAACACATGCAGGCTGAAAGCAAGGCAGTCAAAGCTTTGTTCCCTGCCTTAGCTCCAAGCCTGTAACGATGCCTTTCCATTCACAGGCGTTCGGCAGGAATACAAGAATGAACGAGCCAATGAATATTAAAAGCTCTGAACAGTTCTCCACTCAATACACGTCTTTCATTTTTCTCTCACACACAGTATCCCACACCTATTTAATCACAGGTATTTTTTGCTTGTTCTGGTAGCAATACACAAAATTTTATTAAAAACAAAAGAAAAGAGAGCACAGAGAATCATATAACAAGCATGCATGTCACCACTACCTATTTTAAGAATTAAGTTACAAACACAACGGGAGCCTCTTGGGAACCCTCTTCCACGTATTCACCTCATAGCACACATCATCCCCAAGTGAGATAACCCCAACATCAGGACTAACACTCACATGAGACTTACTAATACTCACATGGAGAAATCCTGAGCTGGGGGAATGCTAAAGTCCCTTTAAACACTAAGATTTTAATTGATTTCAAGATAGTATGTATTTTGCAAATGGTCATCCATAAAACTATCCACTTACTGCATTCATACAATAAGTATGAAATAAAGGAAATAACACCGTGATACAGAAGCAAGGCAATGGACAACTGACGTAATGATGAATATGAAGAAGCTAAGCAGCTTCTTTCACAAATAAACTCACATAAAATCTGAAAATAGATATATGCATATATCTTAGGTTACTGCATACATACACAGTGACCTGAGAAAACTTAAAAATATATGTTACTTAACCTAACCTGAGTAATTTAGAAACCACTCTGTACAACTGCAGAGAAAATTACCCTAACAATTCTGACATACTCACAAAATCGCCCGGGGCTGCAGAAGTAGCACTGTGGCTCATCAGTGTCACAGCATGCCCACGGTTGTATGATAGACGCTGGGAAGGGGAGGAGACCCTCTTCCTGAGCTCAACACACAGTTACTAATAAAACAAATCTCCTTCAGCGGGATCCAGCACACTAGGACAGGAAGCACCGTGAGCTAATAGAGCCCAATAGGAAAAGCACTATTTTAAAAATTTTAGTCAGTATTTTTCACAGCCTTGTTTTGGTGAAATTGTCTGCCTCAAATTTTCAAGTAGCATTATAGATACAGTATTTCTGAACTGTCTTAGAGCATTCTTTGAGTATGCTCTAAGTAAATGTTCTGCATATTTGTCCCTTGCTTCATATAAAGGATAAAAAGGCTTAACACAGTATATGCCTGTATTGCTCTATTTCTTAATTTTACTTATAAAAGATATTAGATAGTCAAGTTAGTGAAAGAAAAAAAATAATATTTGAACCCAATACTGCTCTGTGTAGAAAATCACATGTACAATGAAACAAAGAACCAGAGCAACAAAGAATACAAAGATTTTTGGTGTATATTAGCCCTAATCCTCTCAATCTTAATCCTAGTCATATCCCAATACTCCATACATCAAAAGAAAAAAGCGCAGCATATACAATTTTCACTGGTCATTGGTGTCATGTAGTTTTTATAGGTAAGTACATGGATTAGAAATTCCCTCCACTCTTCAAACCATTTCACTTTTCAAGCCAACCCACTGAATTCTTCTCATGTTAAAAGCCAACAGAGAGTGAAATGTAACCTCGTTCTTCATCTAGAAGCCCAAGTGCTTTCTCACACTTAAATGAATAAAATGGATTATAAACATCTAAAAAATGTTTATAAGAAAAAGTATCATTTCCTACCTCCATTATCTTTTAGATGTAGTGCTATCTTGGTATCATCTGAAAGAGAAATTCAAAGTTATTACAAGAGAAAAAAATTTAAATGTGCATAAATCTCATGAGCAGTAATTGTCCATTAATGCCTTAATGTTTACACGAATAGATTTTAATACTTTAGTGAGTTAATTTCTAGTTCAATGAGAGCAAATCCTAGCTACATGATGTAGTACTGAAATGTCTTCATGAGATTGTAAGATCCAAGACTTTAGCAAAATGTTATGAGTCTTAAGATCTGTGAGAAAAGTACACTGTTATAATTGTAACTTAAAACACATTTATTTTTAAGTTTCTACAGTGAGTTACTGTTTTTAGATGCTATAGTGTGACCTTTATCTATTTTAAATATTAAGATCAAGAAAATTCTAAATTATTTGGAATAGTGAAGATTTGTCAATATTTACAAGTTTAAATTCAAAAGTTAAATGCTTATTCATTGCTAATGAACATATCCAACATTACATGAAAAAAATCTTTAATGGACAAAACATAAGTAGGACACACTTTTTAAAATTTCAGTAGTTCTGTTTCATTCTGAAAGGTAGGATTCAAATTGTTGGAATATTTCACAGGGTAGGATTCAAACTGCAAAAATATTTTCATACGCTATGTAACAACCCAAATCATATGGATTAATATATAATGTTGGTTTAAAATATCTAAATGAAAGGTATTTAGCAGCTGTTTTCCACCTCACTTTATCATTTTCAGTTAAGTTTTGAATTTCAATTAAAATAAAAGGTTTCAAGTTTTTCTTATTTAAATGAAAGCAAGACTTATGAGAGTAAAGAAGTGAGACAACTCCTCCCCCTACCCATCCAAGCTTGCTCTGGGCCAGCTAGTCTCACACTGTTCCTAGTGGGGCCATTCAGAATAGATGGTTGAACTTTGGCTACAGACCTCTTTCCTCAAAGAGTTGTACCTGTGCATTAATGGTTTCTGGTATGTTTTCCATCCCTGGCAGAGGAAATGTTTCCAAGGACAATTTCTGTGACTTATACAGTGCCTTTCTATAGGTTATGGACCAACGTGTTTTACTGATTTTATTCAGGAAAATATTAGAAGTTCATATGAATAGAATTATCTATTGTTCAGAATCCAATATCAGTGGACATTTTAAATGAATTTCGCCTTTCTATCCTGTGACTAAAATATCGAATTCAGTTAGTGCAAAGTTCAGCAATATGAAAGGAAGTCTGTGTTTCTTTTCCAGGGAGGGCAAGCAGGCACTATTGAAAGGCACAGTACATTACGAGACTCCCAGCACATATTTTTATTCCATAATAATTTTGTCTTTTCCCTTTCAGAAATTCAGTTTGTTTTTAAAAAACAAACAAAAACACTTTCCCCTCGAAAGAGCTACCCCAGGACATGTGAACACAAGAGCCTTCCTCCTTCAAGAAAAAGCCACAGTATCTCCAGGGCACCTTCGGTGGGCAGGCTGGTGGGCAGCTGGGACGTGGCCGCTCTCCGGGTGGTTGTCAAGACCCGGAACTGCGTGGTGGTTGCTCGCGTGGTTGTGGTGGTCTGAGAAGAGCTTTCCACTGACTCTGTGTTCTCACACATCTTCTCTTTTGACTAGTAATAAGAGAAACAAGTGGGAAAACAGTTTAAGAGTAATCATGTATTTTTAAAAATTACATCAGAGAAGGTGATCTGGAAAGCACAAAAGACGATCGAAGTAACACAAGGGATACATTTTTGTACAGGACTATATTTAGAGATTTTGTTAATTTACAAAGAGGGTAAAATAGATGAGAGAAAAAGTTGGATGGAACGAAGCATTGCCATCTTTAGATGTTTGGATTTCACTGTTTTCTGCTGATAATCTTCCTGTTTACCATAATATTGCTGTTTATCTTTCCCTAAGTTTTCTATCAATATATTTGTAAAAAACATGATGTCCAAAGGGAAAGGTTCATCCAAGAAGAAAAATAAGTGCATAATACATGCTTAAGGGTTAGAACATGCTTAGGTCTGTGAAGAAAGAATGAATTTCCTTCATATCAAACTGATAACTATAAATTCTAAAAAATTGATTAACTGCTCCATATTACTTTATTATTTAAGAATAATCCCCCCACAGATTGAATGGGTATTTAAAATTTGTTTTTTCTTCATGAAATACTAAAACCACCCACACAAATGACTGGACAGTTGTCATGTGGTCACTTAGCCTGTCTTTTCTCTCGGGCACCAGGAAAAGGTGCGTATCGTGTCTGTTACTTACAGCCTGTAAGGCCAAATCCTATATAACCTTCACCAGTAACAATCTTCACCATTCAAACTCGTCTGGTTTAGAAGCTGGTGTTTCTCCCCACCTCTTTGTGCTTCAAAGAACTCCAAGCCTCTGATAGCCCTGGATGATAACTGGGAAGGTACACATCCCACATTTGAATTTATTATTAAGTAAGTACCTTTCTTAAACTTTTCTTGTCATTAGTGAAGTACAGTGCACTTCACTGCTGCTTTGGAAGAGCTTCTGAGATAGCTTATGTCTTACCCATTGGATACGACCCAGGCTCATTCCCTATTTTATCATCCCAGGCTCCGCTCAGCCCCCTGACTGTGGTTCCTGCATCTCCTCAGCCCCAGAGGCCTCATGGTCTCCCTCCTGACTCCACCTTAGTTGTCGTCTCCACACCCTGCACCTTACCTGCAGCTGGAAATACTTGAGTTCTGAAATAATGACTCCAGTTAATCTATCTTCAGCCTACCATGTACCTGTTGTTCACTCAACTTCTTCTGGTTCTGTGACTACACAGAAAGCCCAGGCATGATAATTTTCTTCCTTGAAGTCTTTTTTCCCATCACATCAACTTCTCTTTTCAATAATATCATGTATTTTTACACTATTCTTCTTCCCATATCACCTTTTCAGTAAATCACCAATACTGAATATTGTAAAAGAAAATCTGCCTTTCCCTGCCTGCTCCCAAACCAGGCACAGCTGGAGAACATTTGCACAGCCCCCCACCGGGAGCTCCGCAAACTCACCTGGCACCCTCAGCGGGGCCTCCAGGGCCGCTTGGCCATGCTGGCCCCCTCTGCTAACCTTTTCACCCTTCACCCTGATATCACTTTCAAACCCTCTGCACTCTACTTAAAAACTCCAGTCCCATAATGCCTCTTCCCATTTTACCCCTTGGGCTCACCTTTCATTTCCTAAATAAAAGAGCCATCAACAAGAACTGTTTAATTTTCTGTACAAATCAGCATTTTTTGTTTGAATCTCCTAACCTATCCTTCTTTCCTTCTGTTATAATAGACGGAGTACATTATTTATAGCTATTCTCTCAGTCTCCACACAGGCCCAACTCAGCCCAGCTTCTCAGGAATTGTGAACTTCCACTGGGAGAAGTCATAGATATCTCAGACTCCTTAAGTCTAAAATGTGACCTGCCACAGACATATTTAATCTCCTCCCGTGTTTCTAATTCCTCCCCCAAAAATCCCCCAAAAACAAACAAACAAAAAAACCAGTAGTTGTCAAACACTCTAAAGTCTGAGAAAATTTTGGACTTTCTGTGCCTATGCCAGTAAAGATAAAGACTGTGAATTCAAGTAGAATAGAATGCAGATAGACTGTGGATAAAACGGTAATTTTAAAGCATTTCTAGGATTTGCAGGAAGGAAAGAAAATCTTCAAGAGTGCCTCTCTACTGCCTCCTCCATAAAACAAAGCAGCAGCTATGTGCCATATAGACAGTAGGAGCAGTGTGCATTACATAGACAAGGAGGGTTTGCTTTGAGGGCAAC
Organism: Tonatia bakeri; assembly: GCA_004024845.1. NCBI lineage: Eukaryota > Metazoa > Chordata > Mammalia > Chiroptera > Phyllostomidae > Tonatia > Tonatia bakeri. The sequence goes on from PVIA01000411.1 coordinate 211,130, forward strand.
AATGTCAAAAATCGGCATGCCCTAAGGAGTTCAAGCCATGTGCCAGCACTAGACGGAGGAGAAAAACCCACACCTCTCTTCCTCATATAAAGGCAGAGGCACGCAGAATTCTCTAAAACCCTCCGGTTCCAATCACCAAACCCCCTGTGGGGGAAAGCAGCACCTATTCCGGTCATAGGGATTCCCATGGAAAAGAGCAAACAAATATGCATTTCTAATGAAAGGATACAAAAAGAAATACAGAATGAAAAAGAGCACCTTTACAAAGAATAGCAACAGTGAATGACTTATGTATACTACCAAAAACTTTAGACACAGGAATCACCTAATATGAAATATTTTAAATCATATAGGAAATAATTTAAATAAATGAAAGGTATGATTTAAAAGTAACTAATATAATAGGCTATAAAAATGACCTGGCAGATTTAAAAAGGTGCCAAACTTAAATTTTAGAAATAAAGATATAGTTCTTGAAATTAAACAAGGGAGAATTAATAATCTGGCAGATAGATCTGGGTTGCAGCAGAGAAAAACAAGGTAGATGATTCACAAAGGATATAAAAGATATAAGAAAGTGATGAGAAAGCAAAGCCTAACTCCAAAGAGCTCAGAAGGTGAAAAAGAAAATGGAAAAGTCGGATTAAATAGTACATTTATCAAGCTTGATACCCAATTGATTAGAAAACACATTTTTTGAGCACATGTAGATCATTGGTTCAAATTGCCCATATGCTATTTTATAAAAAAGTAGCGGCCTATGTTAAAGAACCAGTGCCATATAGAATAGACTTCCTAACAACAATTTAATTAGGTTAGAAGTCACTAGTAAAAATATCAATTTTTAAAATGCCCATAACTTAGAAATGCAATATGATTCATAATTCAATGTAATTACAATAACTATATTAATGAAATTGATTGATGGACTACAGATCTTGACAAGTTGAATCCAAAATTTATATAAAGAACAAAAGCCCCCAGATAGTCAAAACACTTCCGAAGAAAGAGGGAGGAAGGAGACCTGCCATATTGGTAGTAAATTTCTCATAAAACTACAGTAACTAAAAGTGTAACACGGGTCAGAGTATGGAAAAGTTGAGTATTAGAGGAAGAGATCCGAGAAACCAATCCCTGTCTGCGTGAAAACTCTGTAAGGAAGAGGTGGCTTTGAAAGAAACTGCCAGAAGGAAAGACTACTCAGTAAAGGCTGCTTGAAGTTATCCATAAAGGGGAAATCCTGTAAAACTGAATTTCTATATTATACATAGAAACCAATTCCAAATGGAGTCAAGGTTTTAATGTGAAAGACAAAGTTTTACAACATTTCGAAGAACACTTGAAAATAACCTTATAAAATTAGGTAGAAAAAACCTTTTTAAACATGATACACATACACAGAAAACTAAACATTAAAGATTAGTTAGACACATTAAATTTTGAATAAATGGTAACTGAAAAATGTAGAGGAATTGAAAGGATGATCCAAAATTTGGAAGAAAATATATACAAGTGGAGATAACACAGCAATAATACAACAAAAAATATAATTAAATGACATGAGGAATATAAAATAAGAAGCAAAGCTGTCATTACTTACAGGTGATACGATTGTTTTAATAGAGAACCACTGAGTGCCTTAAAGTATATATTTTTTAAATTAGGAAGAGAGTTTTGTAAAGTAGCCATCAATCCGATTGTTATGTCTGTTACATATAATCAATAAAGACTTGTTGTTATGAACAAAGAGAAAGATAACAACTCAATCAAAAAATGAGAAAAAGATATGAACAAATATCTCAGAAAGGACAGAAGAAGAGACATAGAAGCCAAAAAGCATATGAAAGCATAACCAATTTCACTAATGATTGATAAAATGTAAATTAAGTTCCCAACGAGGTACCATTTTAAGTTCCCAATACGATTTGCGGAAATGAAGACATGTGACCAAACCGGGGTTGTCAGGATCGTGGAATCATGAGAACTTGAGGACCAGTACTGCGCTGGCAGTGTGGTTTGGTGTTGCCTTTCAAAGTTGAACGTTTACCTAACTGATACTCAGTAATTCCACTTGAAGGAACATTTGAGAAACTTTTGTGTATTTGATTCAGGAGACAATCATAAAATCTTTTTGTATAAAACAAATCTAGAAATAATGTCCATACACAGAAGACTGAGTGAAGACTATACGACTGTGAGAACATAAACCTAGGAGGGCAGGGTTCGAGGGCTCTGCTCTGTTCTCCCGTTGTGCACTAATGCACCCTGGCACCTGGACAGTGCCTGGGACACAGGGGCACACAGCACATATTGGATGAGTCGATGCAGAGGATATTCATACCATGCAATATACAGCTATGAAAGTAAGCCACCACCACAAGCACCACCAGGGACAAGTGGTGAGAGCAAATTCTGAGTGATAAACTCAAAATTCAGACTGGTTTTATTTATTTTTCAGAGAAGAGGCAAGGGTGCACTGGAGCTGAAGCAAAGGACCAGTTTTACAGTCATCAGTAATTCCAGTCCTTTAACTGGGTAGTACAATCATAAATATTCATTTGTATTGTTTTCAAACTACAGCAATTTTATGAAAATGTTTTAAAGTTTTTTAAGAGAAAAATTAAAACACTTTCATAGCACTCATTTCCATTCAACTAGCCATCTAAGGATCCTTTCATCAGCCCAGCCCTGTGGTCCCCACCCACCCCTGTGGTCACCACTACTTTTCTATTATTTTGTCTGGATCATCAGCATCTTTGATCTATACATCTATAGATCAAAGTGTGTGTATACATGTATAGCTAAAGACAACTCATTGGCCTCTTTTACTATAATCCATTATTTACCCACAGCCAGGGTGATTCTTTAAAAAGTCATTTGGATCAAATCATCCATTTAATTGAAACCCTTCAGGTACTTTTCTCTTGCCCAACATAAAGTCCAAACTCCTTCAACTTGTCACATTTTTGTCCCTGCTTACATCATCTATGTCGTCTCTTGCCATTCCTCTTCAGTTACCCTTTAGTCATCACCCTAAATATCACCTCTTCAGCAAACCTTCTCTTCCTCCACTTAGTAAGACATCCACTTGCAGATACTGTGTCTTTGCCCATGTCACTCTCTGAGTGTGGCCCTTTGTTCAGTGGTCTACCTCCCCAACGGACACACTTCTTATGCACTTCCACATGACTGCTGCTTAGAACAGTAGATGTAAGTGCTTATATTAGGATTTGTACTTACTGAATAAACTCACTTCAAAATGAGAAAGAAAATTTCATCTTACTTTTAGGCGTGGAAAATGGATTGGAATTAGTGACCGTGTTTCCTTATGCATAAAATAAGGGTAGCACTGCTTCCCATAGAGCTAGTAAGGCTTATAATGTAATTTCAGAGTAAAATGGAAACACCGAATATGACAGAATGTCCTAGATTCTGAGATTCTTGGGAGTAGAGAGTAATTTAAAAAAACATCTTTGTAATTTTAGTGCTTAGCACAGACCACAGAACATGGTAAATTCCCCACAAATATATTTAGGGGGGCATCAAATATGATGGATTGTCTTCTATGGATCATGGTGGGCCCACACTGAGGCAAGAAAATTGAGACGTCTGAATTATACCCTTAATCTTTATATAAATATAAATAATTGAGGTAACTGTGATTACATAAAAGAAATACCAAACTAACAACACAACTATGACTCCATCAATATATTTTCTTTTTGAACTAGGTTGTTAAGTAAGTGAAGTGAAATTAGTATATGTCACTGTAATTACCTACATGGATGGCAAAAGTTGACTAAAGTTTAAGAATATTCTCAAAGGTGTAATTTATCAAGATATTTATGAGACACCATACATAAAAACTTAAAATTAACAATCTAGTAACTACTGATCACCTAATAGTTTTTAAAATAGCACTTTGACAAGATTTGCTTTACTGAATAAGAAAAATTATATTATTATTTTTATTCAAAATTCATACCCTAAAACATAAAACGGGGAGAAGAAACATACTTTTCCTTGTGAACTTTACGTGTGATACTTTACATGTATTGTTATGTGACCCTGAAATGACTGTAAATGCAATTTACTAAGAATCCTTTAAACAGGTTAAAACTGCCTCTGAATTGCACTCATTCGTTTGAGTCACTTCACTGCATCACTGTCTGTCATGTTTGCCTGGGAGTTACTGTGTCCATCTACCTCACTTCTGACTTATCTCAGTCCAGTTTCCTGCAATCAATCTTTTCCTCCATATAAGTCATTTTACAATTTGAGTGAAGAATAAGAAAACTGGCTTCCTAGGTCTTAGAAAAGCAGTAAGGGTTTAAGAGAACTACCCTTTCCTCACGGAAACTGAAATACTGGTTCTGTTATTCCCTGTCCACATTCCCGACTCTGGGCACCCTCACTGCACTCCTCCCACCACTTCCCCTCACCCCCTCCTTCTCCTCTTGGTAATGTGAGGGCCACAACTGCTCAGACCTCACAGGGCAGGTATGAGAATAACTGAGAAAATACATACGAAGACTTAAACCCCAAGTCTGACACATACTAGGGACTCAATAACTGCTGCCTACTTTTATCAAATTAGATACCACTTTCACTAAGTTATAGCAGCTACACATGACAGTTTGGTCCCCAGAATCTTGTCATAATAAAGCACACTTGTACCTCTTCGGGGCATCCACTGTCCACCCAGTCCTGGCGATGACGATCAAATCCACTGGAACATCTTCAGAGACCACATTGCGGTTCAGAAAAGGGAGTGCAGGGTACAGAGTGAGGGGCAAAAATTAAAAGGAAAAGATTGGTAAGTAGTTAATTCTCAGATTTTCAGTCTACCACAACAGAAGCATTCTTCTACAGACCTGCTGATCAGAGCAGCGGCAAAGAATTTCCACTATTCTGTGTACCGACTCACTCCCACATAGTTATCTGATTAGGATCGAACATGGCAACAAATGTCCCCACTGAGGCCCACTTCACTGTGCACCCACCCTGAGGTAAGACTGACTGCTGTTATATGAAGTTGGTTTTCCTCATTTTTATTTCTCATCACTCCAACAAATGGATGCAGAAAAACACTGTACAGGTATCATTTTTGGGGATTTCAGATCTTTTTGTTTCTCTTAAGTTTTCACATTTAAGATCCACAGTCATATAAATGTGACTGCATAGCAAGGGGTGATCTCAGCAGGTCTGAGATACTCAAGCCCACACATTCCGGCTGCTGGGAGATAACCTCTAAGCCCTTGGAACATCCTGCTGGAGAAATGCAAGATAGCTTATGCTAACAATATTATTCATGGTGAGTGAAAGTCTGCTTTATTCACCCCAAGCCCAGGGCCATGTTATATCAGTGTGAACTCTGTGGGGGCTGGAGATTAGAGATAAGGTTAGTCACAGAGAATTTCAGACCTACGTGACTGAGCCTCAGTAAAAACCCTGGATGCCAAGGCTTGGTGGGATGGGTTTCCTGGGCTGGCAGGACATGCTGTGTGTGTTTGCAAACTGTTGCAGGGGGAGTTAAGTGCTGCCTGTATGACTCCCCTGTAAGAGGACAACTGGAAGTTAGTCCTTCCTAGATTCTGCCCTGTGCGCCTTTCATCTTAGCTCATTTTAAGCTCTATCCCTTTGCTGTAGCAAATGGCAACCTTGGGTATAAGAGCTGTTCTGAGTTCTGTGAGTTCAGGATGAATCATTCATCCTGAGTGTGTTCTTGGGGATCCCTAACACTACTATGATTATGTCATACCTAAAAAGTCTAATTCAGCAAGCACTGGGTAAGATTTCGTCCACTTTTCCTCTCTCCTTGACTGGACTAATTTCCTGCCCTCTAGCCACAGTCCATTGATTTTTTAAGACACAGAAATTACTCTCCAGAGCCCATTCTGATAAAGTTTCACAGTTGCTATTGATCACGTCTTACTTTACTATTCAACTTTTCTCCTTAATATAAAATGTCATGTGCTTATTTACCAAACTAGATGGTGAATACTTTAATGTTATGCCCAGGGTCACATATAATCATACCTAGTGTGTCTGACACATGATTTCATTTTCATATTAGAAATTCAAAATATTTTTGTTAGTCTATTAAAATCAAGGGTTTATATTGTCCCTGAATTTTAATATCTATATATACATTTATATATAACATATATAAATCCATATTCATGAATGCTAATCTAAAGATACTTACACATTAAAAAAAAATAAGTGGAGGCTGCTCAACTTTTGTCTTAAATTTTCTTACAGGGCTTATAGTGCTGTTTTTTTTTCCCACTTGTTTTGCAGTGGGTCCACACGATGACTTATTCCAAGAATCTCTGCCAGACATTATGTACTATGGCATGAATGAGCATAATTTAATTCAAGTGGAATGTGAAAACAATTCTACTGTCAACAAGAACAACAAAAAAAAGACCATATCGATCATTCTGCCCAGATATGATTCACTAGAGCTTAACTGGTTTATGCCTACCATCTGTGTTGAACAAGCTTAATGTGGAATAAACGTCTCAGTGTGATCTAGCATGCTAACTTTGAGAATCCCCAGGTGGTCAAGGCCTTCTCTGGTCACCCAACGAGAACCTAACAGTTTGGGTCTATTTAATTCCAAATGAATTAGATGGTTGTTCCCTCTTCTTCTTTTTGCCTTTCGAGTTTCTTGAAATATTGAAAAATGTACATACTGACATTGTCTTTTGCTAGATGGAAATATATCGATTTTCTACAATAAAAATATTTTTGGGAGCTACCTGACTACAAATAATTAAATGGAAAAGACAATTCTAAAAATGCAGTTTGTTTTCACATACTGTATTACAGATGTATTCCAAGCCAGTGGGAAATAACATTTACCTTACATTATAAGAAGACAGTAGGAAATCTTAAATTTATAGGTCAACTGAAATTTTATCTTAAGTAATTAGTCCTTTAAGTGGTTAAATCAATCCTCAGGAAAAGCCCAGAAACACTGCATTTTGCTTGATTTATTAAATAGTCCCCTAGTTATATTGTGTGAAATTAGGTTCTACTAAAAATATGTGATTCAATTAAACAATTCATTTATTCACAATTGATTCTCTATTAGTTGATCTGCAGTTTACTAATTGCTAGGGTAGGAGGGACTGACAATGGCAAACACAAATAAGATTTGGTCTGAAGAGCTCATGCATTCTGTAGCTCACAGGACCTTAACATTGTAACAACACCGGATGCAGCATTTTTTAAAAACATTTTTCATACCTTAGTAATCTAAATAGTATCCAAAAGCAATTACAGACAGAAGTCTGAGTGTATCTTATACATTATTAAGGAAAAACACCTTTATGTTATTTCTGAGTGGAAAATAAACCAAAAATCATTTCTGAGAACAACTGCCACTGAGCTGCTGGGTTGTTTTTCTTAAAACACAGAGATGGTAACCATGTTATGCTCTCGCATATTAATTTCCCAAATTTTTAACACTCTTAGCAAAGAGGTTCTTCTACATTGTAATCACCCAGTATTCCTGTTGAACTGTAAATTCCTGGGTCTTGCTGTACAAAAAAGATTCTCTGGCAATTTGGGTCCAGCAATTTTCACTGTGGAGCCCCAGGTGATTCTTATCATACTGGAATCGGAAAACTGCTGACATCCTGTATGATATGTCCACAAGGTAGGCCCCTACCCACTCCTCCCGTCAGTGCCCCTCCCTGAATGTGTTGTGCTCTTTCCCATCTCCGCCTTTGAACATGCTCTTACTTATGTTTGGAGTACATGCCTTGTTTCTAATTAGTAAACCCAATTGAACCTACCCAGAAGAGTAAGTAACCCTTTTGCAGTGACCCCCAATATCAGCCCAATGTCAAGTGCTACCATGTATTATTACACTGCAACTGGGTGTGTTCGAGCTTATCTTAACAAGTCTTCAGGAGAGAACATGGTTCAAAGAGAAGTTCTGAAATCAAACTGCTTGAGTTGGAATTTGGGTTTGGCCACAAAACAGGTATCTAATCTTAGGCAAGTTATATTTCCCATTTCAGCTTGCTTTCTCATCTGTAAAATGAGGTAGGAGAGCTTAGGTAAGAATTAAAGTTAGAGCTTGGTACACAGTCAACATTTAGTAAACATCAACTGTTCCTCATACCTAAGTGATGACTTTGTAGCAGGCATGAAGCATGGTCAACAATTGTTGAAAATAAACGAGATTTTCATTTTACTGACAGTGTTTTAGAAAATGTTTAAGAATAATTCTGTGTACCATATTAACAGATGGTCCTGTATCATATGATGGTCCTTTACCATCATATTTGGGAATTAGTATTATAGAATCTTATGAGGTGGAACTCTAAATTGCTCTTAAACATGAGACAAATCTTTGTTCCGTATTTATAAATATGGCAGAGATTACATGGTTTTGTAAATATTTCTCAAAAACTGATGTAAATAAAGCCTGAGCTCCTAACTATGTTTCCAATGTTTTTTGGAAGAAGTCATTTCCTTCTCACTATCACCTAACTCCAAAACAAATGGATAGAGAGGGATACTTCAAATTAATTGTACTATTCCCCATTCAGTTTCAATGCGATGTTGATTTCAAAGCCTCAGGAACCATGTTAAGTGAGCCCCATTAAGTAAGGCAGCCTAGAAAACAAACAATAGCTTGTAACATCCATCCACTCAAGAGATTAAAGTGTAAATGTCATCAAATCTCTAATTTACCTCAGTCTTGTAGAAAGGGTTTCAGAAATTGACTTATTTTATAACGGTAATATATTCAGGTGAAGGAAATACAGCAATTGTTAAAATATATGCATAAGCAATACATAAGGATTAAAAACAGTGTGTCTTACTGCACAACTGAGCACGTATCATTTCACCAGTGAGAACAAACATCTGCAAAAGAGAATTTAGGAAAAGAAACTTCACAGAATCTTAAGTCCCAGGCAGCAGTTAGTTTCTAGATCAGGAAATCACAAAGTGTTTTCTGCGAAGGACCAGAACAAGTGTTTAGGCTTTGCAGGCTATATAGTTTCTGTCCTAGGCAGTCACCTTGGCCAGAGTAGCTCAAAAGCAGCCACAAACATATGCATGAAGAAATGGGTGTGGCTGTGTTCTAACAAACTGTGGTAACAAAAAACGGGAAGCGGGGCATATTAGGCCCATTTGCTATGGTTTGCTGAAACTCTGTTCTAGTTGCTATCTAAAATTAAAGATCTGTAAAATCTGAAAACTTTAGGACAAATACCTCATTAAGTTGTCTGTTGATTTAAACGATCCTTGCTGCCTTAGGTGTATTTATCATAGCGTGCAACCTAATGGAAAAATCAATTGTACATTTAGTGAATTTTCTTGCCACAATCTGCAAAAATGTGAAAAATGATCCTCCAGCATCAAAGAAATGAAAAGATGCTTTTTTAAAAAATCAAAAGTATTTTAGATGAGAAAAATTTAATGAAAAACAGCTGTAATAACTAATAACATTTTGTCATAAGGTAAAATAAATAATATGAAGCTGTAAGATATGGCAAATTTATTTTATTTTAAAATATTGAAAAATTTTAATTGGAAAGGTAGGTCATGAAATTTAAGATTTTGATCATAATCATGATTCTCAATAAAAAAATTATAAAAAAATATCCCATTTCGTGTAAGGAGGATACTTATTGTTTCTAATTGGCCGCAGGCATGAGATAAATGATTTCACTCCTAAAAAGATTTCTTTTCAAATCAAGAAACTAGAGCTTAAATTTTTTCAGGATCTTTTGCTTGAACCTCTCTGGGAGTATGAGGTGAATCTAATTATATAACCTGTTACAGAGACAATATTGTAGGATCTATTATGAAATTCCAAATCATAATAATATACATGGGTATGCATATTATATTTGCATAATATCTTTTTAACAAAAGCTCTTGATGTAACTTGTAGCTCAGAATCATAATCTAATGCCAATAAGAATAGTTCTATACAGAATGCAGAAAGTGTCAGATGGAAAACTGGGGTTAAATCACCTGATACCTGATATCTGGAACACTGTCATTTACACAGGTGGTATCTTGCAGAGTAGCAGGTTTTACACAGTAAAGGCTTAATCTTTCTTCTAAATTTCTAAAATTTAGGGTTGCCTTAGTATGTGCCTAAAAGCATGACAAGATCAATTCTTTTATCTCATTAAAAAAAATTCAAATCTTGTTCCTTTCCTCCCAAGTAACAACAAACATAGTTTTATTACTTTCTGGTTTTTATTCTATCTTTCCCTAAAAAAATATTTTCAATAAAGAAAATGGTTTTTGTAATTGGCTTTTCATGCTGGAATTCTTTCTTCCTACTAGTGTCACCTCCTGATGTCGAGTCTGTTTTCAGTTTTGGAGCATGCAGGGGAAGGAAGACGGATGGCGGGAGGGAAGCGACGGCATTTAGGCGTACATGAGAGAAAGCTAATCTTTTCAGAAAGTATTCTGAATAAAAGCCACTGCCAATGTTGGCAAAACAACCTCATTTGTCACTGTCAATGCTTTAGGGAATGAAGGACCCACGTCTACTTTAAAGAAAAGGAGACTGAAATATGGGTTGAAATTGTGATGCACGAAAACAAAGTCAATGATACACCAGAGCTTCGTCAAACACGTATCAGGGCAAAGTAATTAGTCGGAGCCCAGAGCTGTGTACTTCCACCGTGTTTCAGACAGGAAGATGCCCAATCTAGACGATGAGATACTTGAGTACTTATTGTACACCTACATTTAAATCTTTCTCAAAATGTTACTTAAAAGGGACAAGAGAACGAAATATTCACCCACGTGGAAACAGATAAAAGCTATTTGATTCAAAAGACTTGGACTGACTGACTTGCAAAACTAATCTCACAGTAAAATTCAGTTTTTATTTTTATTTATTTATTTTTAATTCTCATCTTGGGATCAAACCCACGGCCTAGGCATGTGTCCTGACACTAGACTAGCTCCAGGACTTCCTGAGGAACACAGCCATTGGGGGTTAGATGAGTCGAAGACTCCAACAATAACGAAGCCTTAACATTTTCACCGACACCTTCCCTTTGCTTTGTACAAACTCCTTTTGAAAAATTTTTCCTTTAATGTCTAATAAACTTAGTTTGCTTGCCTTCTGTTTTTTTGAAGTCCCTATTACCAACCATTCCCTCCCACTCATATCTGCAGTGGGATTTAACCCAAGCTGTGCCCCAGAAGGATGTCTTCGGATAGAGAATTATCCTTCTCCCGAGGGAAAGCTGCAGTCAAGGTGACAGGGCCTATTTTGAGAACAGAACACTTACTATCTAATAAAAGTTATACAGTTAAAAATGAACACTGTCTTTGTTTACCAAGGACTATTAACACTTAAATCAGATTGTTATCCTCACATTATGAAGAAAATATTTCTTCAATGATTGATCACAAACTTGGCTTTTTCAACTAGCCAGAATCTGGCTGCAAATGTGTTTTAAGAATTTGGCTCCTTACTTATGAAAGATTTTCTCCGTTAGAAACACCGTGACTCTTCCAATAAGATAAATGATAAACTGAGGCAGAGCTATGGTAGCTGAGGAAGACTATGATTACAATTAAATAGTCTGTTTCTTCAGATTTTATATACACAAATAAGAAGTTATTTTAGAAAAGGCAGAATCAAATATCGATTGGCAATTCTTTCTAAGAGGAAAATTAATCATTTTTGTAGCTTTTAGAGTATGTTTATAAAATGACTACTCCATTTAAAAAATAATGCTATTTTTCCACCTAATTACAAGTGCAACTTTTTGGAGTCTTGTTTCTGGGTAGCACACTACCATATTCTGAAGAATTTGGGAGCACAGAGCATTGTATCACGTTAGAAAAGAGAACTCCTCTTTGCCCCACTTGCTCTCTAGATTCAGGCACTGAGAGCAATGGTGTCTCTAGCCTTGACTTAATAATTAATAATGTTACTGATCTCATTGAATACAACTATAAGGGGAAAACGAAAGAGAAGGAAGTAGAAGTTATTGTAGAGTTTAAGCATGTAATAATGGACATGTGTCAACAACCATCAGTTATATAATTCTCACCCCAACCAGGCAATATTTCTCATAATTACCCCCATTTAACTACTGCAAAAACTTGAAGCCATACTATTCAGTGGAAAGAGCATGAGTTTTAGAACCGCACACATAAAACTGGGTTCAGTTCTTGACTCTGCTGTCAACTGTGATCCACGACAAGGTATTACTGGAGACTGGAGCTTCAGGTTTCATAAAATGGAGATTGCAAAATCTATCTTTGCTGAGTTTTGACAAGAATTAAATGAGGTAATATAAATGATAAACATACTAAGTGCTCAATAAATATAAGCTGTTTTATCTTTTTTATCACCCATACTATCTAGCACAGGCTGAAAAGTGCTTATTGAAAACAAAAGACATTATAACCTGATATGAAAATATATAATTGAAAATTTATATAATATCCTCCAAGCTCTGGCCCAGCTTCTTTAACCACAAAAGTGAGGGTTATAAAACAAAGAGGAAAAATTTTCTCTTTTTGATAAATGAATTCTTTCGGAATCTAAAAATTCCTTGCCAAGCGTTCAACTTTGCTTTTTGGTAGAACAGAAGTCAGAGCGGAGTCATCCAGGAAAAGAGAAAAAGAAGGAAAAGAAAATCTCCTCATGGCTGTAAGCCATTAAAACAAACAGTCACAAATAAAACTACTGGAAATGTCAGGAATCCAATTTTTGACACCCTTTCCTAAAATGTCTTGACTTCGTCCTAAATGTTATGCTTGAATGGTACCTTTAAATGCATAAAAGGGGACAGAAAGAACAGTGGTTTTACTTTGTTGTTGGTTCAGAAAATAGAACATAGAGTCTGAGGGGTTGAGGTGAGCTGTGCTTCTGGAAAATGCCACCCTTTTACCAATCAATTTTTATTCCACGGTGCTCAGGGTCATGGCACTGGGCTTTCACAGTATCTGTCTCCCTCGGGATCAACACTGCATGAATCGGTGCACCTCTGGTCTGGCCAGGAACAAGAAATCCCTCTGGTGAGATGGATTGTCTAATCAAAGAAAGATCTTTATCCTAATTTATTTTTTACTATAAGAAGTTTAAGAATTTTACTTGGAATATTGAGATTTACAGAGGAATAAAAATAGATGGCATTTCTAGTTTCTCAGAGAACTCCTATCATGAAATATTCTTATTCCTGTTTTGACCCATAAACACTTAAGAAAGAACTCTAAGGGAATACAAAAGACCATTATCTGACCCCATCCCTTCAGGAAGAGTAATTGAGAAAATGTTCCGAATGAATAAAGGTCTGTCTCCTATTACTTCAGAGGAGACAAAGTGTTTCCAATGACAGTGGATTTGGGTCCTTGCAAAAGATATGCAGAAAGAATGGGTGGATTAAGAAGATTAGTATTTTTTAACTTGGAAAACTTGCATCAATCACAGATTTTCAAGCTCCATCCAGAGTTCAGGGTTTAGTTTTGCAGAGGCTTCAGTGACTGCTGGAGTGACAGTGGAGAAAGTGGGAGGGCTTGGCTGTGAACCCCACATCACAGACTGGACCAAAGGAGGTCTAATTCTATCTGCTTTGTGACAAAAGTGTGGTGAATGTGGGGGTGGGGGAGGGGAGGTGGAGGCAGAAGAGCGTATAAGCAAGATAAATGGTAATGGAAAAGAAAAATGTGTGGTGGTTACCAGACAGGAGGGGGTGGGGTTAGTAAGAGTATAGGGCTATCAAATACATGGTGATGGAAAATGATTTGACTTTGGGTGGTGGGCACATGATGCAATATACAGATCACAGATGATAGAAATGAACACTTGAAACCTATATGACCTGATTAACCTATGTCACCTGGATAAATTTAATAAAATAAAAAAATGGTTCCCCAGTTTAGGAAGAAAAGGTTTGAAAACCATTTTATTAAATCATTTAATATACCTCACCTGATTAATTCATCAAGCTTGTTATCACTGCATTTTACAATGTAATTAAATCTTTGAGACACGTAGTATGAGCTCAGTTGAAATAGGATAACATTGACAGGTTACTCCAAGAAGACAACTTTCCCTCCCTGTTTGTCCCTAGAAGATGCAATTTAAGGCATCATGATGCCAGATAATGGCACCTAAGTGGCTCTTCCAAAGACCAACAAACACTATCTCTTAAAAAATATTTGCTTAATGATTTTTTAAATAATATACTTCTATCTTTCAGGGGATATTTCAGCTTCTCTAAGATTCAGGTTAAAGTAGAATATCTTTTTATACATATGGGGTAGTCCATACTTGCTTAAATTAATCATTCAAACTTAAAAATTGTCATTCCATCTTATCAATTATTTTGATCAAAGAACTAATGTTTCATTCATATCTTCAGCTCCTGGTAAATTCAGTTTTATCTTTTAATGTCTCAAGGGTGATTATTCCAAAGAGTAGCAAATTGATTTTTGTAAAAACACTTCCCAGACTGCTAGAGTTGGCTGCAATGTTATAAAAAATGATTTCCTTATTATTGTATTTTAAAAATGCATTATGAGAATTTTGAAATAATTATAAATATATATATGAGTTCAATTTGCCTCTTGAAGTGAAGCTATAATATTGATATTAAAAATAATATGTATAAGTTTGGTATACATAAAACACTGTTTTCTTTTAAAATTCTTGTTATTCTCTCTACACTATAAATCTGTGAGCTCACCTGGAAGGGTCTGTTTCTAACATTGCACCAGGCTCAGGTCCTTATGGAGAGGTTACTAACCAGGTATTAGTAACTTCATTCCACTTAAGAAATGATTTTGCACATAAAACAGTGTTCTGCTTCCTTATTTTCTTGCTTTATTCTATATCAGATTTGTCAGGCATATAAAATATCAAATTACTAAATGCTAATTCTATTAGAGTTTTATGCAGCTCATGTGTACAAATGTCCTATGTCTATTTAAAGGCAGCAAAAAAGAAAGATTTTAAGAATTTGGGTATGAAGCAATTTTCTGCTTCATAAAATATAGTTAATGTCACCTCATGTTAACAGAAGCATTCTTGGGTATGTAATTTTCTCTTCAGATTTGCTTTTAAT
Organism: Tonatia bakeri; assembly: GCA_004024845.1. Lineage (NCBI taxonomy): Eukaryota > Metazoa > Chordata > Mammalia > Chiroptera > Phyllostomidae > Tonatia > Tonatia bakeri. The sequence goes on from PVIA01000411.1 coordinate 226,213, forward strand.
GAAACTGACTTAGTATTTCAGAGCACATTCCTTTAACCCAGATAGAGGAAAATATTTATAGAAAAAATGATATAGGCCTATGTAGAATGGATAAGTAGACCTGAATTTTCATGTTATTCTTTCTTTCAGCTCACAAGACCCATCAATTTGATAAACTCACATTTTTTAATTATTTGTTTTCAAACATTTTATCAGTATGACCTGATACTTCACTTATTATCTAATGTTTTAGGTGTTTTCTAGTTTGTTCCAGTGTCAATATTCACTTCATGAAACCTCTTAAAAATGGTCAATATTTTCTTCCAAAAGCATCTATAGTAAATCCATATTTTACTTTTTTCACTAGTCTATATATTTGTTATATGTTTTCTACTTATCTGGAAAACTTTTGCCATAAAAGGCCAGAGAGTAAATATTTCAGGTTGTGGGCCATATGGAGTCTGTCGCAGGAACTCCGCTGTGGAGTATAACTCAGCTAATCCAGTATTTCTGGCACTGCCTTCAGTTCTGAAGACACAAATGCAGTTAAAACCTAGACAATAGCTGGGTTTCCCAGAATGCTGTTAGGGAGGCTAACCACATCACTCATGAGGCAAGCAGGTACACTTTTGAAAGGAAACAAATGGGACATTGGGGTATATGATTCTTTGTGAATAAATGTTTTTGAGTTTTTCAGGTAGATACCTAGAAGCGGGCTTGCTCGGTCACATGGTAAAGCTCACATATCATAGAAATGTACACTTAAAACATACCTGATCCTATTAGCTAATGTCACCGCAATAAATTTAAAAAAATTTTAAAAAAATTATAAGAGAAGGAAATGGGACACTGGGACTGTCCTGAGAAAACCAGTTATGGCATTTAGGGGATAAACATGATTCTCACATTTTGCAGACATTTCTATTCACAAATTCTGTGCTTAACTTTAGTAAACTTTTTCAGCCAAGTTTTCTTGTGTGTTTGTCACCTCCCATGTATATATTCTTGTTCACTTTGTTCTTTTAGACAATCTAGGTTTATGTATGTATGCTAACATTTGAGTGTATTCTGAGGCATTTTATGCCTGTTCCTCAAGAATTGGTCTCACTTTTCATAAGACTGAATGCATGGGTCTGAGGGTGATACACTCAGATGTCTGTTTATGATCCATCTTCTGATATATGAGTAGAAAATGACACAAAATGATTGATACAGGGCCTATATAAAATACAAATTTCTCTGTATAGCTTTTTGCTATATGTCATTTGAGTTTCTGCCCCACAAGAATCCTATCTATATGCTATTTTTATTACATTCTCCAATTCATCATCTTCATTTTTTCACAAAGACTTCATCTTGCCAAGCATGTACTTTGCATGAATATATCCTCAGTTATTGCTGAAGGAAATACACACACACACAGACAACAACAAACGATTCAAATAAGCTTTGAATGGATGTTAATGTAAATAAGGCAATAAAATCCTTTTAGTAGGCAAGGAAGGGGTCTCTTTTTCTTCCCCAGTGGGTCGCTTGTCCAGCATGTATGCACATGTTAAGCTATACGCAGTAAGACTAGGCATAGAAGCCTAATGGAGAATTGTCAACCCAAATATTTGTCTTTTTTTTTTTCATCTCTCCAACCATCTATAATTCAAGTATTTTTTATTTCAAATTCTGGCTAAGTTTCATGACCTTGGCTAAGCTTCTCAATCTTCCTAATTCTCATTTACTTAATCTATAGAACAGGGATCCTAACACTTACCTCTTAATGTGATTGCACAGACGGAATGAGATAATAGAATTAAGAGACTTCAGTGGGAGTAAAGGGTTTCAGGCGATGCTGAGTGCATAGTAAATATAGAAAAAGGTAGCTATTACAATTTTTAAATTATCTCCACATGCAAGGCATTTTTACCCTTAAAATAACTCCCCCGTCCTTTCTTTCAAAGCTCATGCAATTGAGCAGCAGCAGCAGCAGCAGCTGTGGCAGCAGGAAATCTGGGCAAGTGTAAAATACACCTGCGTGCCAGCCGAGTGCAGAGGAGGGAGAGACTGATGCTGATCAGGGCACAGATCAATATAGAGGCCTTCTTGGTGGTCAAAAGACATTATTTTAGGAATATAAAATCTGTATTATTACGAAAGGCTATCATTAGAAATTATTGCAGCCAAGGTCATGTTCATGGAGAGAATAGCTCCCCCTTGACTATGAAGGATCATTGAAGGGAAAATTCAAGAGCTGAGGTGAAAGAAAAAATGGCTCTCTAAGAAGGAGAAATAAATGAATCTCACTAATCCAGATTCTGCCAATTCCTTTTATAATATCCCAGAAAAGGAAAATTTGAATGCTAATCTTTGTTCAAACAATGAATCTTATTTTTATCCCAAAATACCTTCTCTGTTTTGCCTAATAACGTACTCCATTTTGGTTAGATGGCCCAAAAGTTGTATAAAAAGACACTTAGGGGTTCTTAGAGCTAAAGAAATGACAGGATTATTATGTGCATTGCTAAATCACTAGATTTCCAGAATTTATTTATGAATGACAATTCCTACCATAAATTTTTCTTCAAAATTCTGAGTAGGCCTTTTTAATGGGTAAGATCCTATCTCTGACTTGGGACTTGTCAGAAAATAAACTATTTAGCACTTGGAAAATTTCATAAAAATCTTAAGTAGTATGTTCATATCAAGAAATATGAAATAGTTTTATCTCAACTTTTCTTAGATACATTTTTAGCAGAAAACAAAAAAATCAGAAACCATCCCAATAGCATTTTTATTTTCTTACGTATGAGATGGGGCATGAAAGCACCCCAGAATTGTCTTTGGGGAGGCAGGCTCCTTGCAGTTCAGGCTTTCTTCCTTCTGCTAGGTGATTGTACTAGGAACCCCTCTATATCAGTGTACCAGCTGGCATTGTTGTGAGAGGCTGCATTCAGCTTCACAAAAAAGTGAACATTTTTTGGAGACTCTTTCAACACATTTGCCCATTTCATGATGGGTGATTTACAAGCACACCCGCCCATACCACACTGAGTGTTCAGCAGCGTTTGATCAAAAACGGCAAGACCCCCATGCCCCACCCTCCCTGCTCATCTGATCTCACCCCAACCAACTTTTTTTGTTTCCTCAGATGAAAAAAGTCCTCAAAGAGAAATGGTTTGCCAACGTGGAAGAGGCGAAACAAAAAATGGCAGAAGCACTAGAAGGCACAAAAGTTGACACATTCAAAAACTGTTTTGAGCAGTGGAATAAAGTCTTGATAGATGTATTGCATCAAATGGAGAGTACTTTGAACATGACTGCAGTTTAAACATGTAAGATTAACGTGTAAGTTTTTATAAATAAATTCTGGTTTTGGCAGATCTTCCCTGGAAAGTATTAAAAAAGCTTGCTTGAATATGAACATATTGCATTTTGAATGTCTTGTTGTATTTGACATTAGATTCCCAGCAAAACAAATAATTAAACCATAAACTACTTTTCCTAAATGTTCTCTTTTACCATAATGTCAGTCTTTTCAATATAAGATTGTTAATCAAAGATTCTCCCAATACTGAATGAATACTCGTATCATTTTCTTACAGAACCTAACTGCGAACTTTTTTGTTTTTAAATTTTAGTTCCTTGTCCTTTAAAGATCATAGTTTTTCCACAATAATTTAGCACCTATGTTTTTAAATAGAACAAATTCAATTTCATTCTTGGACAATTAACTTTTAATTTTTCCAAGGGAACCCACTATTAGTGCAAACAAACTAAGGGAATGGTATATGTAATATAGCACTAAAGTGCTTTATTTTTGCATATTCTATGTTTTTAGATTGCATTTGTTGAAAGTTTTGGTTTTCTAAATTGTAAATATAAAAAATGTGGCTACTACAGCTGGTTAATACAGAAGTAAAACTTTACAGTCACTTGGATAATCATGAAATTGCAGCTATAAAAAGATGTAATCCTAAATAATTCTACAGATTTTATCACTAATTTGCCAAATGGTGATCAGCATGAAGGCAAACACAGCATTCACTGGCTGGAAAATCAGAGTACTTAAAACAACACTTTGATATATCAGGTGGAACTTGGTTATCAGGGGAATTGGCTCAAGCACCTGCTGCCTCAGAGTTTGGAAAAGGAAAGCTGGTTTCTATTCTGAATTCACAGCCATCCTTACAGACCTGCACATGGCCAATGGCCAAAAGGAAAGAAACCAAAATGGAAAATGATAGATAGATAGATAGATAGATAGATAGATAGCCAACCAGACAGACAGACAAGCAAGCACATAGATAAAAATACACAGTTCAATACCATTTTTTAAAAAGAAAAGAATTATGTGTGTTTCATATCCAAAAAGCTAGTAAATCAAATGCCATCTTTCCAGAACAAAGAAAAGTTGCCTATACTTTCAGCATTGATCATTTTCTGCTCCTCAGTTCTTTAACACAGAATATTCTGAAAGAGTACTTACATTTTCCTAACACATTTTATCATGTATCTTTCTTTTAAAAATATCCATTTATTGATTAAGTGTAGGTTATATGGGCATGTGGTGAACACTGAAACTCTACAAAGGGTAATATGAGGAAATGTTAATATTCTCTTTCTGGTGCCAATTTCTAATTCACAGCAGTTCCCCGGGTGAGCTTTTGTTACTAATATCTTATCAAAAGTATTCTCTGTGTTGAAATATACTTCAAAATGCTTTCATGTAATGGATAAAATAATATCACATTTCATTTTACTGTTATAATTCATTCACATAAAAGTAATCATCAGTACACCTTTGTTAAAGGTAGGCTTGCAATACTCAAAAGGAAAAAAAGAAGGACTTTAATTTTATATTCTTAAAAGACCATTTGCTTTGCTACATTTCAGGATAAGCTAATTAATAAAAATGATAAGATTACTTAAATTTGAAAAAATTATAAAGAGTCTTAAAAGTTTCACTTAAAAATTTCAATTTCAATTCATTTCTTACAAGCACGGCATGTCAAAACCAGTCATCTTGCCTGTATGGTATTTCTGCAAGCAATCTAGTTCCTTTAGAAGACTGAATTCCCACTTTGGTACCAGTTATTTAATAAAAATTCAGAAATCAAAGATGTTCAAATGATATTTAACTAGCAAACAATGTTCTGAAATTCTCTGATTTATTGATTATATATAAAAAAACATCTTGCTTTCTTTTAAGACCTACTTCATTAACTTCAAATAAATATTAATAACAAACATTTTTTCTTTAAAATTTTCTATAATATTATAATATTTCTATAATATTTCTCCATTCCAAAGTAAGAATAAGTGTTTCCACACCACCGTGGCATACCTTTGCATGCTTACAGGACTCTCAGCCCATGCCCGCAGGACTAGCATTTATTTCCACTGTGTTCTTTTCATGATCACAGAACCCCCAAAGAGGTTTATTAAGAAGTTAAAGTCCTGGGATTCACTCTGGACCTCCTGAATTTGAATTTCTTGGTGAGCTGCAGAGAAATCTGCATTTTAACAAGCTCCTGTGGCAATTCTTAACTAATATTTGAGAACAACAAAATTTGGGGCCACGTGGATTTCAAGAAGATAAAAAATCAAATATATTTAGATGACACATATTTCACATTTCAGAATATAGAGTCAAAGAGCTTCTGCTGGTTTGTGGAAGATTAGCCAGTTAATTGCTGGCTGCACCACTAGGTCTTCAGATATCCAGTCTGTTCCACCTCAGACAACAAAACATGGCCTCCTCCCTACTATGGGGTTTGGGAATTCTGGCTTCTTCTGAATAATGCAAGAATGCTTCCTTAGTTCTGGGCTCCTCCTGAACCTTGGTTGGCTAGTACTCCTTGATGCAGAAAGCCCAATACGCTTAATAAAAATACACTTAAGAGAAAGAATCTAATTTTGTTTAGACTGGGGCCAGTGTGGTCAACAGTTCCAGACCTATGTGCCATTCATCCATTGTTGCTGAGTGTACATGACTGAAACTACATTTTTCTGATGCCTTCAATCAGAAATGACAGCAATGCTCTTTTTCCTGTCATGACCAGGCAGCCTGACAATAAGGCATTACAATTTATTTTTCTTCAATTAAATACTTTTGTCAAATCTAATAGTTCATCAAAGACACAAAAATAGATTTTGTTAGGGTTATAAGTAGCTTCATATTTTTCCCTTAAATATATTTTTCTTTTTTTTAAGATTTTATTTTTAGTGAGGGGAAGGGAGGGAGAAAGAGTGAGAGAGAAACATAAATGTGTGGTTGCTTCTCATGTGGCCCCCACTGGGGACCTGGCCTGCAACCCAGGCATGTGCCCTGACTGGGAATCGAACCTGCGATGCTTTGGTTCACAGCCTGCGCTCAATCCATTGAGCTATGCCAGCCAGGGCTTAAATATATCTTTCTGTTTGGTATTCAATTTATATATTAAAATGGTAGTATTTTTGGCTAGTAAATGTTATTAATCAATAATTCTGATAAGTAGATGGAGTTGATTACAACTTGAAACATAGATCAGTAACAGTTTATTTAAAAATTTTAAAGCATTGTTAAGTTCTAAATGACCACCTGAAATTAGGTACTTTCCCAAGCAGAACTTTATCTTAGCCCAATCCATTAAAATAAGCCTAAGGTTATAATTAGTTTTGAATGATGGCTCCCAGATTTCCTAAATGGCTTCTAATGGGTTTCCTTATATGAAAGGATCATGTAAATGTGTGGTGTACAGGTAGCTTCAAAGCTCTGTGCAGGATATAAAAGGTACATTTAAACAAGTGCAATTACACTGAGTCTAACTACTGATTTACCTTAATTTTTAAAATTCCAGCCTTGGTCATATATTCCAAGAGCATATGACCTGTCATTAAACAATTGCGGGTTTCTGATGTCCCCCTTTCAGTCTTAGAATCTGGAGACTATATTAAGACTTACAGTTGAATCAGACCAACAGACTGCTTTCCATGGCCCTCAAAGGATTACAGTGGAGTTGGTGAGTGACTAGGCAAAAATCATACTGTGTCAAAATATGCTGGAATTCCCTTAGTACAGCCCCCTTAGGAGCCTGACACTCTGTCTTTTGATAAAACTACTTCTTCCTCCAATGTGAAAATAGACTATGGGGTTGGGGGTTGACCCCAGATGAAGTTGTTGGCTTCTTCTAGGATCGTATCATATGAAAAATGCCCACTGTGTCTTTAAACACTAGAGTCAAACTCAGTGCTGCACATGTGTCACTGTTAAGGGTCCACAGGAACGAGAGCATAGGAGGAAAGTATATTCAAGCCTCACTGGTGCTGTTCTCAGGAGCGTGAGATTACTGATTGGGGAAGGTGGGATCAGTTGCACTAAATACATCTGCTCTCTCAATCTCCTTCTGCTTCAAAACTTAGGTAGTTTTGTTTCTGTAAGTTAAACTAGCATACAGTAATATGTGTATGTTCTGTTTTTGAAAACTAGCCATGACTATAAAAAGGGCTTCCATTCTTAATTTATGATACATTTCACAGCATTAATATTAGTCAGCATTTATGAGTTATACATTTCCAAAATTTAAAAAATATATTACATGTGGTACTTTCTCTTTTTGTTACAGAAAAAAAAATCCAATTCATTCACCGGAAAGTAACAGTCGGTGCCATGGTTGCTCAGGGAAATGCAATGGAAATGATAGGTTGAAAAACCTTTGTGCGCTGCTGATGGCAGTGTAAAATGGTGCAGCTCTAAGGAAACCAGTATGGCGGTTCCTCAGAAAAATTAAATATAGAATTACCATGTGATCTACCAATTCCGCTTCTGGTTACATACTAACAATAAAAAAAATGAAAGCAAGAATCCAATCAGACATTTGTACTTTAATTCTACCTCAGTTTTTGCTCCCTAAAAATGAGAATTAAAGGAAATGAACCAATTAAACGTATCTTTTTTAGTGCCAACCCACCTCGATAGTTTCAATAATCACTACCCACAGATTATCATTCAGGGATAAATGAGAAGAAAGCAGATGTAAAATGGATAAAAGAAAAATCTGCAAGGCATCTTGTGTGCTGCTAAGAATGAGACTTTTCTTGTTTTATTGAATTTGGTAACAAAAGCGCTAAGGTCTGGAGAAATGCTTCCAGGTAGCAAAAGCAAAGTTCTGAAGCTCACAGGTCTAAGGAGAAATTAATAAAATGCAGTGGGGAAATTAAGTTGAACAAAAGTGCAATGAGCCATAGTTAAACCAATTAATTAGGCAGGTTTTGATATGTATATAACAGGGTTGCCGAAGAATTAAAAACAAATCCAAGACTTTAAACCAGGATTTGATATTCAAATCATTTGATCAAATGGTGACAGGAAGAAAAGTCACATTTTTTTAGTGGCATTCTTTGATGAATTTGTTCCTCACTTATATGTATTACCACCTTTCTTTTTTCTATTAATCTTTAAAAAATGATTTCAATAACACAATAATCTTATGCTCTGCTTGACTTTTCTGCAATCTTATTTATGCCTATTTTTTAAAAATGTTTTCACTTTCTTGCAACATCAATTATAAAAATATTTATTTTTCAGTAGTATGTCTACTATTTTTTTAGACAGCGATGAAGATTAACTTGCCCCTGAAGCCTGGCAGGTGTGAGGACCACAGCTGAGGTGTCAAGACCTCGGGCAGGGTTGTCACAGGGTTAAGCTTCAGTTCCAAACTTAACACTGAGGAGCAATGGGACCCTGCGCAAATCACTTAGCTTTAGTTGACTCCACTGTCAAAATGTTGCACAAGTTAAATATATTTGAAAATTCCATGGCACAATGTCTGGCAGAGAAATCTCTCAATACAAAGAAAGTATTAACAGTTTAAAGTAGTTTCCAATTTGCGGATGTCTTTTTATTACTAAAATTGCTTGTTTAAATCTTTAAACATGTATTTCCACCAATAAGACTTCAAAAAAATAATGAAGTGTTGGTAGGTTTCTAGGCTAATGTCCCAAACCTTTAATTACCCAAACATTATTTCAGTCGAGAACTGTTCTAATAGTATTCTGGCCGGGTGGCAACCTTGCTCTAGTTTTCCTGGTTTCAGCATTGCAAGTCCCTTGTCCTGAGAAACCCTTGGGTCCCAGACAAATATAATAATGATTTCTGTATTTGGAACCAAATCATCCATCCATCCATCCATCCATCCATTTTCTGCAGCACCAGGTACATTCATAGGTGCTATAGATAAAAAGGCAAATCACCCTTAACAAACCCAGAGCCTCAAAGGAGACAGACAAATGAGCTAACTGCTAATGATGAGGACGCCGGGGAAGCACAGGGGTGGGACGTCGCACACACACTTGTGGTTTAGGGAGACTTCCCAGGGGAGCTGATTACTAAATTGGAACTAGATTTAGATTTATACCATAAACCAGAGCCTTCTACTTTATTTTTTGGGCATTTTTCATGTCTGAGCTCAGGATTCCTTAAATATATGTACTAAAACACAACCTCTTTAGATTGACTGTGGTCATTTTCTAACAGATTTGGAATAATTTCTAACACACATGTAATTTTTGTGAAATGTCAGCAGAATATAAATATAAATAACCACACACCCTTGACTTTATAGAAGTTCTTCCCACTCTGGAGATACAGCTAGTTAAAATCTACTTGTAAGAATGCTAATTGCCTGCTTGCTTTCCATTATTTGAAATTCATTGCCCAAAGGAAATTATTAGAACAACATGTGAAACTGAAAACAAAACATAACTTAAGATAAATAATACTGTTCTATCCAGAATAATGTAGTGGGTGCCCCCAAGTTAGCAAGTTAAATATATTTCCTAAAGCTTGTTATCAAGGAATTGGTGTTCTATTCTCCATACTTGAATAACCTTTAAAATATTCCTCAACATGCCTCTGTCATTATTACAGCAAATGCTGTGACAAGGCGATAAGACACAGACTGCTTGCAACAGAAAGCTTTTACTCTGTATGCGCTAACTAGAGCTTGAAGATTTGACTCTCCATTTGGAGGAAGAAGCAGATTTACCACAGACTCTGAAGGTGAGAGGTGGACTTATTCTCAGACTGTAAGCTCCAGCGGGGGCTGGCAGCATATCTGTGTATATTATTCACTGCTGCTTTCCCAGTGCTTGGGACATAACTGATGCACAAATGGTTAAGTAAATACCAAAACACATTGAAAGATCTGCACTCTGTATTTCTAACAAATGGTCATCCAGAGCACTAGGAACTGAAAAGCCCTCCTTACCACTCATGAAACTCAGTAACCTTCTTTGACAAGTGACGTAGCTTAAGTTTCAAAAGTAGTCACAACACAGACCAAAGCCACATGTTCTGTTGTAAGGGCCAGTTAGTGTCACTCTTCCTCAGCCTCAGACTACATGTCTCATCTTAGCCAGTAACCTTTGAGATATTTATAAGATTTTCAAAAAATGTTTAAGTGATTAAGAATAAATTGTCCTTGTTATACTAAAGATACCTCATGGCATGCTCTCCATAGAATATGGACCAGAAACATCCATTTAAAGACTCATCAGTTGCAATCATCATCCATCTTAAGCCCCATAGAGGTTATAAATGTGTGTCAGAGAATGATCTTACTGACTATGAGGAATCCTTGGTAATTTTGAGCAACCAGACAGGAAAATACTAAAAAATATTAAAATTCCCACTTGTGAGCATTTTCTTTCTCATTTTGGTCATGGCATTTTTTTACACATGTTCACTTGTTAATGTAACATGATACACCTGACACCTTTAAAATTCAGTGGATGAGTAGAAGTGGCGAATCTTTTTAAAGTTCACACTGTTTGTGTTCTTGTTTACCTTTGAAGTTTGCTACACCAGCTGCAGTTGAAGCCGATCTGAGAGGACACACAGGGGCCACAACCACTAAACTGGAGACAGGCTAGGGAACGAGAGAGAGAGAGAGAGAGACATCAAGACTCACTGGGAGCATGGAGGAAAACCACCCGACAATGACTGAGCATGCAATGCAGTGCACCCATCCTCACATGCCTGCACATGCTGAGCACCATGCTACAATCACTGGTAAACAGATCAGACCATTAAACGTGTGAATAACTTTTTCCACCTAGGTGTGTTCACATGTGAACTTACTAGGTAATGGGGTCATCTCCACAGCTGAAATGTTGGTAATTTTTGACATTTGTAACTCTACTCGGTGGTACTCATAAATTGTTCTTCTTCGAACATCTGTAAAAATAAAAATGGAACAAAAAAAATCAACTCTCCACATTTCTTTACCTATAAAACAAGTGTTCTAATAATGCACGTGAAATTAAAACTTTCACCTGGTGCAGTTTTAAAATAAAGATTTAAAATAGCAATTCTTCTGCAGAGAATGATTATTAAAAAACTAACACATGAAAAACCCCCTGAAAGTCATGTGCCCATGTACCCAGGAGTCTTTTTATCAATGAAGCTGAAGTGATGATGAGGGTCTCAGATATCTCATGCTGCTAGCAGGGCTCCAAGCACTGTCCCCCAGAGTTTATTTACTTAAGACATTTTCTTGATAGATTATTTTTGACATATGAAGTCAAAGAGGAAAGGTGACACCATTTGTCTGAAACTAAATCAAAAGCAAATCCTTTAGGAATAGGTAGCAATTAAAAAATTTTCACAGCCTAAATTAAGTTGATTTTTGCCAAAATAAGAGTCTGACTGCTTTAAATATTTAGAATAAATGTCTTTAATAAAAGTAAAAATAGAGCTTAAATCATTGCAAAATCAATATTGCCATTTATTAAATATATAGTATTATATCTAGGAAAGGTTAATAATTAGCGGTTATATTGCATGCAGTAATTTATAATAATTGATCAGCATATCCAGCAAAATGGAAAATAGGTGAGATGGAGACTTGACAAGAATTCTGATAATTAAAACTAGACAAATATAAGCAAAGATGACTGTTGATAAAATATATTTAAAATTGCCCTTTAATAAAAGACCTGAGTCTTATACTAGTAATCCTGCCTGAGTTGGGTAAATTCCAGTGGAAAGGTAATGTTACCAGCATTTTATTTAGCTTTTGGAATGTTTGTAATGCAGAACTGCATTTCCTGAATACTGGCATACCTGTCAGGAATTGTTTAGGAAGCTGTAAGTTATTTAAAAAATATTACCAAGTCCAAACTTAGGAAGTAGTGTGTCATAGTGGTTAATAGTACATGATGTTAAACAGCGCATCTGGTTCAAATACCAGTGTTTCTACTTGATAACTGCGTGACCTGGGCCCCCACAAGCTTCTCTGTGCCTCAGTTTCTCCATCAACAAAATAGCGATAATAGCACCTATATTATTGGGTTGTTTTGAGAATTAAAATGAGATAATAAAAATTTCTTAAAATAATCCTTCCCATTGCAAGTGCTCAGTAAATGTCAGATATAATTTTGTCCTGTCTTCAATATGACAACCGTAGGTCATACTGGTCATATGCTGCATGTAATATGGTCTAAATTCTGTAGATCTGAACTCACTGAAACCACACTGAAGTCCTGAAATCAGGCTTCTAGAAATCTGTCTCCCAACTTATCTTAGAGAAAGTTCAATTTGATTAAAATGAACAGACCCAACAATGATCTCCTTTAGGACATAAAGCAAAAATAGTAATGGTGACTCAGAAGATATGGAGCTGGCTTTCAGTGAAAGAGTTTATGAAATGTAGGTATGTGCACACCCAGGAGGAAAGTCAAACACAACTTACAACCTGTACATATATCTACTTTTCTCCACTCATGTCCTTTCCCCCATTTCCGGTTATTCACCATGAAATTCTACTCCAGAAGAGGAAGGAAGAGGGTGTGGCCCCAAATGAACTCTTTGGGGCTAGGAGTGATTCTAGAGCCACTCACTGCAGGTTTACCAGGTTGGAAAACACTGCTTAGAACCCTAACCCAATTAATTTCTTTTTGGTGTAACTGAAAGATGCATATATACTTCTCAAGTGTAAAATTTATCAAACATTAGAGAAAATGCTGAATTAACAGTTTTTAGTAAGGTTTTAAGAGGCACAGGAATCATGCCTTCTTCTTCTTTTTTTTAACTTCTAAGGCACATGAAAAGATTACTCAGTTTCTGCCTTTTTCTAAACTGGATGTGTTCCTATATACTGCTTTGCCAAATATTGTGCTAAATAATTTAAGTCTCAGAAATAAATAAATGACATAGCTGTGCCACTGAGATGGAGGTTTCAAGTCTTCATACTGAAGTTCACACAGTATCTATGATACTAGTAGATGCTTAAAATACTAGTTTTCTTCTCATTTCATATTTTACTTTAAAAAGCTCAAACTGCTAACATAATGACTGTGGAGCCCCTGGGAGGTAATTATTGGTCATGCATGTGGGGAAAAGGGAAAAAGTGCTTTATTTTGCTATGCTACTTCTACCCCTTGCTCAGACACCTCCAACTGTGGGGAGGAGATTAACCAAACCAAAATTAATGAGAATAATTTGTATTTGATGACTTGCCAATTAATGACAGCTTCCAAATGGTCAATGCTGTTGTATTTCAGAGATATCCCTGTCAATGACAAGTAATTAGTAATCTATTTACTGGTAGCTCCTGCCAATAGTAGATGCTTTCATTTGATTCCAGAAATGTATTTAACCCATGTGTCTTGTTTAGAAAGTCAGAAAAAAATAAATGTTGTACCAAGCATTTAGTCACACTAGTGGTGATACAGCTTCAATTGTTTTGTTACAACTTTATAAAACCAAGATCAACAATAATGCCCATTAAGAGCTTTTAAAATTGAAAAAAGAAAATAAATCTCTGGGCAGACTAATAGAGGATAAAGTTCAATAATCAAAATCTTCAGGTGATGTGACTCAAAATGTAACTATGGAATTGCATTTTTTAGAAGTTCTGAGCAGTATCTGAAGGAGAAACAGAGTGATTGCATGGGAACACTGGGAACCCTCTCTAATCAATATGCACTCTATCCAAAATAAACAGCTTATTGAATACACAGTGGCCTGATTAGCCACGATCTAGTTCATCAGCCTGGCTTTAAAAATATATATATTTTATAGATTATGCTATTACAGTTGTCCCATTTTTTCCTCTCCCTCATTCCCTTCTACCCTGTACCCCCTTCCCACCATCATTCCCCCACCTTAGTTCATGTCCATGGGTCATACATAGTCTGTCTTGAAAGCTAACATTCACATAAAAAATGTATGAGTAATTTCCTAAATTGGCTGGCTTTTATATTTATATAAATATTTTAATAGACTGTATTGTCATATAAATGATTTGCTAACATTTCCTTATTTATGTGATGCCAATGCTTAATGACTGGCCCAAATGATTTCGTATTTTTCTTTCTTGTTCCAGTTGAGCCTACTACACAGGACCACTTACTGAACAGTCTGTGATGTAAATAGCATATATCTCACAATTACAATTTTATCCCCAGTGCAAAGACTCAGGGAAAAAACAGACTTTTGAGAAAAGAAGTGCACTCTTATAGCAGTTACAGGCTTTTTACACAAAATTGCAATGCATTAACAGCATTAGCTAATTGTCATTGCTAAATAAAGCATCTACAGACAGAAGATGGTTTTGGCCTCCAACTTTTTAAAAACTTTCTCTATAGTTCTAATTCTATTAAATAGCAATGTAATTCAACATTGGATAAGGCAACATAAAATGTAGTTGACTATGAAGTGCTAATCTGAATGTTTGAGATTTTCCTCTCATCATTCCCTCACTGTCTGCAGAGTTTCAGGTCACTGCAAAACCCTAGTGGCCAGATTTTATAACTTACTTAAGCAGGCATAAAAAAAAAATCAGAAACTTTAAAAACAATCCTTGCTTTTGTCCTCCTTCCACATATATTTACTAATGACTTAAACAAGGCGCATTTCTTGAACTCCTTCAGTAATCACGAGGACCATGAAGAGTCAGGACAGTAATCTCAGTCAATGTACTGTCTCAGTGGGTTGGTGTGACCTGTGGACCACAGGCCTGGCTCCCATCATGGCTCCCACTGGCTCAAGGCTCTGCCTTGGAGCAGGGAGCTTCCACCCAGGAGACACATCTCCATACTCTTGAGATTCAGGGGAAGATTTTGTAATGTACATTTGCAATGTCATTATTTTTTCTTTGCTAAGAGAAAAGAAGATTGAGATTTTCTTACAATTGGGTGAAATGCAATAAAATTTACTTGTTTCAATATCAAGTTTTTAAAAAGTGTTTTGTGTTAAATCACTCAGAAGCTTGGAACATGCATGAGGAAATGACCCCATATTTTTTTTAAAGATTTTATTTATTTATTTTTTAGAGAGGGAAGGGAGAGGGAGAGAGAGAGAGAGAAACATCAATGTGCGGTTGCTGGGGGACATGGCCTGCAACCTAGGCATGTGCCCTGATTGGGAATCGAACCTGCGATGCCTGGTTCGCAGCCCGCACTCAATCCACTGAGCTATGCCAGCCAGGGCATGACCCCATATTTTTAAGAAACTAAATTTCCTATAGCAAAATGCAACTGGAAAAATTAATACCTGGACATGTTAATAAATGTGGGCAACCAGTATTAGTTCAAAGTGGAAATATTCTTTTTGTTATAGGGAAGTATAAGTTAAAATGGAAATAATCATTATGTAATAGGGAAAAGTAAGAAATAAATTTGAGGCAAATATGAAAGACAAAAGTGAAAACTCTAATATTTGGGATAGTAATTTAAAACAAAAATGGAAGATGCAACTTGACTGAAAAATTCAAGAGAATTATTTTTGAGAACTGTTTGGCTACTTTTCTATGCCCTCCGTAGTGAGGCTATGACAGAGGGTAGTTTTGCAAAGATGAGCTTTTGATTCTCTATTTTGAAAAGAATATTAAACTGGGTTTATTTTCTCTAGACCAATAAATCCTAGCCAAATAGGTACATAACAAAGATTTATTAAATAAATTAATGTTGAAATATACTGTTTTTAAGAATTATTGAAGTTCTTTCTGTGAATTCCAGGATTTTATATTAAAATAAAATAATTCAAATATTATTAAATGAATTGAGGGACATATCTCTAAACTGGTTTTACTTTAACTGAGATTGATATAGACTAAAAAGCCAATGAATGAAATAAATAGAAATAACAGAAACAACTTAACCACAAGATCCTGAAGGAATTCTCTTTTGTTCATAGAAATTTAAAAAAAAAAAGAAAAAAATTAAATACACTAAAATGAACTAATCAGCAATTTCTAACATCCAGAAAATTCTCAAACTTTTTTTTAAATCAAGTTAGGGTCTATCAAACAGGATATATTAGAAATGTATCTAATTAAGACAATAAAGTATCACTTTATATGATGCTTTCTATCTTGGAAGAGTTTCATAAGAGAATATTTAATGGACAAAATGGCATGATGTCTATTTTTTTTCCTTTTGCTGAGCTTTGAGTGAGCCGGTACACAAGCTTGAGAACAAAAACACCTAAAGAAGCTGCATTGTAATGAACAGCAATTTTGTCTCCTATAAAAAATAATTTTGAAATGTGTTTCATTTTGAGAAGAGAGAAGCTAAGGTGACACAATTCACAGGATTTATAGATTGATCTGTCATTAAGTGAATGAAAAGGCCCCAATAACTTACAAAATCATAAGTGAAGCTCAGTTCCTTTGAAAGAACATTGATTGGGTTATGTAAAATATTATGAAGGAAAAAAAACTTTGAGTTTTTCCAAGATGTTTTATTTCTTCTGTATTACATCGACATGTTTTTGAAATTACAGTTACTAAGTAATTATAACAGATGTGTCTTACCATGGAGAAGATGGAATGCTTCTATTTAAAAATGTATTATTTAGTCATATCTAAAATTCTAAGGCCTTTTAAGAGGCAAAGTCAAAAGTATGTTTATATAAAATTATACTTGAAATTTAATATTTTCTTTAAATACGTGTATATGGTTTATTGAGCTGTCCAAAATAAATATTAGTCACATCTGTCTCTCTAAATTAACATTGATTAATTAAATCAAATTAAAAATTCAACTCCCTATTTCACTAGCCACATTTCAAGAACCTAGTAGCTGCACGGAGTTAGTGAGGCTGCACTGCACGGTTCAGATGCAGGTGATTTCGTCAGTGCGGAAAGTTCTACTGAATAGTACTGGACCATGGCATTATTATTATTATTATTATTCGAGAATTAAAGCTGATGATATTTTACACAGTGAAAAGCAAATCTGTTTTTGTTTGTTGAATTATTTTTCCAGTCTGTAAACATAACTTCAGTCAAATTCTTTGAAAAACAGCTGCTTGGTTTGTAACCTTATACAGAGACCATATATGGCAAACTATACACAACGTTACTCAAAAAGTTCACTGAATCCCTAAATATTTTAAAATATGTTTGTTTTCCAAATTAATTGTTAGTTAAAATGCTAATGCTTCTATTGAGTGTGAATAATAATAACCAAGAAAGCAAATGCACATTGTAGCATGAACAATATCAAAAAAATGTAAAATAGTAGATGCTGATGAGAAAGGGAGTGGCACTGGAGAAAGATCCAGATGATGCACTGCTGGTTTGAAGAATACAGGGGAGCCATCTAAGGGATTCAGAAATGGTATCATGACTTGTAGGGCCATTCCAGCTTCGGTCAGCAGCTTTCCAGACTGGTTTCTAGTGCAAGAATTCTGCCTGTGTGTGTGCAAGTGAATTTCGAGTTACTGAAATGGCAGAGTCTGAGGTTTCCAAATAAAAGAGCCACAAAGGCGTGAGTAGATTTTGTGGGTTTCTTGCTGAAAATTTTATGCTCATTAAGCTGAGAGGGCGGAGAAAAGGTGAAGCCTGATGGTGAAGGTCAGCCCCTGAGTGATTAAGATTGAAATTCAAAACATTAAGTTGGAAGAGAGGGCAATAAACAAGGAGGAATGGTACTAGTGAGACCTGTACCGTTTATCCAGGAAGACCTCTGCGCACTGCACATGGTGTAGAAGGATTCGAAGGGACATGAGCCAAGGCTGAGAAAGAGTTATTTAATGGAGCTATTTAACAAGAAATTATGGAAACCATACATGGCCTATGAATACATAACAATGTTAAAGCTTTCTGGTAACCAAAAGACTATTAGAGAAACAATGAAATATCCTGTTCTGCTTATCAAATTTACAAAGTGTAAAAAATTATAATAGTCTGATAGGATTTGGGGAAATGGGATATAATATAATGCTGGTGGGGGAGTAAATTAGTACAGCCTTTATAGAAAGCAATTTGTCAAAGTATGTAAAAAACACATTGACATTCAAAGGCTATGTACTCATTTTAAAGAATCAGGTATGTGTAAAAATTCAAAAACAAGGATGTTCAGCACTATTTTACTGACAATTAATATGAAAAGCAACCTACAAAGCAAATCAATGCTGAGACAGGTTACATAAATTATGAAACAAAAGACTTTGTTGCAGCTATTAAGGACTACATTTTAGACATGAACTTAGCAATGTAGAATGTATTTTATATATAATGGGAAAACAGGTAGCAAAAATATTTGTAGCATAATGCTAATTTTCTTATGTGTATGTATACTATAAACAAAAAATTGTATGCAGATACATGGAAACACAATTGTTAACTTTTTGCAATAATAGATTTATAAGCAATTTAAATTTTATTCTTTGTGTTTTCTGTTATTTTAAAAATTCCTCTGAATTAACATGCATTATGACTAAATTCACAACTATGGTTTTAAACTTGTATTTCTGTAATGAATAATCCCAGTCATTGAATGCACACCTGTCTTTCATGGTTGTACCTGTGGAGATTGAATCGGCTGATGTCTGGTTCTTTCTATCTCTCAAGTTTATGAAACCCAAACGGTAATGCTGAGATGAGTACACACAGGCAGACACTAAGATGCTAAAAAACCAACGATGTCATAGTCAGGAAGGATGGGTTTCAGAGAGAGGGAGCTGAGGTGTTTCTACTGGAAATCCCCTGTGGACCCACTCCAGGAGCCCTTGGCCTGGGTGTGGTCATCTTAGCATCACTGCATTTTTAAAGTAATGATGTTTACGACGATGAATAAACAACAGGTGTAAGTACAAACACAGTGCTAACTTTGTGCCCGGTACTGCATGCTATACACACATTTCATTTTGTATCTAAAGAAAGTCATAGAAACTAAACAAAATGCCTAAGGTCTCACAACCAGTATCCACACTACTTATGTCCCTTATGTGTCCTGGATGCTTTTCATTAAAATTCATCTTTTATTTTATTTTTTAAATATAAGGGTTAATTTCACCATAGACTGTTCTCATTTTTTTGAAGGAGCAAAGGCATTTCCCTTGTAGCCTCAGAACTACTTACTAATTTACTAACCATGCCTGAATTCCCTTTGATATTTT
Organism: Tonatia bakeri; assembly: GCA_004024845.1. Lineage (NCBI taxonomy): Eukaryota > Metazoa > Chordata > Mammalia > Chiroptera > Phyllostomidae > Tonatia > Tonatia bakeri. The sequence goes on from PVIA01000411.1 coordinate 245,570, forward strand.
AAACTATGAGATCACCTGATCGTTTTGGAAAGATGAAGCCTACTTTCATAAATAAGCTTGAAAGTTACATCGAAACCATTTACTATTTGGAAGCTTTTGATAACCAAAAAAACCCCAAGTTTTTCTTTGTTCTTGTTGATATTATGATGAAGGTGTGGGGAGAAATATTTGTAAAAAATAAATTAAATTTGCCTTACAACTTTTTGAATGCTTTACCAAACCTTTACCAAATCTGATTAAAATGGTATAGCAACTGTGGTCCCACTGGGAAAAATTATTCTCAAGATTGTAGCTCATGTTCCCATGTGGCCATGGCTAGATTAATGCTAGGATATAGATTCCATAACCCATGTAACCAAAATGAGTAAAGGAACAGAAAATTTATCTTACGAAAATTGGGTTCTGTATAATGCACCTCTAAGCACGGAAAAAATGAAACTGCTTACTACTTAGGATAACAATCAGTTTTCCCTACATCCACTCAGGAGAAAAAAAAGGGGTAACAGAGATGAGGGATTTAAATTTCCTATGAGGATAACTCCTAACAATGAGGCTGTTAAATAAGGGAACAAAATTTTGAAAAGAACTTACATATCTAAATTCTGACTGCACACGTAAGAAACATACAGGTCTCTAGGAATCATCTTATTTTCTCAGGAGAAATAATACTCGCATAAATGTATTATGTTAATCTTGGGTCAACCTAATCTCTGGTGCAAACAAGTACGATGCATTTACTTTTAGCTAAGACTGCAATGCACCCCCAGCTCTCCTCTCACACAGCAGCTCATGTAGCGGGCACTGCTACGCTTTATAAATGTGGGAAAAGATTTCTAAGGAGATTAAAATTTTTCTGTTCCCCAAAAGATTTTTAAGTAGAACATATCTATTCCTCTGTGTGTGCGCTGAAATATGGTCCCATCTAATGGCAGGTATGAGTGGATTAGCAACTCAGAACTTTCATTCTTTTTTGGCTAATTGTCTGAGTGAGGCCAACAAAAACATGAATGTGAATGTTGCTCCAGCAACAGCTCGCCTGAGAGGAGCTTTTCTCTGAACTAAAAGCTTGAGTAATTTTTTAAGATAAATGCCGAGTCCTAAACTTTAGACATAATCTGTTCTCAAAATTCATGAGTTTTGCCAATTAATTCAACAAAATTAATATTTGGGAAGGATATTTTTTTCTCCAAAACATAATGGTTCCCTATTATAGATGCAAAATTGCAGTTAGGGACAATTTAATAATTTAAGTACAGTTTTATCATGTCTAAGTTCTCACAAACTTGAATATTAAAATATTAAAATTATAAATGTTAAAATTGTAAAAAATTTTTTTTGTACTTTGAATTATCTTTTTCTCTAAACACTAACATATGAGAACATCCATGTGGACTAAGACGCCTGCTGAGGAAGCTGTGAATAAAATTCATCTGGGATGAAGAGACACCACGAATAAACTGAAAGTGGTGTTCCCTTTTACCTGTGCAATAACTGACTCAAGTCATGCTCGATTAAAGCCTCTGAAAGAAAGAATGTGAGAACAACCCTCTTCCAACAGAAGCTGATGCCGTCTTTCCCAGGACTCAGCTCACTAAGAGCTCTGTCTGAATGTCTCTGTTGCCTACATGTGCTTACACATCCTTGCTCTGTCACAGCACAGTGCTGTTTCTGGAAAATTGCCTTGATTTGACAGTTCCTTTGAATATCGCCTCCCACAAGTTCTGAGATGACATGGAGAAATGTTCTTCCCCAGCAGAACTGCCACATATGAATGTTCTTCTGAATCATGATTGTAAAATAAACCCTGTGTTGCCAGCCAATCCACTGCTCTGAAAATTCTAATTTCCACTCCATCTACTTTCTATACTTGAAAGATGGCACAATTAAAGAGAATCAGCTCAAGTCAAGACCAAACAGCATAAATGCATGTGATAATTTAAGTCTAGCATATCATAAAAAAAGAAAAAGAACTCTGAACAAAAGGGAAAGAAATGACCTAACCTTGAGGTGTGTTTTATTATCACCTCTTGCTTTACATTAGCACGTCTGGGGCACAACTGAACAAGTGTGTCCAGTATGAACACACCCAAGCACCCCTCAGGACTGTCCTTGAAATCGAGGAGGTTTAAAAAACAGAAGCTTTTGAACAGTGGCTATTTACATGGTCAGACTACTACAAACAGCACTTATATTTTGATTTCTAATATGATGAACAGCTGCCCAAAGTAGCACATATGTTTTTATTCTATAAAATGTAAACTAGACTAGATAGGCCAAAAAAACATTAAAAAAAGAAAATACATATCTTCTCTGGTAGTTATAATTCCACCAAAATTTTTATCTATCTCAACTTATACTTTTCCTTTCATCTTTGTTTAGACTCTCAAGCAGTCTCATATAAATATTCTAAACACAAAAAGGTACAAAGCTGCTCATTTGCTGATAAATGTATTTAAACATACAAAAAAGTCATATACCTATTAGTGAAATAATCTGTCTCTCTCTTATATTCTTTTTCTTCTTAATAGAAGAAATATATCTGCACAACCAAGCTAACCATCCTAAAGAATCCAAAATACACACTCTTGCCTGACTATTTAATTTCACTTTACCTAAATTACCGGTATTAGTTCAAGAGTAACAGAGAGAGGGAGAGAGCAAACCTCAGTAAAAGTTATAAACCAAACAATATAATCAACAAGCAGCACTTATCTAAGTGACTTGGTTGTTCAAAGAATTAACATCAGCCCAGATCCATCCCTTTACATTCCCCCCCCACAGTGGGCTCAGACCCTGCGATTTCCCTTCCTGTACGTACTGGGGATTTGTTGGATCCTGTGGACCACCACGAACGCATCAGACAGTCCCACCTTCACCGGATGATTGGTTGAACTTATCTGTGTGACCAGGACAGGAATCTACAAAAGAAAAAGCAGATTGCTATGTCAGATTTTAATTTCATCTTGTTTAATAAATAAAATCCCGCAATGGAGATGAAGAACTAGAGAGCAGTGGATATTAAGGAAGAAAGACATACAGTAACTAAAATCACATCCATTTAGTGCTAACTGATGGGCTAAAGTGACAAGAGTTTCCGGTCCTACAGTCGGCTACTTGATGATGAAAGCAATAGATTCTCAGAGCATGTAACTGATGCTGGATAATGACAACTTATCAAACATACAGGCACACCATAAATGCAGTTAGTGCTGGCTATCACTTGAGGAACACAAATTCTTCTCGCACTGTTTTCGTAAAGGACTTAATTATATAATTACTTTCATAGTTTTCTTTAAAAACCTTGTTTACAGTGGTCTTAAAGATAGAAAATCTAGAGAAAGACAAATAAGTGCATTGCTAAAGATATACTTAACAATATTATTGCTCAATAATTATTACAATGTAGTGATACTTGGCAATTAACAGATGTGAAACTTCACCATTTCAGTTGAAAATCACATGGAAAGCATGAGTTATGATGGGTCACCTCCAAGTCACACTTCCATCATTTAAACCTCAATGAAAACCCAAATCTGAATATGACAGACATTTCTAATATTTTCAGTTTAGAAAATTAGGACACATTGAGAATATACTAATCATAATACAGCAGTTAAAAATGAGACAAATTTAAAGGGTCTGGATAACAATAATTACTAACTTTATTATCATTTTTATAGAAGTAAAAATTGAATGAAATCATCTTCAACAAATAAAAGAACAAGAAACAAAGGGAAAGAATAGATGCACCAAAAAATCTTTAAGCAGAATAAACAGGTTGTGGGCCATCTGTGGGTAATTCATTACAGAAAATATTAGAACAGACATTGTTGTATAAACCTTCACAAATGGTATAGGAATAAGATGGGGAAAAATAAACTGGAGAGAAGACATAATAAGGGCTGTACTGCTTATTTTTGCCCATGACATCATGAAATTGAAAAGGGCTATTTTGTTGAAATTGACCAATTAAGAGGAAATTTAAATGTTTCAGAATTTTCTGAAATGATTCTGAGACACGTGAATGGAAGATGACATTGTCCCTGTTTGTCCTAAATCAGTCCTCTCTCAGACAGTGTTATATGCCAATTCCACATCAGTGTGCCCAGTCCTTAACCATCATTAAAAATTATTCTGATACTTGGACAACAAGACAAAACAAAACAAAACACACCTCAGTTTTTAGTCCTAAAAGTTCATTTACTAAATGAAACTCTGATATACTTATTAGTATCAATATATGAATCCCTTTTCCGAGTGGGCATTATACTCGGTTACCCAGGGCTATGCTTCATGAGAAGGAGCAATTTACATTTAAGACAGACTTACAGTTAAAGATGAAAAGACAAAAAAATGGTGAAAGCACAGAAAAAGATCCCCCTTTGGGTTATATTTTGTATATCCTAATAAGACGAAGTCATAATTCTTTTAAAATTGCCTTATGAAGACATGCCTGCCAAGAAGTAACTAGAAAGGCTTTGCTCTGGCACGTGTCACTTGCTTTTGTTCTCCAGCATCTGTCACTGCAGTGTCTCTCTGCCAGGTGTGAAGGGTTTTGCCAGAAACTCTATGGTAATAATTGTTATCTCTTTCTTTCCTTTTTATTTTCAAATCATTTTTATTATTTCTTCTTTAAATTTAATTTATTGGGGTGACATTGGTTAATAAAATTATATAGGTTCCAGGTACACAATTCTGTAATACATTGTTTGTATTATTGTATTGTGTGTTCACCACCCCAAGTCTTTTCTCCCCCAAATTCAAAGCAGAACTTGAGTTTTTATTACTATCAATTGAAAAATCCTACTATGTTGTTAAGAATATAATATTTTCCTACCGGAGTTTGTATTCCAGCTCACATGACTTGGTTCCTGCTATAGTAGTTTTTCCTTCTCTTTAGATTTTCCACTCTACCTATCCTAGCTCTCTTCCTTATCATTCTGTCCCTTACCTAGCCATCTTTCATTTGATTTTGTTTTCTCCAGTTCTTTCCTTCCTTTCACTACCTTCCTTTATATTCTGTCTTGAAGTCAAACCCTTTCCTCTGGTGTTTTCCGTCTGCGGTGGATTGACTGTAGTAACAGCTTCCTGCACCCACACTTTTTGCCTTTTCACTGGGTTGTTGCCTTCCACTCTAACTCTGGGCTCAGTAACATAGTAAAAGAAGATAAAACGTGAAGCAAAGAGGATGCTCAAGAAAGTGCTTGCACATTTCCACCTCCCTTCTCGGTCCCCTGCCACTGCCACGAGAATGTACCCTGCTGGTTTGCTGAAGATATGTGAGAGACATGTGGAGAAATATTCTCCTTCCGACAGAGATCATCCTTGACCAGCAAGCCCTTAGCCAATCCACCAGCTAACAGCTGACACACGAGTGAGCCCAGGAAGCAGCATCGCAGATTCCAACCCAGATTACTGGAACCACTGAGTTGATCCATAGGTATCTTGTGAGAAGTAAGAGATGTAGTTGTTTTAAACCACTACATTTGGGGGTGATCTGTTATGCAGCCTTGACTAAATTGCTTTTGGTATCTTACAGGAATTAAAAGGTTATTAATGGATCAGTCGTAAATAAAAAGTGTCAAAGGTGATTGGAGGGGGTAGGGGCAGGTATAGGGAGCATGTACTCCCTGACAGATATGGCAATGGCTTTAGATTTTATCCCAAGCCATATGGGGAAGATTTTAGAGGATTGTGAACAGAGGAAGGACATACCCTTACATCTGAAAAAGATCACACTGGCTACTGTGTGGTCAAGACTGTAGGGCCAAGGAGAAACAGAGAAACTAGTTAGAAGGGCATCTTAGTTGTCCCGGTGAGATGAGTTGCTTGGACTACACTGGGGTGTAAGTGTAGGAGGTGAGAACAGAGCAGAGAGATGAATTCTGAAGGTACTATCATTAAGACACACTGTACATTTAATAAGAAAAGTGTAAGAGTAGAATCGACAATGCCACCAAGACTTTTGGTCTTACTGGCAGGAAAAATGGACTACGCTTTTCATCAGGGCTTCTGTGCCGCACACCCTCAGCTCATTCACCGTGCACGCGGTGAGGACAGTGGGCCCCGGGTGTGCGGCGGAGCCTGCGCCATTCCGAGGAGGAGGACTGGTGTTCTGAGGCGGGGGAGACCAGGAGAAGAAAGGCTGGGGAGGGATGATAACTTTATGGCACGATTATTGGCTTCAAATGCTGTTCTTTAAAATTTTATAGAGTTCATGAATAAGAGCTTAGGCTTTCCAAAACTGTGGTATTTTATCCCGATTAAATATTAAAATAAAAATGTATAAGAAGCTTTTGATTCCCCACATTTTCCTAGATGATACCTGGGCCTTTTATGAAATGATTACATATCAGGTTTTAAAAATTGCTTTTGTCAGTTAAATTAAATAACTAACATTGTAAAAGATTAATGAGGAAGAGATAAACAACTCCAGGCTCAAAGATTTCCTTCAGAAGCATGTCTGTCTGTCTCCACCTGATCCTGTCATTATCATTTCTACTCTGTCTTTTTGGACTGTAATCTTTTTACTTCCAAATATCAAGGTGTGGGGTTGTTCTGAGAAAGGACCACTCATTCCCTCACTGCAGCCAAGTGAGTGAGCTGTGTAAGCACTCTGCGAGCAGGGCAGAGCAGTCCGCACGTCTCCTCATCACTTTGTGATTAGAGACTGTTAAGATGAATGAGTACTGTTCAAAACATGTCTGAAATGGGCTGCCTTTGGATTAACATCAACAAAGCATCTGTATGTGTGTGTAGAAATAAACTGGTATTGCACACAATTAGCACAAGAACAGGTCTGCCATATTGTCACAGTCACCTTTTCTTTGGAGGACTCTGCATTTACAAGGATTTAAGGTACACAAGCCAGAAAAGCCACCACCAAGGATGACGTCCAAGTACAAAAACTCTAAAAACTTTGCTTATGAGAAGCTTGTTTTTTTCCTTTCTACAAATTTATATTCATCTGGAAAATGCCTCTCTTAAGTTAGTTCCTGGGGATGTTAGGAAACCAATCTGAAATTACATAAACTCTTTACTGCATAAGCTTTTTTTTTAAATGTAGCCACATGACTTTCATGTACCCATGATAGTTTCCTTTTACAATTAAAGCAAAGCCAAATTTTTGCTTGACCTCTGTATGATTTGTATTGAATCATAAATTTCAGAGAATGAGTTTCACAATACATTCACCCACAGGATATATATAGAAAACAGGCATTGATGTCAGTTAAAATATGCTTGCAGTTTGGGTTACAGAAACATTTATAAATTATTTTTCAGATATTTTAATTTTATGTCATTTTAAAAGATATAGATGTATTTATTATTTAAGTAATCATAACTTTTTCTGCAAAAGATATAGTGAACCAAATTAAGTATAGGTGCAGGAAGGAGTTGCAATAATTAGACACCATTAAGGCAGGAGAGATTAGGAGTAAGCAAAGGTAGGGCACAGCACACTGGCCTTCGGAGGGAGATCCAAAGTCAAGAGCTTGCTCCCTTTTCTACACTGTGGTATCATTCACCAGGACGCAAGTGTCCAATGCAATGCCTAAAATATGAACTTCTATGTCTGTCTCTAAAACAGGGAGGTAACAGCATGCTGCTTCAGTCAGAGGTAATGCGGTTTTATTTTCCTGTCTGTTCCGCCCTGCAAACTTCACCAAGACATTCTTTTCTTTCCCATTATGGACGCAGCTAGCTAGCTAATAAGCGGCACAACATCTCAGCAAGGGCTTGATAGTGTAGTATGTGTGCCAACGTATGAATCATATGTCTATCAGAAAGAAACTGGAAAGAATTACTCTATAAACTCATTCTGGTTCACTCACTGTTTTTTCTCACTCACTTATCAGCAATATGGTGTTTGATAATAAATATATTAACACAAAGCTTACTATTTGACCCATTCTCACCTGTATTCAATCCTTAACTTCTTTCCTCACCTTCCTTAATGTCTGATCCGGCTTCTGTGTAACTCAGTAGGGTATCCAATTTTAAAAAGTCTTTTATTATTATCAAAACAACACATAAGGTCCAGAGTGTTAGTGTTAAATTGTCTACAAACTATATTTGAATAGAAATGCTTCCAGTTAAATTTGACAATTAAAAAATTGATTTGCTTTACTGTATGTCCTTAACGTTTCACACAATTATTTAAATCCCTTTTCAGTTTACAGTTACTGAAGTCTTTCATAGGGCAGGCATTGAGTCACGCACTTGATGGCATGAAAGCAATGGAGAGCCTCATGCTGAAAACATTCTTAACATCTCTCTTGCCCTATGTCCACAATCACACCCTACAGAAAACCTGGAAGGAGACGAATAACAGCATAAATTTGACGAGTAAAGACAGTCCCTATGTTAAAGGAGGAGTTTCAAACTGAATCTCTCCAGAAGCTAGTGCTGGCCTCGGGTAAGAAAGAAGCTGGCGTGGGAGAAACTGGAGGGTGCACACGGTGAGTAACGAGTGATCCAAGGCTTCTGCTTTCTCAAGACAAAATGCAAATCTGTGTTTTTATTTGAAACCTTCAAATATTTAAATTTTGGCAACATATCCACTTTGTGAACACACAGACACAAATGTGACCTCTGATTCAAAGGCCACCCACCATGGATCTGACAAACGAGAGTTGCAGCTTCATAGAAAGACAACAGTGAGGCAGGGGCCGGCACCTTAAGAAGCCGGTGCAACTCAGCTCAGGAGAGTCAAAACTGGGGTGGGAACTTTCTCTGGAATGATAGCTAGACAAGGGAGCTTGTCTAAACACAGCTTGGGAATAAAACGCTAAGGGAAAAGAAAGGGGATTAAGAATCTCTGCACCCTGTGTTGGGGAAGGAGGAATACAGAGGTCTTTGCCTCAGTAATGAGGGAGTCCTTCAGTCAGGAAACGTCAGAATAGGGGGAATGCTTTTGGTCTAACTCCAGTAAGAACACCTTGTGAGAGAGGCCCCTCAATGATGCCTCAGGGATGAAACAGAGGCTTGGAGGGAAAAATGCACCCAGAAAGATCAAATACATTGCTTATGGGCAGCGCAGCCAACTAGTGGCAGGACCAGCATTACAAGTTTTCTGCCTCTAGGATTATTTCTTCTAGGTCCCTTCCCTTTCTTCTTTCATTTTCCTTCCTCCCTTCCTCCCTTCTGCATTTGTTATTGAAATATTATAAAGATAAAAGCGATTGCACATTTGCTCACAGCCTTCAGTGTTCCTTCACCAAAGTCCTGGTGTTCTAGCCGTACTGGTAGGAGAAAGAGTGGAGGCACAGATTCTTTCCATAGTCATTTCTCCAGGTCATAGCTCTGCATTACTCAACCAAAGATTTGAGGTTCTCGTAAGTTATACAGCCTTTGTTGTTATACAGCTGTTATTTTAGTTAACTTCAAAGGCAAGTTTATGTAGGGTGAGGCCAAAGAGCGCACACACACACACAAAATCATCTTTTAAAAAATTTCCTCTCAAATGATCAACTCTTCACTTTCATGTGCTTTTTAACTTCAGGGTATCCACTTGGTTCTTTTACACGAATTTCATTACTTTTTGAAATCAATCATCTTGTCATCTATTTTATTAACTATATTAATAACAGTTCTTTTAAATTTTGTGGCTGATAACTCTAATACCTAGATTTCTTATGGGTCTGTTTCTATCATGTTTTTTTTTTTTTTTCTGTAGGTTTTCATTTATGGCTCATGTCTCCCTGCCTGCTAGGTAAATTCTGATCAAACACTGGGCATTGTTTACAAAATACTAAAGAGATACTGTGAGGCTGTAGATGATATTTCCTTCCTCCAGAGAGAGTTTACTATTTTTTGTTTGGTGGTTTGGATGGAGCAGATTAATACTATGCTCGTTCTAAGTTGAGCATCGGTGATGATAAAGGTCGGTATGTTTCTGATTAGCCCTTACTCCTACAGTCTAGTCCTTCAAGAATCTCCACTTAATGCCCAGGCACTTACTATGGACCTCTGGTCTTAGCGGCCCTGAATTCTTGTATTTTCCTCAACTCCATGAGACTGAGTGAAGTTCTGCTCAGCATCTGCTCAGCCTGGCTTGTGAAGTATCAAATGTCTTGTTGGGGTCACTTTGTGATTTCCTTTCTCTGGAATCATGGCTTTTCAAGTCCTTGTTCTTTGATAGCCACCTGATGCCTTCAACATATGCTTTCCACATGTTATTCACCTTTCCTGCTTAATCTCAGTAGTCGAAATAGTCTTATACAAGTCCTGCCTTAACCAGATGTTCTATTCACTTTTAATAAAAACTTCCAAATTTGCTAAATCTAGAATTTATCGAGCTCTTCCTGTATACCAGGCAGTTATTAAGTGCTTAAAATTTATCTCATAATTCTCACAAAAACCAAGAGGTAGATGCATTTATAATTTACAGAGCAGGAACCTAAAATATTCAGAGAGGTTAAGTAACTTTCCCAAAATTATGAAACGAAGATTCGTCTGAGGCAGTCTGACCACAGAGCCTGTAGGCCTACCCAGTGTAGCACGCTGCCTCCCTGTAAGCTTCCTTTTGAAGAAATGACTGAACTGCTTCAATCACTTTGATATAATTGACAGTGTTTCCCAGTTAGTTATTAATATATTGTAATTCAGCCACTTGAAATCACAGAGTGAGAAAGGTTTGCCTTCCACAGCATTTATCTTATTGTATTACATTTTACTCTACAATTGAACCAAGTTCTTTACTGGTAATTTCTGCAAAAATCAAATTTTTGTCTTCTTACATAAAATAAAATAAAGTGGGCATTACTAGCTAGAAGCAACATATTACAGAAAGAATTGTACTTACTCCTTATCTATAATTTTGGTTCTATAAGTTTAACTTGTACAGGAACACAAAATTATAGACTTTATATTCTTATATTCTCATGATTTTGTTAGCTATGCAACTTAAATAGGAATACTTTTCCTGATTTTGTGGGATTAAAATTGTGTAATATATTGGACTCAGATAAAAAAAGGTTATTAAGCACCAAACATTAACGAATATTTATTGAGAAAGCAAATGAGACATACATGTGAATACACAATACACAATATCCTTGGGGGAAAAATGCTGAGGTCTCTTGGAGTCACCAAATTATGGTTTTTATGCCAGGATTTGCCCTCAACTTGCTCTGCAACCTCAAGCATATCATTTAACCTCTCTGACTCGATCTGCTTAGCTATCAAATAAAGCTAATTATGCATGATCTAATTCCATAATTAAGTTAGGAACATTTATTAAACTCCTATGTGCCAGTGCCTTTGTGAAGGCCAAGAATATTAGGAATATAGGATATTGTTGGAGAATAGAAAACAAGTATAATGTATGAGAAAACATTTTGTCAAAGATAGTACGTTACGTAAACAACTATTTTATGTTTTTACAATTAAGCATTTTTTCTAGGAATGCCAGAAGCATCTAGTTCTCATTCAAGTACACAGGTACTTTCACTGTGGCAAATTTTAAAAATACAAATTAGCCTCTGCAAAATAAAATGCATGACAATTATCAGGAAAAAAAGGTAGAATAGTAAATAAGAAATTGTTTTGTAAACAGGACAGAGAAAGGACAATAAAGCAAAATAATATAATAATGACTTACGTAGAACTCTGAACTCAGAAGGACCGATGTTCAAAAGGAAAACAGACTAAGATATCAAGAAAGTGTTAAAATTGCCTATCAGCCTAATATTCCCATGACTAAACAGAAAAACCAACATGGAAAATTTTTCTTTGATTAAAATAAAGAAAAGAAAAAAATATTTAAAAATACCAAACGCACTATAAAGATAGAATAGGAAAAATAAACTTACTCTTCAGTGCGAGACTCCCACTGACAACAGTATAAATGGGGGTGATAATTTTGGTAATAAGGACTGGAGAGAGAGATCACAATACAAACACAACCTTTATTTTGACAAAGGCTACAGTTAGTGAGCTTTAAGATCCTAGACTTACTGACCCTGTGTTTTTCCAGAAACTTTACCATTGTTGGTTAAACTGTTGAAAACTAGCATTCCAGAACATCGCTCTGCAGTCCCAGCAGCATACAACATTATAGAAAAAACTTGAGTATGTCTCTTTGAGTGATATTATTGCAGCTCCCAGGGAGTAACGTAAGAATATGTTGGCCTATGATATCAAAACACAGCTCTGGATAAAGAAGCACAAAGCAGAACAGATCCTACACTACAATCTATATTATTGCTCCAGCATATGATTAATTCCATATGCAAGAATTCTTCCAAGAAGTGGAAACATCTAGCCTAATTATAAAATTTCCCAAAGTTGGCTTACTTGACTGAAATACAACTATCCTTCACTTTATAGAAAGGATAAATTTCAGAAGACTTGACCAGAATGAATCATTTTTAAATTATCAACATCTTCTTCATAGCCAGGGATTCCTGTCTGAAAAGAAAATAACCCTTCAATGGAAAAGAAGACGTTAAGAGTGTGTTATCGAAAATGCCCACCAGTCCACGTGGCAGTAATGCTCATTATCAGTCCACATGGTCGGAAATTCTCTCCTGCCTAATGACTGCCTAAAACATCACATCTGCTGCTCCTGGAACTTCACTCTTCCAGTCTTTGTTTCTTCCCCAAACGTTTAGGTTGTCTAATAGACCTCAATTATATTGTCAATAGAGTTTTAAACCAAAGATGTTATTATTCTAATTTAGACATTCCTTGCATTTAAAGGTTACAATTTAGTAAGTTTCCTTTCTTTGTCAATTTGGTAAAATGAAACAAATCTTAAGTTTAAATTCCCTTGTTCTTTCTGTCGCTTAGATCTCTAATTAATCTTTGCTATTGGCTTGCTATAATCACTGGTGAAAGGCTGCCCTGGAACACGTGCAGTTCTGGGTCACTGAGCCAGACAAGTTTTCGTGTTTACTAATACCCTCGGGGACAGAACCGAAAAATGCCTCAGAAGTTGACAAGACAAGAAACAAACAAACACATACATATAGACAATTGCATTCCAAATTAAACATATTTCCTTTTAGAGTTATTTCACTATAATATCACTATAATTATTCAATGATTTTATAAAATTTATGGATCATAATGCCAATGACATAAGAATACAAAACAAAACCTGAAGAATTTACAATCAGTGATATCCTGTAGATTAAAAACATATACTTTTTATCAAGAAAAAAAAGAGGTGAGAAAATGATTTAAGTTTCATGACTATAAAGTGTCTCTTTCTTGACATGTGAAGGAAAGAACAGATAGAGGTCAAGGTAAATGGAGAAGAAAATCTTCAATGCGTTACTTACTTCTTTGTATCCGAAGATGATGCGTCCATCTATGAGGAGGGTCGCCTGGAATGTGAAGCTTCCCAGGTTGTAATTATCCTGCAGATGTACGTGGTCCCACTGAACAACAAGTGCTGTACCTATAAACCCCATCAGAATACAAGAAATGCAATGAGAAAAACATTGTCAGTCAAGTCTGGTGGGAGCCTTCACAAAACCATGGATCTAGCCTTCAAATCCAATAGTTGGGCTACTTAAATTTTACAAGGTTAAGTGGAATTCTGTTACTGAAATAACATTTGGCATATAGCAAGCTTCCAGAACATGCTGAAATCAATGAAACAAATACATTTTGTCCTGGAGATGATGAAATTCAGTTTAATGACACTGAAGATGATGGTGAAGGTTAATGATATCTAAATTGAATTCACAGTTTCCGAGTATTATTCTATAGTTTGGATTTTGGCCATCACCTGTTAAGAATACTAAAACTTTAGGATAAATGCAGTTTGCTAAGGCAGACTGATTTGATTGTTTTAAAGTATTATATATCTTCAAGTGAAATGTTAACACTTTATACTTTTGATGTAATGGAATTTAAGGGTAACAGACCACAATATCTGCTGTTAAACAATAGAGAACAAGAGAGAATGAATAAAACAAGTGTTTTCCAGTTTAAAAAAAACAGTATTTGGAATATTGTCAAAGAACTGAGTATTCTCTAAATATTTGGTAAAAACCTAACCTCATACTGAGGTTAATATTGAGCCCAGTATGGGGGAATTTTGCCTTAGGAAGTCCATTAATGTTAATGGGTACCGGCTGCTTAAATTTCCATGAGCCACTTTCAACATGCAGCCCAAGTGAACTGCATGAATTTCAAATACATTGACAAATGCTGAGAGAGAAAGGAACACATTCAGAAAAGCTAGAACCACTTATAAAAGACCTGAAAACGTCTCTTCCATTCTTAGAATTATACTTTTCCAGGCTGAAGAAATTCTTTTAACACTAATGGAAATATTTTTCTTTGATTTCACACTGCCTGCATTTCTGTCTTTGTTGTATTGCTTCCAGCAGGCTACAAGGTAGCTTAAAGGGCCCCAGGCTAAGATTTCTGAAGCCTCCTTGAAGTATACTGGGGAAATCTTTAGTGTTATATATCATGTTCTAATGAGTCAATCTACCACAGTTTACTACAAAACTATTAACATGAAATATAAATTACAACACAGTTTAATAGCTACCAATGAGAGTTCATATACTTGTTCTAACTGCCGTTGTTTTTTCTCTATTTTTTAAAGGAAAAAAAATAAGTGGCTAACACTTTTGCTTAGCTCTAAGTATTGGATTTTCTGTTTAATTAAAAAATCATGTTGCTGAAAAATGTTCTGCAGAACATGAAACAAGCAGAACTAAAAAGATCACAACCTGTCTTCCAGGTCATTGAATATCTGATTAAAAAGGAAAAAAAAAAATCAAGACTGTATGACAGAGAGTTTCTGGGTCCGTGGTGGAGGTGCTGGGACAGGAGAGCCCAGAGAGGGCAGGAAAGCTCCCCACCCCTCAGCACTAACCTACCCTCTGCTTTTCTCCCTTCTGACTGTTTTCCAGTTAATCCCTGTACCAGATGACCCATGCAGAGCGAATACTGTCTTTAATGTGCTTTTTGAGTGTAACAACGTTGAGAGCTTTTGACCAGGATGGCAACATAGGAGGCTCCAGAATTCCCGTCCTCCCATGGATACGGTAAATGTACAGCCATACAGGAAGTAATTTCTTTGGAGAGAGATCCAGGGAGTAGCCGAGTGATTGCTATGCATCGGGTGACTGAGAAAACACCTACATTGAAACTGCATGTAATGAGGTGCTGAGTATGATCCTCTCTGGAGTCAGAAGGAGCCAGCGGCTCCTGTGTCCTCCCTTTGGCTCCTGAGTCCTCCCTTTGGCTCACTCCAACAATAAAACAAAGTCACTAGCCTCTCTCTGGAATGAGCTTATGTATGAGTCTAGCACCCAGTTTCTGTGGTACCACCTGAGGGACAGGGCCCCAGATTGCCTATTTGTGATGTGGAATGCGATCTGCATTCCGGAGTTCCAACAGGCCTGCAGCAGACAAAGAAGTAACTGTCAACAGGCTTTCTCTTGAGCACTTGCCATGGCTATTCTCCCAGGAGTCAGCAGAGAGAGGGCGGGCAAAAATGCCATCTCCCGGTCTTTTCCTTTAGGGCTGTGTTTGCATATTTTACAAGCTGCTGCATGAGGGTCCGCCATCTAATTAGCATTCATCTAGGTGCTGAATGTTATTCTGCCCAGAATCCAAAGGAGCAGGTGGACACTTCCTCCACCTTTTCCCTCCAGCTCACTCCAACAACAAAACCAATTAGCCAAAATTTATCTGAAAGCTGTAGACTCAGGTAGTGCCCCACCTTTTATGGCTGCCATTGAGGTTTAGGCACCTAGACCCAATAGGGCTTGCAGTTATAAGTCGGAGATTATAGCAAACGAAGAAGTTTCAAAATGGGTGCAGGAGCACTGGCATGATTAAACTCCCAGACTCAGTGAAGAGAGAGCAGGTAAAAATGCCCACCTCCCAGTTTCTGTCCAGAAGGGGTCTTACTGCATTCTTTCCCAGCTACTTCCTGAGGGTCCAGTAACAAACCCCATGCATCAAGGTGCCGACTAGGATCTTCCCCTTTAGGACATCAGTGGGACTTGGAATACTCTCAACTACTGAGAACAATGATGACGTCTTAGAGGGGGTGTCCAACCTTGTGGTGTCTCTGGGCCACACTGGAAGAAGAGTTGTCTTGGGCCACACATTAAATGCATTGTGACATGTAATCACAAAAACATCTCATAATATTTGAAGTAAATTTACGATTTTGTGTTTGGCCCCACTCATAGCCATCCTGAACCACATGTGGCCTGCAGGTTGCACACCCCTGAATCACAAGGGTTTGAGAGACAACCAGGAGCTTCAGCCTGGCTGATGGATGAGGTTCATGTCCTACACAAGACCACTCTGATGAGACAAGAAGAGAAGAGGTGGCTATTTTATCTAATGTACAGAAACGAACACAGAGTCAAGAAAATGAAGAAATGGAGTATGTTTCAAATATAAGAACTAGATAAATCTCCAAGAGACAGATCTTAATGAAATAGAGGTAGATGATTTAACCAGATGAGTTAAAAAATAACAGTCATAAACAGGCTCACTGAGGTCAGAAGAGCAACGCATGAGCAAAGTGAGGATTTCAACAAAGAGGGAGAAGATGTTAAAAAGTACTAGATAGAAATCATAGAACTGAAGTACACAATAACTGACATGACAATTTTAACAGAGGGGTTTAGCAGCAGGCTAGATTAAGTTGAAGACAAGGCAGTGGTATTCATTCAATCAGAAGCACGAAAAGGAAAAGAGTGAAAAGAGTGAAGATAGGTTAAGGGACATAGAGGACACCATCGCTTGGACCAATATTCACATTATAGGGATCCCAGAAGGATAAGGGACAGAGAAAGGGGCAGACAGCTTATTGAAAGTAATAGTGGCTGAAAATTTCCAGGGGCAAAAACAGGCATCTAGATCCAGGAAGCCCCCAAATACCAAACAAGATAAATCAAGAGACTCACATGGAGGCATGTTATAATGAAAAATCACAAGAATATAAAGATGAAGAAAGAATCTTAAAAGCAGAAAGGGAAAGCAATCTTACTCACGAAAGAATCTACATAAGACTGCCAATGGATTTTTCAGCAGAAACCTGCAGGCTAGGAGTTGGGTGAGATATTCAGAGGGCCAACCAAGGGGCCTCTGTCAGGCACAGCTGTCCTGCAGAAGTGACGGAGAGACAGTGTTCCAGACAAGCAAAAGCTGCAGGAGTTCATCCCTGCTAGACCAGCCTCACAGGAAATGTTAAAAAGTATTCTTCAAGCTGAAATAAAACCATGCTAATTATAAAAGGAATTATATGAAACCGTAAAACTCAATGGTAAAGGTAAATTATATAGTTAAATTCAGAATGCTCCAATATTGTGATCGATGGTCAGTAAATTACAAATAAATCTAGTGTAAAGGCTAAAGGACAATAGTATTAAAATAACTATAACTAAAATAATTTAATGGGTATACAATATAAAAATGTATAAATTATTATATCAAAAACATAAAATACAATGCAAGGTATAAAAATGTAGAACTTTTTATATGTATCAAACCTCTGATCATTAGTAAGAATTATACTTTATAAATTGCTATTCAAGTTATTTTTCTAGTAAAGGGTTATTTTAATTACTTTTCTAGTTTTTCTGCATTAACATTCTGTGACTCAGACTTCTGTATTCATCTAGGTTGCTTATAACATTTGGGAGCATTGTCTTATTTTTAAAATCCAGTGATTTTTAAGCTTACAGAAATACTATCTGAGAAATTTTCCAAACTGCTGGTGCTTCCTCTAAAAAGTTTTACTTTCCTAAAATGTTGAGTTTCCCATCCTTTAGCATTCTTTCAATGATCCTAACCAATAAATGTTGGAGATATTTCAGTAAGTTGCTTTTGTATAAAAGGACTTTGTGAACAGCCTGGAATATTCAAAAGTGGTTCATTCATTTCCTGAAACACAAGCAAGTACTAATCTTTCATTGCATATTGTAGGAAATCAATATTTCCATTGGGTATTATCCAGAATATATTCGATAAAGTAGAATACATTAACCCTTGAGTATTACTACTTTTACAGTTTTCAGAATTAAAAACTCATCTTACATATTTATTATTTCTAATTTGCTCATTCACAGAATAATTATGGAAGACTTACTGTGTATGTTCCTATGACAGGTACTTAAGATAAAATGATTTCTTATAGTTACAGCCCTTATTTCAAGGAATTTAGCATTCAGCTGGAGTAGCATACATTAATTTTTTAAAAACCATTAAAATAAAAGTAAAATTCAAATATCAAGTATTGTCTAGGTGCATGGTTGTATGAGAGAGTAGGTGGATGGAAACACATACGCTATACATCTTATGACGTTGATGCTCATGATATAAAAACTTGGTCATCAGAATCCTGTGCCCATGAGTGAATGTCCTCAATTGCACCTAGTAAGTGACAGAGCTTGGAAAATAATCAACTTTCATCAATCATTTCCTGTTTATCAGACAGGTGATTCTATCTGATATGTCATGGAATAAGCTTCAGATAAGTTTCTGGTTATAGTTCTGCCTCAAGTATACTTAGAATTTATCTGTACTTTATTGAGCTTTAGTACCTCATTAAATTTGTTAGAGAGACAAGATAAACTATATGACAATTCTTAAAACAACAGGGGGAAGCTATTATTACAGGCAACACTCAGAGTTACTTAACATTGGAACACTCTTCGTTGTTATTCAAATTGCTTGAACTTTATTTCTCAGAGTATATTTGTGACTATGCTTATTTTCCTTCTTCCTTTGTGAATTTGACCTATAAAAAGCTTCATCATGCTGGTCAGAAGATGGCTTGTAGTAAAATGATCACATCACTTTACTAAAATAGCCGCGTCATTGAGTCTATACCACCCACTAGTGAATTTCTCCCTGATCATTAAGAGTAGAAATAGCTATGTTCATGCTAAATGCTTCTGTTCTTTTAAAAGGTAAAAATTTTATTTGGACAATTAAATATTATTCCTATATTATAGAGTACAGAAATGTCTATCTTTTCAGAAGTTAATTAAATCATTAAGTAATTTGAATTCACTTTTAACTATACTTGACATGCTGAATTACATTAGTTTCAGGTAGAGAACAAAGTGATTCAACATTTATATACCTCACAAAGTGATCACCACAGTAAGTCTAGTCGCCATCCCTCGTCGTAGGTAAGTATTAAAACATGACTGACTCTGTTCTCTGTGCTGTGATTTAGATGTCTGTGCTTATACATAACTGGGAGATTGTACTTCTATCTTTTATTAAGTTTCCCAACACACTCTTCTTTTGCTACAATATTATCGCTACTAAAGTTAGAGCCTTCAATTAGATGTAGGTGTGAAAACTCATTTGTGTCCTTAGGACCTTAAATTTTTACTTAGGTTTAAACAGCATTTAGTGAGATAGTCTAGGTTTTCTTTGACTATTTTATATGTCCCCCAAAGAAACAGTAGGGATGAATTGTTGTCAGTATATGTTATAAACCTTAATAGGCTCTATTTCATATTTTAAAGTCAGGAAAACTAGATTTTAAAAAATGTATTATAACTATTCACTACCCTGTATTTTTAAAAGGTATGTTCATTTTATGATATAGTTCATAATTTTTAAAAATTTAATATCAACATGTTATGCCACTTGCCACTACTTGAAGATTAGAAGAAATTATCCTTATTTGGCTTTTCAAATATAACAGCAAGGGTTTACTGAAAATAGCATCAAATGTATTTGCTTCGTATGAGGTATTGCTTAGTATAACTCTTTTATTATAATGCCTA
This sequence comes from Tonatia bakeri, assembly GCA_004024845.1. Classification (NCBI taxonomy): domain Eukaryota; kingdom Metazoa; phylum Chordata; class Mammalia; order Chiroptera; family Phyllostomidae; genus Tonatia; species Tonatia bakeri. The sequence goes on from PVIA01000411.1 coordinate 265,312, forward strand.
ATAGATGTTAATATACATTTTTTGAACAAACAAATGAATAAACGAGTGACATTTGACTATATACTTTACTTTGCATATTAACTGTTTAACATTTGTCATCTTAGGGGATTTGCACCAAGTAGTTTACAAATCCAGTCTACCAAGAACAAAATAAAACAAAGTACCCCCCAAGTTACCAAAACATTAAAATGAATCTGATGATCACCATTTAAAAGTATACATTCAGTAAAAAATAGACTGACCAATACATACCATTATCAAAATATCGGACTGTTGAATTTCTGGAGACACTGGGGTCAAAATTTGCCATTAGAGGCGCTATATACTGTGTGGCTGTCAGCATCCGATGAACCACTTCTCCAGTGTATATGAAACCTGTAATTGGAAAAGTACGAAATAGGTTTAAAAAAGAGCCCAGATAAAATTTTAATTAAAATACATCCAACTCGGTTGCAGTCCTGTTTTGAAAATAAAATATCATAGAAACTAGAAAAAAGGAGCAAAATTAATGTTTGAATGGCTGCTCGAGTACGAGGGTAGTTGGGTCTGGATTAAGTAACAAATTTGCATAGGACTCGGTAGCACCCGGTAGACTGTCAGATCAGAAATTGGCGCTATGAACAACTGTAATTGTGGGAAAAGTGACTATTATCTGAAAGAGATTATTAGGCTGAAAAGACTAAGATAGTACCATCAGTATTCCAACATTTAATGTCCTATTATTAATCCCTTGTTATTTTAACACTACCCAATCATGCAAATCCTTTTTACAAACGAATGTATTTTCATGGTGTTTAATTGCAATTTCTTAACCTGCAATCTCAATTTAGGACATTTTAAAAACTACATATGTATGTTTTTATATTTATTTTTATATCTTTCCCCATTGCTAAAATGGAGAAAATGTTTCAGACCTTTTTTTTTTAAGTTGAAGGGAGGCTAAGCACCCATGGAAAACTTGCACATTTCTTAGATTAGCCAAGTTTTTATAACGCTAGCACCTCATCAAAAAGATAAAGATTAAGTGTTTGCAGATAAGATGGCAAAACACTGATAATGCACAAATGCCTCTCTGCTTATCAGTACCAGCCTATCTTAGCAGGGGATAATGAGAGGGAATTACTATAGAGAACTTCCTCTTGAATGAACTTTCAATAGCTTCTATGTTACCACACTACCCACTTTGAATTATTCACACTGGGTTTATTTACTTTGTGGATTATCCATGACAAATTGTTAATCCTGTACTGGTTTCTTGCCTGAAAGTCTTTAGGTTGGAAAGGAAAGGAGAGTTAGCTCAAGGAACGTTAACTCATTTTAATATTAATCTAAGAAATGCACAAATAAGAACATATATGCAAATAGACAGAGCACAGTATTACAAAATAAAATCCAAAGCAAATTATTTTGATGTGAAATATGCAGTTGTATTGTTGGGTAATCATAAGTTAACTAGATATCTGGGGCCACTATAGATCATTTTTCTATTTTCCCAGTTATTGATAAAACAAGATTTAAAAACTACAAAATTGGGTAAGATTGAAACTTCTAGAAGTGTTAAAACCTTTGTTATCTTACTTTGTGATCTGAAGAAAGACTTAATTGGAATATTGTAGTCTTTATTGTTTCAAATGCTCATCTGGAATTTCTAGGTGAGTTGTTGGAAAATTAAATCTATAGTTATTTCCTTTGAAATTAATTTGTTTTTGCACTAAAGTCTTCTTTCCTTGACTTCCTTTTCATTTTTTCCAAAGGTATACTTAGATTCTAGCTATTAACCTTAAAGTGTATTTTAACTAGTACAGTCTTTAGCATGTGTTTTAATCATTGATCACATCTTGTTTCTTATTTGATGAGCAATAGCTTTCAAAATAAATTTCCTATGTCTGGAGAAGAATTTTGTACATTTGCAATTTCACATAGCTCAAATGTGCTTAAAGATAGTATATAAAGTGATGTAGTCATTGCTTTTATTCTCCTGTAGGTTTTCAGGGACACTCTTGAAGTTCGAAGTCCCACATCACATCCTCTAAACTATGAAGATGATAAGTAACTATTTTTTTCAGGGAGTATGATTTATTTTTTTCTCTGCTCCTCACCAACATGCCTTTATAATTTCACCATTAAAATGGTAAGAAATTTTCTATAAGTCTGAGAGTTTAAGGGAAATATTACATTATACTCTGCCAATGTTCTTTCAGGGACAGTAGCTCTGGATAATTATTTTTCTATGTTCTTTGAGTACTAATAGAAGAAACTTTACTTGATTTAAAAATAAAGGCAATAATTCAAGCCAGTAAGATAACTTTAAATTGATACAGAATTCATTCTCTGAAACAACTCTATGAAAAGCAGCAGCAATTCCTAGAAAAAGGGATGCAAAATGCACAAATATGGGTGATTTCAAATACTTAATTCTTACTGCTGGTATTTAAAATCACATAACCGTATGAAGTCTCAAATTGTTCCCAAAGAAAAAAGTAAAACTACAAAAGAATTTGTTACTATGTAAAAGCTATAATTACAAGCCTTGATTCTTCTATTATTATAAAATTAAAATGAATTACAATCACTGTTGCTGTGACTCCTACAGGCCGAGCAACCGGTAGGAAAAAGGAACGACTGCTATCAGTACTAGCCCATCTGACTCCGCTAATAATCTACTGCCGCCATCACTACCGCCACCACCAGGAATAATGTGAAAAGCAATCCAAGGGGGCAAATGCCCAACTACTCCTCAAAATGAGTTTAATTCAGCGAATTCAGACACTACTTGCTTGTGTTCCTCAACCAGGCTGGACTCTAACTCCTTCAGTATGTTAGGTTAGTTCTCAGTGACCAAGAAGTAAAACGCTTGACTGCGCTGATGGGCTGTACTCAGTTCTCCATACATCTGCACATTTTTCAAATGTCATTTCATCAGTGGCTAATGACGAAGTGGGGGGGGGCACCCTACAGGCACTGAGAGCAGGGAGGTGTACCTAGGTATTGAGTGAGAACCAGCTAGGCAAATTAAGGACACCTTGAATGAGATAAATCTTTCTGAATCTTCAAAGGCACCCAGACCACCCATTTAGAAGTTTACCTCTTTTCTTTTCTCTCAAATTTTGGTTTTCAATAAGAGTTTACATCCAGCATTATTTTGTATTAGTTTCAAGTGTACAGCATAGTAGTTAGACAATCATCTACTTTAGAAAGCGTTCTGATAGTTCAGGTGTCTGCTTGCCATTACACATAGTGAAGAGTTTCCTCAAAAAATTAAAAACAGAACTTCCTTATGACCTAGTGATTCCACTTTCTGGGAATATATCTGAAGGAACCCCAAACACTAATGTGAACGAGTAGATGCATCCCTGTGTTCACTGTAGCATTATTTACATTTACCTCTTTTCTTTAGCTGTCTCGGGCATGTCCAGCTGTACAGAAAAAATGTATTATTCTTGTTTCTTTCACATTTTGAGGTAATTTAGGCCACACACACACACACACACACACACACAGTGTTAACATTATTATTGATTTTTTAAAAGGTTGTTATTTGAAGGGCTAATAATAAAATGTCTTCTTCATTTTTGCTCACTTTGTGCTCTTCTTTAAATAGCACTTATTTATCTAGCCATTAGATTTGCAGACAAGCTGTTACCATCCAGATAACTTGGTAACCAGAGAGACACCTCCATTTGAAAGATCCAAATAAGAGAAGCAAATGTGTTTGCTGTTTTGAATTTCAAATGACAGCTAACACACTGAACTTCTCTTTGGCCTTCACTGGTAAACCTGGCGTCAAGTTTTGAGTTCAACTCGAACCGACAGCTTTGCTCTTGCATCTTGAAGGCTCTCCTTGGGCTGCTTTCTGCCGAAGGCCTGTAGTCACTTGAAAAATCTAATTTTTCTTTAGATGGAGAAAGGAAGGGGGAGAGACAGAGAGAGAGGCAGAGAGAGACAGAAATATTGATTTGTTGTTACACTTATTTATGCATTAATGGGTTGCTCTGTGTAAGCGCCCTGACCACAGATAAATCTGCAACCTTGGCGTGTCGGGACAATGCTCTAACCAACTGAGCTACCCAGCCACAGCAAACAATCTAGTTTTAAAATTTTATTTATTTATATTTTTAGAGAGGGAAGGGAGGGGGAGAGAGAGAGAGAGAGAGAGAGAGAGAGAGAGAGAGAGAGAGAGAGAAACATCAATGTGCGGTTGCTGGGAGACATGGCCTGCAACCTAGGCATGTGTCCTGACTGGGAATCGAACCTGCGATGCCTGGTTCGCAGCCCGTGCTCAATCCACTGAGCTACACCAGCCAGGGCAAACAATCTAGTTTTAAATCTAAATGTTTTCAAGTCACTGGAAGATTCTATCATTGTAACTCTTGATATGAATAAAACCTCCTCAGTCATTTTATATTTATTAACTATAGTTACATATTTATTATTCACCAGTACTATTGTGATATAGTGTAAAAATTAACAAATACCTGTTCACCTTCACCAATTACATTGTTTTCATGTACTCTCTTCAATGTATCCTTATAATAACTTTGAAAAGAATATTATCATTTCCCTTTATTAAATGAGGCATGTAATAAAGCTAGGTAATTTGCTTAAAGCCACACGGGTAGAATTGGTCTTCTAATTCCAAATTTTATAACCTCTTTACAATATATTTCAGAATTCATTAAGTTTTGAGAACCACATCCTCTCCTTCACTGGATTTCGTACTTAAACAAGGAGTTTGAAAAAGAAAAGACCTCTTCTCTCTGCGAAAATTCCAACACCTATGCCTTAGAACAAAGTCGTAGTCACTCCAAATCCTACTACTTTTTATTGTAACTCATATTACTTCAGCCTCTGTTCCTTTAATTGGCAAATTGTATAAGTAGGTTGAAGTTAGATTCCTCTACTGCAATATACCAAGTGACTCTTAAATTGGTAGGTGAGTGACATACAATTAGATAATTTATTTAACAGTACAAGCCAGTCATTTCCTGGCCAGGGCCTTCATGTCTCTGGGCTTCAGTTCCCATATCTGTTCAAAGGAGAAGTAATGGTATCATTATCATTGAGCTGCTGTGAGGGTTGAGTATGTTGGTAAATGAATAGCACTTGAAAATAGTACTTAAAATAAAACTTTGCTGAAAATACCCAATCTATTAAATTCTTTCTAACTTCTATCCCTTGAAGTCTTCTCTGTCTAATGCATAGTAGTTGATTAGACTTGCACTAAGATGTTTATATGACTTCAAAATTGAGCTTCAGATTCAAATGTTATGACACTCATTCCTTTGCATTATTGCAGCTTGGGTTAAGGCATACCACTGATCTAACTGCAAGGCAACAGGTAACAAAAAGCCTTAATGTCCAAGTTCTTCGTCAAATACACATTTCCTTACGTTATGATGGAATAAGCAGCTTGTAAATATATTAAACTCCTATTGGTTGTAAATGGCTGCTTCATTTAATTGAAATTGTCATAGTAATAAAGAAGAGGCCGTAATTGACTGTGAAGCATTCTGTGAAACATTAATGTATAAAGGGCTGCATAGGATATTCTACTTCATCAGCGTTCAGTTGATATTTTGACCCCAGAGGAGAGGTTGGAGCTGATGAGAATGTCTGTATGGCACTGAACGGTGATAATTAAACGCTGTTTTCAGAGTGAAAATGGCGGTGGTGATGCCGCCACTGCCACTTCCATGACGTGTGTACTGGGATCCTCACACGTGAATCGAATGTATGGTCTTTCATCCACACAGATTTAGAAAACAGATTTTTCAAACTCATTCCTCATTAACTTCACATACAATCTGTTTCATTTGTATTCACGAAGAATTGAGTTATTTAACTGGGTGTTGTTTGTGGTTATTGTTTACCAATTGCTCAGTATTTGTGGTGGACAACTTGCTCGAAGCAAACAGACAGATGAAGTCTGGTCATAACTCAACTTGTATTTTGTACCACTTTATGAAATCGTAATACATCATGTGCTGTAGACTACCCCACTGCAGACCAATACTTGTTTGTAACTCAGTCCACCTTTTAAACAAAGCCATGTGTGGCAGCGATTGTTAATTTGAAAATTAAAAGTCGTGGTGAGTTATCTGGTAGTGTAACTGTCTGCCAGCTGCGACTGAACAATGACAGGTTTCGTGTAACACACTTCCTCTGGATACAATTGTTCCTCTAGACCAGCAGTTCACTGCGAGGATAGTGGTTTACAAATGCAGCCAGGAAGAAAAGAATTTCTGAAATTCATGTGAGCTCACTGACCACTGGCTCCACAAGCAACCGACGATATTGTCAGTCACCAAATATTTTCCTTTCTCAATTCCAACCAGCTGTCAAAGTAAAATATATCAAACCTATTTTATACAATGAGAAACTGTAAATACGTATGTTAATATATAGCTCCTCTCAGAGACTCTTTATTCTATTGACTTAATTGGCACCATTGGGTATTACAAATTACAACAAAGTCATCATCTGGGGAAAAAGGCAACAAATCACACTTGGTTATTGGCTGCAAATTATGTTAATGAAATTACCAATATAAAAATTTATGTTAGCTATAGAAAGTGCCTCTCTCCAACCCCAGAGAGAAAAAGTGGGAGCCAGAATTGTGTACATGAAGAGAGACAAAAATCTGTAAATTCTTTCATTTTCATTTTGAAATATTAATAAATTGACTATAGTTTTTGTTTTCTCCATTTTGTTTGTCAAATCAGTGTAATTTGTTCTTAACATGCGTGAATGCATAATAAACACATATTAATGTGCAATAGTCAATGTCAACAGTTCCCCTCCTCCCCTCTTTCAAAATGCTTTAACTCACTAGGATTTCCACGGCTAATTACATTCACACTGCAGAATGGTGCCCCCTAGAGGTATGTAGTGCATGAACCACATGGCTTCTCATGGAGGCATTGGCCTGTTGCTCCTTTTTACTTGAAAATGAAGTTCATCCCGTTTATTAGGACATATTCTATAATTTTTCAAAAGACTTACTCCTACATGGGGGAGACAAGGAGGGTTGATTTAAAGTATTCATGCTCCTAGACTGAAGATTCAGGGGTCCGTTGTCAAATTCTGGACTCACATGTGGTAGTCAAATTTTAGCTGGCAGGCAGTCCCCAGGACCTCAGGTCCTGGTTTCCGGGTATGCTGCCCATGTGTGCAAGGACTCTGTTTTGAATTCCATCTTGGATTTCACTCCCTGTGGGCAGTCTTTCTAGAAGGCAATCACTTGGCTTCCTAACTTAGGAAAATCAGCCTCCTGTGGAAGTCCTCCCAAATAATCCCTTTGGGAACTACCTAGGACAGAGAGAAATTGTCAGCTGGGCTTCCATCCAGACTCTGTTCTTCTTGAGAGAGGGGCGGTCACTCCTTGTTCTGTTTTTCACTCTACTGCTGTTGCCACCACTGTGCTGCCACCCCTCACCCATATCCCCTCACCAATATGGGGAACAATGAAAACTGTCCCTTCTTTTTATAAGGACTTATAAACTCACTGAAATCCATTTTTTAAATGTCCAGTAACAGTCCTGGAAGGAGGGTGGCCAAATGTAAAGAGAGGCCACCTTCAGGGAGCCTCTATATTCTCAGATATTACTGTACTTATCGAATAATCATAGTTCTGTATGTCTTACTTTAAAAATCAGTTATGTTTAAAGTAAAATATTTCCTAGAAGGAGAGTAGCTCATTTGGATTTCTGTCCAGAAATGTAGTCTATCCATTCTCTAGTTTACAAAGTAAATTTTACTGTACATTTTTGAAATTATAAGGATTTCCCACCTCCATTCTTCCAGGGATGTTGTTTTCCATCACTACATTTTTAGGAGAGATAGAAGTCTCATCCCTGAGTTGAACCAGAATTCATCCAAGCAGGGTTATGAAAGGTCTTGAATCTACTGCCAATCTCTTCTTTGTCCCTCCCTTTTCAGTGCAAGAGAAATATCATTCATCTAGGCAGGCAAGAAGCTAAAAGGGAGTAGAAGAGGGTCACTTTGTCAAAGATGGCCATCAGCATTGCACCACCACTCCCCAGTCTAGGGCCTGCTCCTTACAGCCCAATTGTTGCCTCAGATGGCTCAGATATCTACTGTTTAGGTAGATGATAGATAAGTACAGATAACGTTAAACAACACTGCTGTGCACATGAATCAATGAAAAGGACTACACAACCGTAGCTGCAATTCCACATTCAGCACATGCACATCGAGCATCGGCATGGCCTTGACATTCTCTCACAGTCAGAGCTCCATAGAGGCCCCTCTGCAGCTGCAGATTCCTCTCCTGTCTGTCCTGTCATCTTGGCGATCCTAGGGTCAGGCTCAAATCTCTCTGATGCTTCCAACTTCCCTGAGATGTGTGCCTTTTTACAGTCTCAGAGTTGTGATCATTTCAGAGTTGTGATCATCACTATAGTTTTTCATGTGTTTTAGCAGTCTGGTCCCTTAGGGTGATGAGTGGTCAGTGAGAGCAACAAAATAACCATAGCACAAAGCATTGACCCAATTGTATATTCATATTACACTTTGTACTTTGTAATTCCCATATGCCCTACAATGTGAACACTCAAAACATTAGCTGCTGAAAGAAAAAATTGCTCTGTTTGAGAAAAGAATTTATACATATGGCTTTGTTTTAATACACATATATGTGCATGTGCTATGTGTATACATATACACATATATGGATATGCATTTATGTATGGATATATGCATAAATAAATGCATATATTTATATATACATATATAAAATATATAAATGTTTACATACATGAGAGAGAGAACACATTTTAGTCTGTGGATTGTGTAAATCAATATACAACATATTTTGACCATCTTAAAATCTGAAGCACAGTAAAATTCATGTTATTTCCTCTGAAAGCACTTCGGGCAAGGCTTCACCATTCTAGTGACCCAGATGCACAGCCCCATCAATACTTTGGTCAATATTACCTGCACTCAACTTTTCAAAAGTGTATTTATTTTCACAGATATATTTTCTTACATAACATTGATCCACCCTATTTTCGAACACTGTAATTACTGAGAGCAGTGAGAGACTGGAGGAAGTCCTAACACTTAGTTTCCATATCTGCGCTCTGTATTTTTGTCCCCACTCTCTCCCTCAAACTAAAAGATAAACAAACAAATAAATAAATATAAATAAAAAAATCAAGTTTATTCAGAGCCATCTCTCCCTAGAGTTGACTCAGGGAGGGTTTATTAGAATACATATTCTTCTAGCACAGTTACTGCATAGAATTACTTGTATTCACTTGGGATATGGGGATATGGTCGCTGAGACCATTTGGATAATATTTTCCAAATTATGCAAATGATCTCACAAATTAGATCCTAATTCAAGTGTTAAAGATTCTACTTCCTATACTCCTACTGGCAAAAAATTTGACTGAACATATTTATTTTGATCAAGATATGGACAAAGCATTTTTTCTTGACCTTGGAAGTTTCTGCAAGTACTATTTAGATTCTGCAATTATTAAATTCATGTTCAAATATTCACACACATTGAGATATGGATATTTTGAGATGTTCAACCAATTTTGATTTGTTTATATATGTGACTGTATTTTGATGGTTTTAAAATAAAGCTTAAAAATTCATATTACATGCACAGAATATGTGCTTTTATGCACACATGAGTAAAAAAGCAGTGAGCACCCACATATCAGTTTACCTACGAACCAGACTAAAATATATATATCTGCATATGTAGACATACATAGTTATATATAATAAAGCATAAATTTGACCTTTAACATGCACTGTGTTTCCCTCCTGAGAATTAATCATTATTATAAATTTTTGTTTAATTTTTCTTTTATCTTCTTTATAGTTTTATGCTGTATATTGCATCCCTAAATAATTAGCTTTGCATACATTTAGACTTCAAAGTAATTGACTTGTATGGTAAGAATTTTTCTGAAAGTCTTTATTTTTGTGTAAATCCACATTCCTGAGAGACTCATCCCTGTTGTGCAAGTATCTGTGTTTTATTCACTTTTCACTGCTGTATCATAGTCCACCATGTGAACAAACCACAGTTAATTTACCATTAGACTCTTGAGAACATTCATATTGCACATTCGTATTGTCTCAATTTGTTTGCTATCATTAAACAGTTCTACATGTGACCCTCATATGTCCAAGATATTTTAATGCATAAATCCAGAAGCTATGTGGTAGCTCACAGGGCATGCGCATGTGAAATTTCACTGGATAATGGGAAATTGTTTTTCTAAGTAGTTACATCTGTACATTTTGCTTCATATCCCTATCACAGTTTGATATTGTCACACTTTTTTTATGAACTTTTTAAAAATCCTCACTTGAGAATATATATACTTGTTTTTGAGACAGAGGAAGGGAGAGAGAGACACACACCGACGTGAGAGAGAAACATCAATCAGTTCCTTCTATAGGCACCCCAGCCTTGGAACATGCCCTGACCAGGGATGAAACCCACAACCCTGTGGTGCACCGGATGATGTTCCAACCCACTGTACCACCCGGCCAAGGAGATATCATCACACTTAAATTAAATTTTGCTAATCTGATTGTTGTAAAATTATATTACATTGTGGCACATATTTATATTACTCAATTAAAATTATTCAGTTACTTTGATTAATTACATTACTCACCAGTAAGGTTGAATAATAGTGACATTCAATATTTGTCTCAGAAGTTTATTTGCCATTAAAGTTTCCTTTCCTGTGAAGTGACTGAAAATTCCTTGCCTTTTTCTCATTGGTTTTTAGGATTCATTTTCTAACTTAAAAAAAATCTGGTTATTATTTATGGTTTGTACTTTTTGTGTATTCTTAAAGTGCTTCTTACTCTGATATTATAGCGATATTCTTCCATACCCCGATGTTCTCTAAATAGTTTATAAATTTACCTGACACATTTTTCTTCTACCTAATATTATTTTTAAAGGGTAAAAAATTGGTCAATTGGTGCTTTTTTCTAGAACAAAAATTGAGTAGCTGCTGCAATTTTGAGAAAGAAGAGCAAGTAGGAGGGATCACAATACCTGATAACAAACTCTATTACAAGGCCACTGTAATCAAAACAGCCTGGTACTGGCATAAAAACAAGCACATGGACCAGTGGAACAGAACAGAGAGGCCAGAAATAAACGCAAGTCTCTATGGTCAATTAATATTTGACAAAAGGGGTAGCAACATAAAATGGAGTAAAAATAGCCTCTTCAACAAATGGTGTTGGGAGAACCGGACAGCTACGTGCAAAAAAATGCACCAACTTACATTATACACAAAAATAAGTTCAAGGTGGGTAAAAGAGTTAAATATAAGCCGTGACACCATTAAAGTCCTAGAGGAGAACATAGGCAGGAAAATTGCAGGTATTTCACATAGCAGCATTTTCACTGATATGTCCCCTAGAGCAGGGGACATAAAGGAAAGAATAAACAAATGGCATCTCATCAAAATAAAAAGCTTCTGTATGGCTAAAGAAAATAGCATTAAAATAAAAAGAGAACCAACTGTATGGGTAAACATATTTGCCAATGGTACCTCAGAAAAGGGTTTAATCTCCAAAATACATAAAGAACTTACATGACTCCACTTTAAGAAGACAAGCAACCCAATTATGAAATGGGCAAAGGACTTGAACTGACACTTCTCCAAGGAGGACATACAGAGGATCCAGAGACACATGAAAAAATGCTCAGTATTGCTCCCTATCACAGAGATGCAAATTAAAACCACGATGAGATACCACTTCACACCAATCAGAATGGCCATCAGAAACAAAGCAACAAACAACAAGTGTTGGAGAGGTTGTGGAGAAAAGGGAACCCTAGTGCACTGTTGGTGGGATTGCAGACTGGTACAACTACTATGGAAAACAGTATGGAATTTCCTCAGAAAACTAAAAATGGATCTGCCTTTTGACCCAGCAATTCTACTGCTAGAATTATATCCTAAAACCCTGAAACACCAATCCAAAAGAACCTAAGCACCCCAATGTTCATAGCACCACAATTTACAATAGTCAAGTATTGGAAGCAACCTAGGTGCCCATTGGTAAATGAATGGATCAAAAAACTATGGTACATTTACACAATGGAATACTACACAGCAGAAAGAAAGAAGGAGCTCCTACTCTTTGCAACAGCATGGATAGAACTGGAAAGCATTATGCTAAGCAAAATAAGCCAAGCAGTGAAAGACAAATACCATATGATCTCGCCTTTAACAGGAACCTAAACAACAAAACAAACAGGCAAAATATAACCAAGGACACTGAAATAGGAAACAGGCTGACAGTGACCAGAAGGGAGAGGGGAGGGAACTTTAGAGGAAAAGGGGAAGGGTTTACAAGAACAAGTATAAAGGACACATGGACAAAAACTGGGGGGTGAGGGTGGGTGGGGATGGGAGTAAAAGACAGAAAACTATACTGGAACAACAATTAAAATAAAAAAATAAATTAATTAAAAAATGTCTTTTACATCATTTTTAGATTAACTCCAATTTAGGTAGCCTTTTTTGAAGCTATGATTATTAAAATCTTTATTTTCAATTATATTTTCCTACAGTTTGTGGTGGCATTCAGAAATGCAATTGTCTTTGTACATTGATTTTATACTCAGCAATCTTGTTCAACTCCCAAACTAATTCTGTACTGTCTGTAATTCTGTAAACTGTCTGTACATTTTTTTGGAAAGGGGGCTTTGTATTTTGACAGTCACATCATTTGAAAATAATGAGAATATTTTTCTAACCATTACAGTTTTTATTTCTTATTTACTATTTGTATATTGTGAATTGTTTTAATGCAGAAATAATAAACTTTTTAATAAATATATCTAAATGATAAATTAAAATCTGTAGAACATGAAAAGAAATCCAATTCAGAACCTAATCAAAACAACTACCATAAAGATATTTTATTAGGCTAAAAAAATTACAAAATACTGGAATGTCACTGCCAAAGTACACCAATTTTGATTATTTCTCTTATCTGTTTCTCCTTCTAGGAAATTCATACACATCTTAGAGAGAAATAGGTAAATTTCTCTCAAGTCATCAATCCACAGACACCTGAACCTTATTTCTTTTGATATTTCATTAGAGATGTTATTTAGCCATATCCTTTGCAAGGTCTTATTATCCAATCAATACAAAGCAGTAGGAAATGTCATTTTCAAAAATCGCTCATTACTTCTGAATTTATTGTGCCTTTGACCAGAATAATACATACTGGGGAACCGAAGAAAGGGGTGCATAGCAAACAAAGGGTAAGCAGTAAAACCGCAACTCTGGGATGGCCCTAGGCCCGAAGAGCGAATGAAGAATGCTGCCCTGCCCCTCTCTTAGGTTAACTGCTACAATGGTAGAAAAAGACCTTCCAAAAGCAGCTGCAACATTTTATTGCCTCACAGGGAAAACAAGGGATTCTTTCATTTACTTTTTCAACGCCTTTACATTTATATATGTCAAAAAGCTCAGGGGGTAAAGCTGTCATCTTTTCAGGTTGAAAAGAGGCCCTTTTCCAAGGGGATTGAAGGAAGGCATGATAGCTACATTGTAACTGAGAACCTGCTTTTCTAATAGGTTAGCTTTTGTGGAAGGGCAGCAAGACGCATATTGCACATAACTTTTGTGGAACTGATTCAGATTAATTAGAACTGAAGGGACAATTTAAAAAAAGTTACTTCACTTTGTGTCTGCCAAGGCAGAGAATGAAAAGGTTGAGTATGCTGGGAGGAATTCTTTCCGTGGACGTTCATCTGCAGGCCCTGCTGGGTGCCTCAGTGGGGCAGTCCACGGAGCTGCAGGTGGGGCTTGGCCTCAAGGATAGAACCTGGCTGTGACAGTGTACCTGCTATATATGCCCAAAGCTCAATAAAACCAGGGTACTCAACCAGACACCAGTGCTAAAGTAATACCCCTTCAAACAAAAATCAATAATGTTTGAACTTTCCCACAAATTTGAGATATAGGAAGCATGGGTGAAAGACAAAATTAAGAGTTCTTTGTTCAACATTTCCTTTTTCATACATCGCCAGTGTCAGAAACCCTATCAGGTACTTAATGACCCTCCACTCTCTCCTTCCTGTTTAAATCATCTCTCAAGGGAAAAAAATTGGTGGATATTATGTACTATGGTGTGAATGGTATATAATGTTTACCATGTTATCCCCTCTCAGGAGTATTTACATGTCACTGAGGAAGATGACTCTCCTTACAGTAAAGGAATGTTCTCTGCAGTTATTACGAACAAGGGGCTGAAATCATGCAGGTGAGAGTCAATTCACAGCACATCTCGGGTAGAGGGTCAGTGCAAGTCCCCCACTAACCCCTATAATTCTGCAAAAAGTAGAAGCTGAAGTCTTGTGCATGTGGCTCCCTACAGCCCCTCAGGTTGCTGTAACCCTCCTGGGCTGTCTCTGCAATGTTGTAGCTTTCCGAAGACTCGGCATCACAACACAATCACACTGCAAATGCAGCTTATGGGTGTTGGAGTGGCATGGGGTTCCTGGTTTATGACTGGGGCCCAATGACTTTATAATGTACAAAACATACAGAACCACGAGTGCATTAGAATCTAGTCATTACAGCAACACTGATATTTGAGAAGAAAGTGGCAGAACACATTGCATCGTGGATTCATCTCTTTATCAAATAAGCTTTTCAGGATAGGTGGGTCAACTTACTCATCTTTGTATATGCTGCTTGCCTTAGCATGGTGTCTGGCATACAAGTAATAGAATGGGTTTCAAGAATGAGACTAGCTGAACTTCCAAATGCTGCAGCAGAGATATAAAGCCTTCCCTGGTCTGGCCACCTCCTGGCTTTTCAATGTCGTCTCCTACCTCTCCTCCACGTGTATCCTGGCATTCAGTTCTGCTCAGCTCTCTGCAGCTCCATGTGGTTTATAAATTTTGCACATGCTGCTTTTCTGCCTGAAACATGCTGTCCTCTTTCTGGGCCCTGAAAAATCCTATTCATCATTTAAGCTTCAGTTGAAACATCTCCTCTTTTGGGAAGCCTTCTTTTATCTGCTCCGACCCCCGAAGATCTGATTATCCCTATGTTCATCCAGACTTCTATTACAGATCTTAGCACACTGAGTTACAATTGTTTATTTTCATATCCATCCCCTGGCCTGTTTCTACCTCTTATCACCAGTCAGAGACTCTAGGACAGCAGCTGTGACTTTTTCACATTTGTGCCCTAATACTGTCTGACCATCATTCATGTACTCTTCCAATTTGCAAGCAATGACTGAGTGCAAGGTGTGTTTGAGGGACTGCACTAGGCACCAAGGTTAGAGGGAGAAGGACATTCTCTGAGCTTCACAGAGCATGGCACATGATGAGGCTGGAGAGCAACCCTCAGGGGTCGGACCACGGGGGACCACAGCAGCACTGGCAAAGGCTTGGGGATTTTTTTTTCCTAAGACAAGCAGAATGCATTGAAGTGCTGAGGCAGATACTTAATATGACCAGATTAGGAGACTGTTTATTTCCAGAGTAGGAGAATGAAGAATGGGTACATAGCAAAATTCAACTGTGTCTATTTCTGCACCAACCCTTTAAATCAGGTTCACAGGTAGTTTCTATATTCCTGTCTTTTTATACAGTTGATATATTTAAAGTTTTAAAAGTTTGTCCAGGCAGAGTATAGAAAATGAATAAGGAAGAATCATGCTTGGAATAGGGTGAACAGTTTACTGTCTATTTCAACAATCTGTGGAAAAGTGGAACAGGCTCAGAACTAGGAGTGAGAGACAGTAGTAGACACGTCGAAAGATTTTTCAGAAGTAGCATCAATGCTCAGACGGTTCATTAATATAAGGTGGGGTGCTGCTGAAGGAGTCAAATGGAGGATGATAGAGCCATTTACTAAAGTGAAGCAACTTGTGGAGAAAAAGCTAAATCTAGGCTTACAGACTAGTTTCAGAGTAAAAGTATGCAAACAATCTAATCCAATTCCTGTCACTCATATGCAACTTCAGGTATAAAAGGGGTCATGTGATGGTTTTCCATCACCAAAGCTTCCTTGTTGAGTCAGTTGCATTTGCATTAAGCTCTTGGGAGCCCTGGGGATCTGGTTATAATCGTATTCCTTCCATGGATAAGCAGCATTTCAAGACCTGCAAACGCAAGGGATTACCTGCTAACTTTACCATAAAACTGGATTTATGTCTCTGTCCCAGATAAGGTGTGGATGCATGAACACGCATAGGTAAGCTACTCTGGGAGGAACTAAAAAAATCACTTCGAGGGTCACTTAAGTCATTTTGACATGTCTTCTTCTGTGGTCTAAACCTTACGTAGAGCCTTTACATCTAGCATGTATTTCCCTGCTGACAATGCATTTGTCTGTAATATCAGAAGTTCACAAATACTATATAAGGAGAGAGAGCAAATAAATTCCATAAGACAGATTTTCTTTCCAACTTTGACACGGACCTCTCTTTGGATTAAAATAAGGGAGTTTAAATGTTGACATAAAGTTAAACATACACAAAGCAATAAAAATATTATACTTCAAAATCTAAAAAACACAACTGTAGAAATGTTATAAAAATAATGTGACAGAAGTCTTTTCTGAGGGATCCCAACCTAGTCTAGAAACCAAATAAGCGAGCCTACAAGAGGAAAAAAAAAGTGACCCAAGGTCCCCACTGAGCAGTCTCTCACTGAGGAAGAGGGTAATGGGGAGAAAAAACGTGGAGCTGAGATGCAGAGGAGGACTTCTTTTTCAGGAAAAGAGTAATAAAGACTATACAATGAGAAAAGGAGCAATTTAAAATCCAAAGTGAGGCTGGTACAGAGTGAATACAAAAAGGAAATCAGAAACTTTTCATTTTCATAAGTGAACCACTTAATATCTCTATTTTGTTCAGTAACTGAAAGATTCTGTGAGAGACTGAAATAAAATTCAAGTGATAATCACATTAGGAAATGTGAACTTTCTGGATATCAACTGCTTCCCAAAACAATTGTCCTGTGGGAAAATTAATTTTGTGATAAGAAAGGGGAATGTTTCTTATTCAAAGTTTACCCCCTTCCCCCAAAATGTGGTCATTCATCCCTTTTTTGGTTTGTTTTAATTGTGGAAAGCACACTTCTTTGAACCACTGAATGATCAGGGGTATGCTGTTTAAACTCCTTATATGTGTAAATTTTCCAGTTTTCCTTTACTATTAATTTTCTGGTTTCATACCATTGTGGTCAGAAAAGATGTTTGATATGATATCAGTCTTCTAAAATTCATTAAGACTTGTTTTCTGGCCTAACATGTAACCATTCCTGAAGAGTGTTCCATACGGGCTTGAGGAGAATATGTATTCTGGGGTTGTTGGATGAAATATTATGCGTATGTCTATTAGCTTCACTTGGCCTATTCAGGTTGTTATTCAAGTCCCCTGTTCCTGTATTGATTTTCTGTCTGGATGTTGTATCCATTATTAAAAGTGGAATATTGAAGTTCTCTGCTGTGATTTCTTTCTGTCTATTTCTCCCCTCAGTTTGTCTTTGTTTGATTTACATATTTATGAGCACATATATTTAAAATTGTTATATTTTCCTGATGAATTGATTCTTTTATCAGTATATAATATTCTTTGTCTCTTGTGACAAGCTACGCTTACATCACGAGTCTACTTTGTCTGGCACAGGTACAGCCGCCTTGTTCTTCTCTGGTGACCGTTTGCATGAAGTATCTCCCATCCCTGCCCTGTGAGCCCCTGTGTGTCCTCAAGCCTAAGGTGAGTTTCTTACAGATAGCAGATAGTGCAATCTTCTTTATCTTGTTTTGTTTGATTTTTTTATCCATTTGGCACTAAGTCTTCTGATTAGGGAGGTTAATCCATTTACATTTAAAGTAATTGTGAGGGAAGGACTTAGTGCTGTGACTTTGTTGGTTGTTTTCTATCTTGTAGTTCTTTTATTCCTATTTTCCTCTCTTTATATTTCATTTTTTTTTGCAATGATAAATTTTTATTCCCTTTATATTTCATTTTTTTTTGCAATGATAAATTTTTACTCCTCCTTTTCTTTTATGTATCTTTTATAGGTATTTCCTTTGTGGTTACTACTGGCTTACATCTCGAGTTTTAATGGTCAGTTTTAGCTGATAAGACCAGTATTTGGTCATTCCTAATTGGTTTTAAAATGAAGTAAGTATGTCTTTCCTGTAATGACCACAGAGTGATTCTTTACAATGTTTATTGACAAAACAAACATTTCACATTGACATTTTTGGTTTAGCTTTTGAACTAAACTAAACCAAATATTAGTTTATAAATGTGTATATTTTCCTTGGAGAACATCTACGGTTCAAGCGAAATATTTTCTCTGGATCTCAACACAATTGCTTTAAAAAATTAGAACAGAAAAAAATGTATTTATCTTTCAAATTTTGAAACATAACACTATTTTCCAGTGTAGGTAAAATAAATAATTTTTAAGTAAATAGAATAATGGATTTATTTTAAAATGGCATGAGGACTTTATCACTAAGGTTAAAATAAATAAGCTTATGTGAAAGTATTAAAAATGACAGAAAGCATTTTAAGGCATTTTATAACTTTTCCCATTGTGTATAACTTAGGTTTCCCACCCGTCACCCACCCTAAACTGGATGTTCCCATAGAGCAGGCGATGCACCATCGTCCTAACCCTCTCTGCCTGCTGCTCTGTGCAGCACGTAATAAGCTCTTTATAAAAGTTGGCTGATTTCTATTGTGGAACGAAGCAGGAGAGTAATAAAACCACGTTTCAGTTTAATCTGGTAGAGTTATACTCCCTGGTGATAGAGAGACAAGGAGCCCAGGGAGGCGCCAGAAGTGACTGGAATCATCCAGGTGTGAGGTGACATGGAACCTAAGTGTCGGCAGTGAGAATGGAAGGGAGGTGTGGGTCAAACCAAGTCTGTGGCGGGGAAAGGAGCACAGCTAATCAAAAACGGAAAAAAAAAAGACAACCTTAAAAATGTAGATGCTGCAAAACTGGAAAGACTCATGGAACAAGAACCAAGGTTCGAAAGGGGAGATGATGAACCGGGAAACATGACGTCACAGGAGTCTGAAGAGGCGGGGTCGACACTACAAACGCTACCACTGCGGTAATTAGCAAAACATGTCTGCTCAGGCCATTTCCTATTATTGCTTAGGATGAAGATCACACGAGAAAGAACTAGGTTTTGATGAAAGGTAACAATAAAACAGTCCTAAGTGGCATGGCCTGTCACCACCCTCGGGGACGCAGCACTAATTTATGTACTCGGTTTTCTCCCTAGGGTAGGCAAAGTCAGGTCTTCTACCCTTCATTGTTTTTAGTTCCTTTCTGTATGCTCTCATTTCTATTTCCCCTTCCTGGAGAGCCCTTCTCCTGCCTAAACCACATCTGTCAAAATTGCACCTCCTTCCCCAGCTTCCTCTTCAACGCTTCTTCCTGAGCAAGCTCCATCTCTACCCAGCAGAAGATATGTTTCTTTGAACTTTCATGCCATTTTTCAACTTTCCCATGGCAGCATACAGAATATATCTTGTTTCTTTTGCCAGACATATTAATCTCCCTTCAAAGGAAAAAGGGTCAGAATCAGCATTTACTACATCCCTATGAATGCTTAGAAAATAAGACTGTGCTTTCCATATTTTATTTATTCCTCCATTTATAAATCCAAAAGTAGACTCAGACCAAATGTTGTTTTGGAGGCTGGACACAGCACTGAGCAGATGGAGAGTGTCCTGCCTTCCTGGAGGTTACTTTTCATGTTTTGGAATTACATTGACTAGTTAAGGTTCTCTCCAATTCTAAAAATTTATTACTCTAAGGATTATTTCATAATTATAGTAGTATTTTAAAAATACAGTGAAATATTTCCACTGAAAAGATTTTATAATTATTTCCCATTTGAAAGAAGATACCAGAAAGGCTATTTTCCAGTAGAAAACTACTGATTACAATCATTAAGAAGAGAAACCTATAGACGAGAAGATATGTTCTAAGACAAAATAATCTTACTGATCTAATTCTGTAGAGCTAAGCTTACAGACACTGGGGCAGAACGTCCTAGAAGAAGTAAGACTCTGATATAATGAGTTTTTAATGCGTTCAGTGTATCACTGAAAATATAATTTATCAGTCTCAGAGAGAAACTGCTATTTTACTCAAGGGATAACAATATTTAATATGGTTGCATTGCCAATTTGTATGAAAAAATTTAAAACCACTATGTGACAGTAATTCCCATTGGTGGCAGCAATATGGTAACTTATACCGGTAAAAACAATGCATTATAAAAACTGATGACATATTGTCATTGAGACAATGCTCAAAACTCAATAGCTATTGCTAAATACATCCTGAAAACAGAAGGATACAAATACATCATAATATTAATTGGTGTATCCAGAAATTTGGGGAAATGTGATATTCTATTATACAAAGAAAAAAATTCTATTGCTAACTGAATTTTTTCATTGCTTATTTTATACATAAACACAAGAAATCCTCAATCCATGTTACTTTCTCTTGAATGCATTTAAAAAATCTTTAAAAACCCGCAGTCTTTTTAAAAAAAATCCACTTGTGATCTGAACTTTTCATCTATCATAAACTTAACATCCATTAAATAGCTCAAAAAAAGTTCCTGGAGTTCTATTGCACAACACAGGGCCTTAAAGTTTAACATACTATCTTCTACACTTAAAATTTTGTCAGGAGGGCAGACCTTATGTTAAGTGCTCTCACCACAAAAGAAAAATCAATCAATCAATAGAGTGAAAGAAAACTTTGGGAGATGATGAATTTATTTATAGCCTTGATTATGGTGATAGTTTCAGGGATAAATACTTATCTCCAAACTCATCAAGTTGTACACATTAAATATCTACAGACTTTTATATGCCAATAGTATCTCAATAAAGTGGTTTAAAAGTAATACAAAAAATAAAAATTAGAGTAAGTCCTATACTTGAAAGTTTCTAAAAGTAAAAAGATCAGAAGATTAGGGATAAATGAAGTAAGTCCTATACCAGAAAGTTTCTACAAGTAAAAAGAGTAGAAGATTAGGGATAAATGATAATTTTGAAAGCTACCAAATGACATAAACTCTATAATAAAAAGTCAATGAGGAGATGTTCTCCAGCTTTAATATGGACAACAGCCTATACCCATCCTTTTCAAATACTGATGAAATTGTGAGTTCTTTTTTGCCATTATAGTTTACTTGACTTATCATGAACCGATTTTTTCCCTTAACTGCTACTAACATCTTTCTTCTCTCTTTCACACAGTATATATTTAATACCGACCTTGAACAGAGCATTGGAGGATGGTAGAAACATAGGACTGCTGTTACATCTGTTCTTCATGCCTTGATTTTTTTTTTCCTAATGCTTCACTAGTGCAGTTTAGAATAACATTTCCTAAACATTGTAGGAAGTCCTAGAGTTTTGAATCTAATGTTCATTTCCAAGAGGGAAATTTGGTGTGTGTCAATCCCTACACTTACTTGAGTAAGGACCTCACAGTTTTTAAATTGCTGGCTTTTCCTCAGCCCTGCAGGTACAATATGAGTAACACCACAGCAGGGTGACAAGAGCAGGGCAGAAAGTCCCGTACAGTCACAGCTGAGGTCGACCTGAAATACTGACCTATTGTCCACTTGACGTTTATTGGTAATAAGGTATAATCCGCCCACTCTGAGAAAAATGGACCAAAGTATCTTGTTTAACGATCAGCTTCTGTCCTAAGAATATTTGTCTATTCCCTGAATTTATGCCCTCACCTTGATTATGAGACAAAATTCTGAATTAATTTCTTTGAGCAAACACATGAAGCAAATGGAAGGTGAAGTTCTTCAGTGAATTTCTTTATTTTCTTTACTTTAGTTTTATTGTTGACATTACTACAGGTGTCCCCATTCCCCTGCCTTTGCCCACTTCATCCTCACCCCTATCCCCCTTCCCTTTGGCCATCACGACACTGTTACCTGTGTCCATGGTTCGTGCATGTATGTCCTTTGGCTAATCCCTTGACCTTCTTTCATCCAGTCACCCTTCCCCCTTCCCCTCTGACAGCTGTCAGTGTATTTCTAAGGATGTATTGAAAATTTATTTCAAACATTTCAAAAGTCTGAGAAAGATATATCGGCAGAAAGTAGGAACCCAAGAAGTCTGATAGGGAGAACTGCAAATTATTTAACTTGTATCTGGAACTGTTTATGAAGGCTAGGATGAAGATTAATTTAAAAGAATTTTCTTAATTTTCTTCTTATTAACTTGTAACATTGTTTATATATATACATATATATGTATGTGTGTATGTATGTATAGAGATAAATATATATATATCCTTTAGATAAATATATATATCCTTACATATAAGAGGTAAATATCTTGAAATAATTTTTATTCTGAAGTTAGGAATCCAAATCAAAAAGCCAAAATACTTTAAACTCAATACATGCTATTCAAAATGTCATAAACTGAATAAACCCTTTTTTTGCACGGTTGTCTGCTCATCAGGAAGATTCTGAAAGTCACCTTTGCATAATAAGTCTCTGGAGTCATTTAAGGGCCTTGCCCGTGACTGTGAACAAAGTCCACTGCCTATCACTATTCTCAACAGTGTTTCATGAGGGTTGATTTCATCTCATACTTGATTAAATGGAAAGCAAAACAGGATTTTAGATACCACCTGTTAGACACTTACTCCTCATTTTATGGTTTTGCCTGAGCCATTTCTTTCCCAATTTTCCATCGATCCATATACCTTCCCTCAGAAATCTCAAAATTAATCTCTTCAAGAAGATCATCATTCATAATTGAAACTTTGAGAAATATTTATGGAGGCACTAGGTATATAATAGGAAAAAATGCAGCCACAGTTTATAACCTGGTAAATCTTTTTAATAGGGAAAATGATACTTAAATCATCAAAAACATTAAGATAGGAGATCTGCCCAGGAAAATTCCAGCCATTGTTAATGTGACGAGAATGGTTTGCATGACATCAATGTAACCTGGGCCACCAAGGACAGTGCACTGGAATGTGCATGCACGAACAATGACAACTTCACTGTACTCATTAGTAGGGGCAGTAGACGTCCCTGAGTGAGTATGTGTATTGTGTGGCCATTGCATTCAAAATAACTGAGTGAGTAGAGCAATGAATCTGCATCAAATTTTATATTAAGCTTGAACATTCCTCCACAGAAACTATTCGGATGACTCAGAAGGCTGCAGCTATGGGTAACTTCATCACAATGCACCTACTCATGCATCACCTATTGTGCAGAGTTTTTTGGCAAAACATCAAATCACCCAGCTGACTCAGTCCCCCTACAGCCCAGATTTGCCACTCTGCAACTTCTGGCTTTTCCCCAAACTAAAATCACCTTTGAGGAAAGAGATTTCAGACCATTGATGAGATTCAGGAAAATATGATGGGGCAACTGATGGCAATTCCAACAAAGGCTTTTGCAGAGTGTTTTGAATGGTGGAAGAGATGCTAGGAGAACTGTGTGAGGTCCCAAAGTGCCCTCTTTGGAGGGGACTGAGGCATCATTGTCCTATGTACAATGCTTCTTGTATCTTGTGTCTTCTTAAATAAATATCTCTATTTTTCATATTACATGGCTAGATACCTTCTGGATAGACCTTGTATACTAAGGAATAGTGTTAAATGCTATGCTATAAAGGAAATATACAATATACAGTATATAGTGTATAGTTTATAGTATATAGTTATATAGTATATAGCATATAACACACATATAGTATATAGCATACAGTGCAAATATACATAGTTGATAGCATATAGTACATGGATAATAGTAAACAGCATATAGTATATAGTATTTACCAAAGGCCAGCTGAAAGGCCAAGAGTTGAAGCATGCTTAGGAATTAAGGATGAGTTGTTGGGGGAAGAGTTCCAGACAGAGGAGTCAGGTTATGACAGTGAAATGGTAAGAAGCATGATTCCTTGAAGAAACTGAAGGGAGATCAACATTGCTGGGAATAGCCAATGTGAAGCTTCCACTTTGTCTTTCCACCTCTATGCAACCATAACCCACTCCTTCCCCCATGCACAATCCACCTCCACATTGCCAGCAAGCACGCTGGTGTAGCAGGGCAGAGAGGAACAATAGATCCTAAGGAGCATGGTGAAGGATATGACAGTACAAATTTTTGCACTATGACCACTGGTAGGAAGGCCCTCATGATGCCAGTATGTCTGCCAGTTACCTTTCCAACATCACTCCAGGTATGAGGGACTCCATTGCAACGCTTAGGTTCCTCCATGGCCTTCTGTGGCTCTTAGAATCGAGTCCAAAGTCATGGCTGGAACCAGCCTGTGTGGTGTGGCCCCTGACATGGGTCATTCACATAGTCATTCAGTAAGGTCTCACTCTGTCTTCTGCCTCACATTGGAAGAAAACCGACAACTTTCAAGACAGCAATTACCCTCCTAAAACCAACCTATGAGTCATGAGTCATGTGATCAACACTGCCAGATGTCAGGCTTGTATGTAAGTGAAGTCCCCGACAGATGAATTTTGCAAAAAATAGAATTGGAAGAAGTTTCTGCTGGAAACTTTCTGCATGGAAGTGAATCGCTTCATTTCTGAACATTAACTTTCTAACTCCTTAAAGGCAGGAATTATGCTTTAATTATTGTGCGTCCCTGCTGTTGAGTATAATGTCTAATTCAAAATAAACACTCAATAAATGTTTGTGGAATTAATGAATATTTTAAACTAGTCAAGACCAATACTACATTTTAAATAATCATATTTTCCAGTGTTTAAGTTATTGATTGTATAATTTAATAGCTTAATTTTTAAATGAGCAAATCAAACTGTGGAGATTAAGTAAATGATGCTCAGGTCATATTGCTTCAGAGCAGGTAAGGATGCCTCTGAATGCTGTAATCTCAATGGGCGTGAAGTTAAGAAGAACAAATATTTGATTTTTAATATGTCATTGCTTCCTACCATTAATGTGAGTATTCACATGTAATCTAATATTCATTTGAGGTTGACACTGCTGAGACTACTTGTGAACTGTTTCACCTAAGATACAGAATAGATTTCCTTATGGAGATGACATTACATGTACCTGTGGTTATGTCTGCAGGCCAGCCCAAAAGCAAAAAATTGATTTTTGTGGCACAAATATTTACTGCATGTGTAACAACATTTCTGGAACAGAATGAAGTAGAACAATGTGGAAACAAACACTGTTTTGCTATATACCAGTAAAAGCCTGCTGGAGGCCAAAGTGGAACATTAAGGACCACCTTATTCCCCAAAGGTCTGGTGGTTGGAGTGCCACCCAGAGCCCAGAATCTTTAGGACCTGGAAGCCTTTATGATACTGAGGAGGTGGGCAAGATTGCAGAAAGTAAGAGAGGCGACTTCTGAAAATGCATTCCCTTCTTTTTCCAGTTTCATTGTGCTTCCTTCCTCTAGTTTTTTTTTAAATGTCTGCCTGTGGTAACCCTATTTATTTACCTCTGCGAGCCTTGGTTTCCTCCTGTGCTTATGAAGATAGAACTACATTGCTGGTTTTCAGTAAAGATTAGAGATAACACACCTGAAGCCCGTGATATGAAAGCTGGCGCTCAGCCAGCATTCTGTGAATGGTGTCTATCCCCACTGTTACTGGCGCTGCTATGATGATTATTGCTATTCTCACCACCACTACAGCTTTCACTATTCACTAGCCGAATAAACAGGCTGACCCCAGAGGATACAGCCTAATTTCATTTCCTATCACAGCCTTCAAACACTCTATTGGGTCTCTATCCTTACCCTTGATGACATCTCAGGAATAAGCCACATCATCTCAGGCATTAATGAGTAGTAGTATTTTTTAGGAATTAGAGTACTGAGTTAAGATGAAGATTTCTGCCTCACCTAGTTTAAAACCAGTTTAAAGCTAATCCCCACTCTTATGGGCTTAGATTGAACCTAGGGCTCAAGGACCTGGAGCGGTGGCAGTCTGTCCTTTTACTCCATCCTCTTCTAGATCCTTGACTCCTTTATGGTTGACAGGGGAAATGAGATGAAAGGAAAGGCCTTTTCAAAATTAGCTAGTTCTCCTTGGACCTCTCTTTCTTGGGTGTTAGACAAGCATGTAGATATCAAAATCCACAAGGTGAATTTATGGATCCTTCAGACACTACCACCCTTTCCCTGGGGCTCTCTAACACTGCCCTTCTGACTTGAGTGATGTGTTCTCATGGCGACACTGCTGTCATTGACCCATGTCCCCACATCTAACCCTCAGTAGTCAGCACACAGACATTTTCTGCTGGATTCACCTTGTCCAGCTGCTGAGGGTGGTGACAGGAAACTCAGGCTGGGCTATCTTTCCCAGCATCCATTAAACAATGGAAACAACGTGCCCTGTTGCCACACATCACTTCTGCCTTTGCCCTTGCTCTCACTGCAAGCTACTTGACAGCCTTTCCCCTCGGACTTCTTCAGGGAGTGTCTACGGGGAGGGAGGAGAAACATGGTATGGCTTTCACTCTCATCAATTCCTGCTAAAGACCCTTCTGTCTAACGAATTACTGTCTTTCTCATAAACCTCCTGCATAGTTCGGTTTCCTCTGAAGAAGTGTCTGGGTTCTCTCTTTGAGCTCTAGAGCAGCTTATCACCATTTTGTTCAGAGCTGAGAATTACTTTTTGACACAGAAGATTAAGTCCTATGTCTTTCCTATTACCCAAGTATTATTGGGACACATTAAGGAGTAGTTACCACGGGGGAGAAGGTGAGGAATGGGTGTGAGAACAAGAGAGTGGCAGACTTCTCTCATATCCTCCTTGTTCACGCTCCTCAAGTTCTGCTCCATAAGTACAGACCTCACGGCCTCAACAAAACTGAGATGCATTTGCAAGAAGGGGAATGACGCAGTGCCTGATCAAGCACAGGTTGAGGACCACATGGCCTCCAAGGACAGAGCAGGCTCTGCCAAAGTAAATGAGAGGTGAGAGAAAACCCACATGTTAACAAAGAAGGTTGACATCTAAGACACTTTCGAACACTGATGCATAAAACCTTCATGGGACTGACCTAGTTGCTGGCAGTGAAGAATTGGTAAATTCATTAGGAAAATAATGTATTCATACATAAAGTTGTTTAAATAACATAATATATATGATAGGGTACCATCAAACACTAGAGATTAAGTCTTTGGGAAATTTTAACAAGGAGCTGGAATTGATCCAGGAAAAATTCCTATAGAAAACAGGAACCAAGCCAAGAAATAACGGGTAGCAAGGCTGTTGCTTTCTTTTCTATTATTTCAATAGCTTTTCAAAGCAGCAAAAGTACTTTAATGTAAAAGTTCTGAAAACAAAAATTATAAAGCAACATTTAAAAACTGATTGTACTATCCAAAGATAACTACTGCTGTTAACATTTTCAATTTTCTTACATTTTCTCTCCCTCAGTAATTCTATTACATTTCCCCAGATAATCCATTCTCTCAGTATGAAGGGACTACTGCACATTTGTCCTCTCCTCAAATCTCCCACATGCTCTCAGACCTCCTCACTCCCACCTGATGACTTGACCTTTGACTTCACTGTGGAAGCAGAAGCGTCAGGAAGAAATGGCTCCCCTCAGAGGCCAACCCCTCCCACTGGGATGATCCCACGCCCTTCTATCCCGAAGGCCTTTGCTCCTGCAGTTACACCTCCTAAAATGTGTGTTTTCCCAGGCATACACTTACACACACGTTCCTCCTTTGGCTCCACGTCACACAATATAAAACAAAAACTTCCTTTGGCTGCACATCTCTTCCCACTATGATCCTATTTTTCTACACCCTTGTACAAAATTCTTTTAAAGGTTTGTTTAAAATGCTGACTCCTGTCTGCATGTTCAATTTCCTCTCCAACTCTTCCCTGAACCCATACCTATGGGCTTCTGCTCCCAGGCCTCCTCCAAAGCCGTTCTTACCAAGGGGAGCAGTGACACCCACACTGCCTATCTAATGCTCAGCAGGGCCACGCCATGACCTCCCAGAGCCCCTTCTTGCATAAAAATATTAAAAATTATAATTTATGATTGCATTGTTATAAAGATAAATATAATCTAAGATGGATTCATTATTATTCATTTTTTCTTCTACTTTAAAATTAATGAAAATTAAAACATTTGTGGGTCCTGCAGTCTTGTGGGCCCTAGGCGCTGTGCCACCTGCTGGTAATGCATGACCTAGCCCCAGTACTCAGGCCTTCAGAAGCATTCCACAGAGCTGATTACCCTCCTTTTCTTGAAACTGTTTGCAAACGTCTTCAGTGAAAATATCCTCTTGGTTTTCTTCCCACCTCGTTGATTGCTGTTTCTCAGTCTTTCCCAAAGCATGCTCCTTCCATCTTGCCTTATAATACTGGTGTGCTCCAGGGCTGAGTCTAGGAGCCCTTCTCTGGCTACCTACATTGAGCCCTTAGGTACTTTCAACCCACTCTGTGGATCTGAAAACTGGCCACTCCTAAATTGATATCTCCAACCCCCACTTCTTTGAACTCTCAACTCAGAATTCTTAGCTGCTTATTTAATGTTGTCAGTTGAATGCTTTAGAGGAATCTCAAACTTAAAATGCTTAAAATGCACTCTCCCCTCCCCCAATCCTATTCTACCCCAGTGTCCTAAGTTGTACAAGCCAAAATTCTTAAAATCACCCTGGACTTTTCTTATTTTCTCATACTCCTCACTGAATTCATCAGCAAAAATTCTCAGCAATAACTTCAAAATATATCCAGAAACCTTCCCTTGATGGCAATGGAACAACGTGGTTGTTTAACCCATTTAATAAAAATAAGTGATTAGATTTGCAGGTGAAAGGATTGTAGGAATAGTGACCATATCTTGAGATAAGAGCTGTGTTATTGATAGAAAAAGAAAAGTCGGAAAGAGAGTTCAGTCACTCTCAGAGAGGTGCTGATAATCACCCAAATGTACCACACTTTAGGAAGCACTGAGTTACCCACAACAAATATATGTTGGATGATATTTAGGTACAGTAACAATATGGAATGTAGAGTATGGATTTGGGGACAGGGCAGGACAAAAACATCTGAAATATAAAAATAAAAGATGAGAAGCTCAGAGTCCCATCTTGGGGCATGCTTGTGCACACAGCATGACAGAAGGAGCAGTCACTAATGAGACAGAAAAGGATATCTTAGGAATTGTTGTTGATGAAACAAATAACAAACAAAAACCAAGATACTGTCATTTCATAAAGTTCAGGGGAAGAAAATGTTCTGTGAGGAGGAGATGATCAGCAGAGTGTGATACTATAAAAGGTCAATGACAATGAAGGTTGGTCTACCATTGTTGGAGTTCTCAGGGTGTTGGGCACCGTGTTAGTGGTTCAGCTTTAGTACCGACAAGTCACAAAGCAGAAAAAGAACACTGACATTTCAATGAAGGTATCAATCAAAGACATCTTTTATAATAGAATAAAAGGAAAAGTAACATAATAACTAAGGAAAGAAATGGAATGAAACAAAAATTTTCACGACTTGAGAGATGAAATACATGAAGCTGAAGAGAAGGAAGTGTATGCTTTACATGGTGATGAATATTTTTGAGACCAACAGGTTAAATGGCAAATCAAAGTATGAAATGCACCAAATTATTGGCAAAGTTACTTAACTAACCAAAAGACTCCTCTCTCTTAATTTTCTGTCACCCATGTGGCTAAGCTGTTATAAATTACTCTGCAGGCCAAGGAAATTTCACCTTAAATCACATACTTGGGGGGAGACAGAAGAATAGGAATAACATGCTCTGAGCAACTGAGTTACAGTCAACTGTGAGTTAAATAAGTGCCTTCTGAATTACACAAAATGTCTGCACTTGGCTGATAACTACGCAATGTTTATTGTACTTCCACCCTTTACATCTGAAGAAGAAAAATTGTTTATACCACATCACCTCCATGTTACGACGGATTTGCTGTTAATGTTGCTATGGAAACCTACTATTTCCTTTCATTGTCACATCTCCCCCCATATGTACATAAAATTAGAAATGGAAACACAAGTGGACTTACAAATTTATATAAAAACTTATTACAAACTCCTAAATGCAGACCAAGCATTCGTTATCTTGGTCTCAGTGGGAAACAACAGTATCAGATTTTCTCTGTGTGACTCACTGGTTTAACCAGAAATCCTCCAACACTCCCCCCAATCCCCTGCTACTTATGGTTTTCCACAATTGGGAATATTTCCATGGACAGTCAGCATTTGCTAGAATGAGATTTTCTTACTCATTGGGCCTTATTATGTACTTATTTCCAGTGACAAGAAAGCAGAGAATAACTAGTTAGACTTATGTTTTCAGTTAAGTCATTTTCTGAACAGATGATATGAAAAATATTATATTTTTTTATATCAACATTACATGTTGATTTTATGTTTCAAGGCTTATTATACCACAACTGTGCCATGTTACCTGTTACGCAAAAGCTATTTTGATTGAAAGAAATTTTGTGATTGAGAAGGTACAGGTAAAGCAAAATAGTAAAACAAATGAATGTTTCCTACGTAACATAATTAAGAGAAGCACCTTAGCAACATAATCACTCCCTCAGCCAACCCTAACTAGATTTTATCCTTCTAAAACCTTCCCATCAGATCTCTCTAAGTGAGAGGCAAGACTGAAAGCAACAATTTTTTCTGGCTCAAAGGCCCTCTCTCAGACAACTCAGCACCCTCTTGTCTTGTTTTGCTATTCACGGACTATCATTTTACAGTTTATTGCTGAACAAAGAAACACCAAATAAGAACAGAAATGAAAAACAAACCTTGACTGAGGGTCCGTAGGAAATAAATTGAAAATAAAAGTACTTAAATATTCAAATCTTAATTTTTAAATAAAATTTCAGTAAAGATCAGTTAATTATGATTTATCAAAATGAGGGACCACTATACTGACATTAGTTTTACAAATTAATGACACAGGATAACGATCATGACACAATTAGATCAAAGCAGCCATTTCTAAAAGGGTGCGTATTTCAGGATCCCTTGTGTACGGCCAGAGGAGTGTGTGGCAAGATGTGAGCAATGACCACTTCTGGGAGCGGCTTTGGAGTCAGCATTTCCTTTTCTATTCCATCTTGAACATAAGTGAGGGCAAATAAAATTGTAAGTAAAAACAAATAGAATCATGCTAAATCCAAAATACATAAATGGGACAAGTTTTTAAGGAATAAATGATGCAAATGGGGAAAGGGCACTGCTCTCAATCTCCCTACAGAAACACGGTTAGAACAGTAACAGCATCTTTAATCTGCCACGGAAAATAACTGAGGGATGACAGAATATGGGTCTTCACTTCAAGGCCAGCTATTAAATTTTCCCTTTTTTCTTTTTCAGAACTCAATCTGACATGGGCTATTTTCAGAGTATGATCTTTCTGCCATCCACGTCAGCCCTGGCCGTGAAGACCACCTGCTTCACGTAGGTACCTTTAGCACACTCTCAGTGTTTCCTGATTCAAATGATCCATTTCTTGGTGAAATAATAAGACATCACTTAACTTTGGCTCTGTGAAACATGCTCCCAACTCTAAATTACTTATTCACAGAAGAAAAGTGCTCCTGGATCAATCTGAAGCACTGATCTCTGTCAGCGGGCCCATCAAAACTCCATTCCCAAGGCTTCACAAGAGAGCAACCTGCAGATTACCAGACAGAAATGAAGTGACTAGAGAGGTCTGAAACCAGACAAATGGAAAACCTCAAGAAGTGCTCTAGAAATCTCATTCAGATGAACCTAAGAAGGGAGTTAGGTACAAAACAAATATTCGGATCCTACCATTAGGAGAACACATTGTTTGTCAAATACTTTGTAATGATTTTATATTCACCAACTTCAACTGCCACTTTTTCCTGATTCCCTTCCCTGTACATATACTTATAAATATTCATGAACTTTTAAATTTCAAGGCTAGAATATAAATCTCAACAACCAAACATACGAAACAAATACATAGCCTCCAAATAAATAATTCTCATAGGATGTAAGCTGGCGTCCTCAATGCAAGAAGGTTTCTCCTGCTTGATTCCTTTTTCCACTGGGCTCTGCTGGCCTCTCTTCATCAAACTACCTCCTCCCTTAAAATCTGGGTACTGTCCTCCCTCTTCTCCTTCCTCCGTCCCCTTACTCAGTTTCTCCGTTAGTTCTTTTCTTCTGCCAGCTGTTTTATTTTATTTATTTTTTTCCTTTAAGGTAAATTCAAGTTTGTGTATTTTTTAAATTAATTAAATTAATTTTTATTGTATTTTTCCATTACCATTTAGTTCTTTTATATTCCCCTCCCCTCCCACAATCACCACACTGATGTCCACGTCTGTGAGTCCTTTTTCCTTTTGCTCAACCTCTACACCCTCATCCTACCCCTCTTTAGCTGTCATCCTGCTCTCTGTGAGCCTGTCTCTATTTTTCTTGTTAGTTCAGTTTGTTCAGTACATGCCACATATGAGTGAAATCATATGGCATTGTCTTTTTCTGGCTAGCTTATTTCACTTGGCATAATGTTCTCCACATCCATCCATACTGTCACAATGGGTAAAATTTTCTTCTTTTTTAGGGCTGAGTAGTACTGTATTGTGTAAATGCCATAGTTGTTTTATCTACTCATCTATCGATGTACACTTGGGCTGCTTCCATATCTTGGTGACTGTAAATAATGCTGCAATGACTATACGGATGCTTACGGTCTTTTGAATTAGTGTTCTGCTGGTTATTCTAAATACAGGTGACCCTCTCCCCTTTCCTTTCTTTTGATTTCTTCCTCTCCTTTCTTGTTCCTCCCCAGACCTCCCTCCACCAAATCATCTCCCCTCTCTTTTCTCTTCTGGGTCCATTCCCCTTTCCTCTTATCTCTTCTGGTCTTCCCTTATCCTCTCTTCTCTTTCCTTCTTTTTTTTTGATTTTTTACCCCAACATTTCTTTGATTTTATTTCCTTCCATGGAGAGATTATTACTTTTAAGTTTTAAAATTAATTTTTATAGCTCTGATGGGAGAAAGAGAGAAGGAAGGAAGTGAGGGAGGAAGGGAGGGAGGAAGGAAGGAAGGAAAAAGGAGAGGACATACAGAAAAGTCATTTATTCAAATGAAAGGATTTGTTGCCTACAAGTAAGATTCTAATTTGGACCAGAAACAGAGTGGAAAGATCTTTGAAATTTCACACAGAGGCCTCCTTTTATTCCATCTAAGACACTTCCTAAATCAGCATTTCCCAAATATTCCAGAAAATATTTGTTCTGCAAGATACTCCTGGAAAAAGAGTCCAAGTGACAAATTAATTTGGAACAGACTGCATATGACATATCCTTAGTGAATTTCAATAAACATTAGCATCACAGGGATTGAAAAATCTTAGAGAAGATAAGTGTGTTTGTATTTAATCCAATATTATACAAACTTTTTTGACCCTGCAATCTGTTTTATAAATCTGCTAATCTTCATGAACGTCCCTCTGGCCAATGCAGGAGCCTCTTAACTATCCTCTCTTTTAGGCATCACTCCGCTCCAAGTCACTCTATACTTCCACCAGGACTACCCATCCACAACACGCATCACACCTCGGAACTCCTGATCAAAGCCAGCTGCGGCCTTAGATTGTGTGCCAGATAATACCCATACTCTCAGCAGGACACAGAGGGATGTCTAGTAATTCCGTCTTTAACTTACTTTCTGCTCATACCTTTTTGTTACTACCTCCTCTTCATTTAATACTCTAACAATCACTGAGTTACTTGAAATCTGGAAAATACTTATGATTAAATGTTCCCTTTCCTGTTCCTGGTATGCTCTCTCTTGTTTTTGTTTTCTGTATAGATCATTGATCTGCTCCATTAAAAAGAATTTATTGGTCTCTGTCTCCTCTATCCAAGTGAGTTCACTGTTTCCAACTTCGTGTTTCCATACACTTTATAAACACCTTTAGAGACATATTAATCCCACTGAACCTACTGCATCTAGTAAATTTCAAGCCTCTACGCCTGCACAGATATGGTAGGAGGAGCCACAATGTGACTTTTGAGCACATGAAATGTGGCTAGTCCAAACTGAGATGTGCCTCATGCACAAAATATACATTGGATATTGAAGACTAAGGTAAAACTACAGTATTGATAACTTTATACGTTGAAGTGCTAACGTATTGGGTATATTTGGTTAAGTCAATATACCCTTAAATTAATTTTGCCTGTTTGTTTCACTTTTTATATGACTAGAAAATTTCAGTTATGGATATACTTACATTCATGGACCACACTGTCATATCGCACAGTACTGTTCCAGAGGGCTAGCACCCTCTCTTACCAGCACAGTACCTACCTGTTACTGATACTCAATACTCAGCAGATGTTTCTTGAATAAATGTGATTTATTAGCACATTAGAAACAAGGTTAGAAAAACTTCCTGAAGTTCTAGATTTTTCTTGTGCATAATATGTGTGACTATGCCATATACATTGCACAGTATAGCTTAAAAGTAAATAATCACTACTTAGCTATTTCATTGGAGACCCTAGGAAATAACTCCCCCCAACAATAAATCCTAAAATATAAAGGTTCATCACATATTAGTATTAGTGGAAAAGCATACTTTTAAAAATATTAAGAGTATTATGAGTATGGTATCACATTTGTATAAATTTCTAATATTAAGGTCTCCCCTGTCCCCCAGAATATCCAGTCAACTGCCTAATGAATAAAACTTTGCATAGGGCATCCTGTTGTCAGCGTGGCATCATGGTAACACACATATTCCTTTCTCAGGTGGGAAGGGAAGAGAAGGGAGGGAAAGGGAAGGGAAAGCTCAATATCATAATGACCCTATAAATAACATCACACCCTCCGCAGCCTCCTACGGCATCCATGCTACTGTCCTTTGATGCGGGCGGATGAGAAATCTCAGTTGAAAGGCTGTTCAAGCCCTCTGTTGCTTTCAGTCATGGTATTTCTTCCAGGAATCACGTTCAGTGCACAATCCTTGACAGAAATGAAGTCGAGACTCTGGTCTAAAAATGGACAGAAAATCAAACCCACAGGAGATTCTATCTTAATGAACAGTTCTGCATCACCTTGAGAGAACTGCTGCCTGTCTTATGTCTTAGAATATGCCAGAATTAAAAAAAAATAATTCTGAAAACTTCTCTATACAGTAATTGGAACAACCTAATGCTATGAATGATTATCTCCAATATTTTAATCTATATCACAATTATCATCATTAATGCACATGATATTATGTTCCTTTTTCAGATAAAAATCCAAATGGTTACTTCATTAATAGATGAAGATGTCATTTATAGATTTAATAGCTAGAAAAATATTCTGTAATAATTTGCCCTGTCCCTGGGTTGTCTCCATGTATTCCCTATATGTATAGCCATATTTTCTCCATATATACCAGAATATAAATCTCTGTTGAAGCCATTTATACTGTTACTAATTAATGTGAAAGGCAGCCAAATGAGCCATTATTTACAAAGGTTTCACCTGAATTTAGAAGCAAAGTTTCTTGTTTGCTTGTTTTTTTTTTGCAACTTTATCTTATGTGTTTTAAAGATTTTTTGTAATAACTAATTCATGAGATTAAAAAAATAATAGTGGTTAATTTTGCTAACTGAGTGACAAACACTCCTGCACCGGGGGGATGGCACAGGTGGCCAAGGGCTGCCTCCTTCAGCACCCTGAGCATCAGTGGTGAGGGTGCTGGCACTCAGAAGCAGCTCAGTGAGGGTGAAGAATCTTCAATGGAAAGCAGATTTGTCTGTACAAATTCTTAAAAAAGAGACATATACTCAAAAATCAGTACAGACTTTCATTCTATAATTTACTGATATTTTTATACATTCTCCTGAATAGGGAGGAAGAAAAAAACCAGAATAAATATTATGGCAATTTCTTTTAATTCAAGAAGTTGTTCCATAAAGGGCAGCTGAACCCAATGAGCAACCTGTTTTATCTCTAGATTTGTTTTAGGAATGCAGCTACCATTTCAGGTTCATACATTATTATAAGACTATGAGAAATAATCAGATGGACATTGTATTAGTGAAATATTTATGAACTAGGGTTGTGGTTGAAGCTATGAAACTCATTCATGTATTTAGCAAGCAAATACTTATCAACTGCCTTTACCACTGTAAAGGTACTGGCCCAGGTGCTGGGCTGACATCTATACTCTTGGAGGCATGGAAGTGGAGGAGACTGAAGGCAGGGGGCTGCATGATAGAGGAATAGACACTTTACAGCAGGAAGCGAGGACAGGTACTGGAGGGCACAATGGAATGACACCTCACCCAGTCTAGGGGCTATGGATGTTTTCTATGAAGAAACACATCAAGCTGAGATGTGAAGGACTGCAGGAATATTGCAGGTCAGGATCTGAGAATGAGGAGCAGGTCGGAAGGCCTTGGACAAGGGGATCAGGTTAGTGGAACCCAGAGGTTTTTAAATGGCTGAAACTCAGTACAGGAGGGCTCTTCAATAAGAGATAAAGAAACATAAATAGCTGTCATTTCATGGAATTCCTGATGAAGCAGAAAAGATCATTTTGTCACATGGAAAAAACGTTTGGAGGGACAAGATTAGAAGAATAACAATAACTTAGGAAACTGCAAGTTACACAGCAGGAAGGGTAAAGACAGCATGTGGAAAAGTTTCAAAACTGCAAGTATTCAAGACTTGGTAATTATTAGACATAACAAGAGTTCGTGAGAAGGCAGAAGCCAAGAAGGACAGCAAGGTTTCAGGTGTGAACCAAGTAGTGGGTGGAGTTTAGTTCGCAAAGGCTGGGAACACAGTGGGAGGGGTACACCGGTGGTGAGAAGTGGGGGTGGGTGTTGAATTCAGTAATGCCTTTGAGGTGTAGACCCCCAGCAAGTTCTAGACTGGATATATCTGCACGCCAATGTCTTAAATCATGGATAAGCTGGCAGTGATCAAATTCACAAGGCTATTTTCACCCTGTGTGCAACCCAGGGAGCAAAGTGATTTACTATCTATTATTTCAGGATACCATGTCTGACTTTTACTCATGCAGCATCTGATTGGGATATTAAAAAATATCCTTCATATAAGAAGTTTTACAAATGGGATACCATACCCATAATATTCCTAATATGGTTCAAAATTGTGGTTTTTAAATTAATATTAACACATGGCAAAGTGTTACCTTTCAGGATATGTTTTGTGGGGTAATTATTTTCTGGGGCCTTCAATAAAATAGCTAAGTAATGATAGTTTACACCAAAGCCATTTTGTTTTCAATGTGCAACATACATACCATGTGTGTGGTATATCCACATATATTATACACAAGAAAAACTACTGCTCCAGAATTTCAGGACTTTCTCTAACATTGTTTTTACTTGTCAACAAATAACTCAATTTAAGGCACTTATGGTAGCTTAGCCATTACATTCACATAACACAAAATAAAGGAGGGTAAACCAGCAGGAGAATGTACAAGGGGGGCGCCAAAAAATCCTGGACTTATCTTCTGGAGTTTGAGCCCCTTTTAATACAGGTTTCCCTACTAGGTGAGTGTTCTAGGAACCCATCTGTATCAGTGTACCAGCTGGCATTGTTGTGAGAGGCTACATTCGGCTTCAGTGAATTTTTTTTTGAAGATTCAACACGTTTGCCTACTTTTTGATGGGTGGTTTACAAGTATACCTGCCCACACCATGCTGAGTGTTCAGCAGTTTTTGACCAAAAAAATAGCACGTGACCCTCAAGCCCCACCCTCCCTATTCACCTGATTTCACATCAAGCCACTTTTTTTTTCCCCCAGATGAAAAAAGTCCTCAAAGGGAAACGTTTTGCTGATGTGGAAGAGGAGAAACAAAAAATGGCAGAAGCACTAAAAGACATCGAAATCCATGAGTTCAAAAACTGTTTTGAGCAGTGGAAAAATGTCTCAGTGAGTGTACTGCATCAAATGGAGAGCACTTTGATGGTGACTAAAGTTTAAACATGTAAGAATACACGATTTTTAATCAGTAAACTCAGGGTTCTTTTTTTTTTGGTGCTCCCTTGTATATAGATGGGAAAGTTTAAATATACTCACTGCACCCTGGCTGGCGTAGCTCAGTGGATTGAGCACGGGCTGCGAACCAAAGCATGGCAGGTTCGATTCCCAGTCAGGGCACATGCCTGGGTTGCAGGCCGTGGCCCCCAGCAACCGCACATTGATGTTTCTCTCTTTCTCCCTCCCTTCCCTCTCTAAAAATAAATAAATAAAATCTTTAAAAAAAATGAAGTCTCTCTAAAAATATATATATATATATACACACACACACACATACTCACTGCATGTCTTTAGGGCATGGGAGTAGAACTACACCATCTATCTCCTTCTGTATTTTTCCTTCATCTACTTCATTCACTCTGCTCATCAGTAGGGCTACTTCTTGCCTAGATTTTATGACATCCTTATCCTCTGTTGTCACATTTCAGATTTTGTTAGTAAATCTAAGAATGATGTCAGTTTTGCCTTTTCTTTATGTTCCATGGAATGTAAGTCCTGTTACTTGATTTTGGTGGGAATCATGATTGATCTTTAACAATAACGTGGTACCCCAGAATACACTTGGGCATTTTTTTTCTGTTTATTATTTGATTCTACAGCTCTCTTCCAAGAAAGTGGTATGGCACTGGTATACCATTTACATCTGTGGGTACCAGGCACCCTGCACTTAGGTTGGCTGGCTTGGCCAGTGGTGAAGGCTCAGCTTCATTTGTGGTAAGCCAACCCTCTCTGACATTCAGCTGTGCCAAAGGCAATGCTACTACACAAGCCCCATGGTTTACCACGGTGTGTGAGGCAAGGGAACTGGGTCTTTTCCTTCCTCTTTACCCAACTGCAGAAAGTTCTTTAAAGAATACAATGAATATGGAACCCAATGCTGACTTTCACCTTTACCAAATCAAGATGGAGCCTACGTGAAAATAAGGGTGGGACTATCACCAAATGCATCAGAGTACTAGTTATCCTGTGTTTCTTATATCAGTTAACTATTACTCTCCTCTGGGCTCTCTTCCACCGTCAGTTAACAGCCATGTGTAAGAGATCTGTCAATGAACTGTCACCTCTTTCAATCCCTTCCTTCTGAGTTTTCTGTTTGGGCCCAATTTAGGGTCCCATTGCTTATGAACCAGACAGTTGGGCTGCTGGTTTATGGGCTGCTTTCCAGCCAGGACCCTCCTTTCCACCCACAAAACATTCAATGGCTCCATCTTACTAGTTACTAAATTAAGCTCCACCTTCTCCTTCAAGGACATACCCATAGTACATATCTCTAACCTATCTACTTGGCCTAATCTTTTAGTAATTATCTCCATTTGCCTCATGTACAAGTCACTGGACCACTCACCACTCTCCTTACATGCTGTGAACAGTTTACTGTACTCCTGCATCCTCTGCCTGCAACGCTCTTCCCTAGCTTCTCAGCCTCCCAAAACCCTATTCTTGCTTCAAATCAAATGCTGCATCTTTCATAAATCCATTTATGACATGTGCAGTGGAAATTAATTGTTGTATTTTTTGTCTCTGTTTTTTTTAAAAAATTGGGCTTTCAACCCCTTTGATAATGTATGATGTGTATTTATAAATTTAGTAGTAGACCTTTGAGTTTAACTAATGTAACATTTCCTCTTTTGCCTGTTTGTGAGTAATTCTGAAAGTCCATGACATGTATTATTTATGGTTTTGCCTAAGTACTGATTGAATTACCCACTGTGGGAGGACATGCTAGAATGAATCTTATAACTGGTTGTGAGTTTAGCTTGTGTCCCAGAGCCCAGCAGCGGTGTTCTTTAGACAAGGTCAAATATAATTCAGGGGGAAGATTATATGCTGTAGAAATCCTCTTAAACTGTGCCATAGATACATTCTTTAGTAAATACAAAAAAGTACTTAACATTTACTGAGTGTTTAGCATTTGTTGAGGACTGTTCTATGCACATTATATTATAGCATATAATTTTTCATAATATGCATGATAGCTGCT
The DNA here is from genome assembly GCA_004024845.1 of Tonatia bakeri. Taxonomy (NCBI): domain Eukaryota; kingdom Metazoa; phylum Chordata; class Mammalia; order Chiroptera; family Phyllostomidae; genus Tonatia; species Tonatia bakeri. Next base: position 305,399 of record PVIA01000411.1, read on the forward strand.
ATTGAAATACCCAATTTACAGGTAAGAATACTAAGGAAAAGAAGGCACAAAACTATTTATTGCAGAGGGAGGGTTTGAACCAAGGCCATATTACTCTACAGTTTGCACCTTTCACCAATATACTCTGCTGTCTATCTGCTGGCAGGTATGAATGGTCTACTGCAGGTGTACCACAGCACCCCTGTGCAGTTACAGTGCATCTCTCTACCTCTCTTGGGGACAGAGACCATGCCTTTTGGTAAGTTTCATCAATAGTGCCCAACATGGTTTAAATGACGGACTGTCATAATAACAATAGGTTCACTAAAATATTGAACATCAATACTTCTCTTCAACCCAGAAAAATATCTCATTCATTCACACTTCTACTTTCTTGTTAAATGCAAGTCTACAAATTCTCACTTGCCTTTGGATTCTTCCCCTAAAAATTAGTTTAATACATATTGGAATCATTTTAGTTCCTTCCACTGTGTAAAGTAAGTGTTGGCACAGAAAGTGCAGCACGAGGAGAAATCCTTAGTCCACACTTAGGGATTACTCGTCAGAAACAGAGTTAAAGGAGATTTGAAACACCTCCAGGCCGCCTCATCCCTAGTGCCAGAAAGTATTTAAATTTTCACTTTTTTACCCATTGTTGTTTAGATCATTTTGATTTTACGGGAAAAAAGTATAGTGATTTATGAAGCCTATGCCATGGGAATTTATGTATTCATTTCCTTCATTCTGCACAGGCTGAATGCATTAGCGTTCGCGTGAAGGCACAGGCAGGGCAGTGTGACCAAATTCCACAACCACCATATACTTAATTAAAACCTTGGGAGTTTCCAGAATATGTCGGAAGGAGCGTGGAAATCATTAATAAAATTATTTTAATGAAATAAACGCAGGATATGGAAGCCACAGTCCACTCACAGGAATGCTCCTCCTAAATGTGGCCTATTTGTTTTTCTTTTAAAACAAACTGAAAGTATATTGCCCCTAGTTTTAAATGATCTACAAGTATTTCATTAGATTAAGAAACTGTTTTTTCATTACTACCAAGTGTGCTCTCTTCATCAGGGACAGTGTCTAACTGCCAGATGTCAAGGTTTAAATGCTTCAACTTCCTCTAATGGAGGAAGAAAAATCACTTATGGTTGGAAGGACCCAGGGGCTATAGGATCACTCAGGAATTTACATATGTTGCTTAACAAACAAATATCTCACTGGACAATACTGACATTATTGGCTTGAAGCTACTCTCAGTATAAGGCGATGGAATGAACGTAATGAATTTTACTTTTCTTTATGGAAATAGACAAATGTGTGAGGTACACATTTTCATCCTAAGTGTCCAGCGTTAATAAATTATTTTAAATATCCTGAGTTACAGATAAATTCTCAGTATCTTCAAGTTGGACAGCACACATGAAGACCTACTCTTTAAGCCAAAACATGGGAATTAAGGGTGGACTCTACAAACTTAATATGTAGTTCCACATGAAATGCTGGCCTGTGTGGGCCAAGAAGAAGGAAGTTTGACTCCCACAGAAAGCACGGGCCATGTGCATTTGAACTAACCACCCAAAATAGATCGATAAGCTTTAAAATCAAGACTGCCACTTTGGTATTTTTCACATTTTTCTTCTTAGTTCTGCCTTTCCAAGCCTGAGGACTCAGGAAAGCTCCTAATTAGGTATTAATTTATTCTTTATCCTTTAAAATTTGGAAAAACAGGTTTTTTATACATCCTTTGCCTTACATGTAGGATACAGAAGGCTCTCGTATAGAAAACATTAACCTCAGAAAAGACAGTGTTTTTAAAGTAAGCCAAGTGTGAGTGACAGAACCGTTACTCAGGCTGTCATTTACATCACCCTCTGAAGTTAACTGCTGTGATGTGCTGCAGGCTTGGATTTCCAAGAAACTACTACAAGAATGGATTATTTGACTGAAGTAGTTGTGACAGATACTGTCTTATTAAATTCTGCTCTTGAAGGGAAAAAGTAAAAAGTCTTCTATGCCCCTTGTGAGATCTTATATACCCAGCATATGTCTATGATGTTAATTCAAAGAGGCTACCTTAAGTTCTGCATTTCACACTAGCTGGGAGGAGACTGATGACCCAGGGTGTGCACTGGGACCATACTAACAACAGTATGCAAAACAGCCTTAAGAACAGCAACCAAATCACTTGGGTTGTTGCTTGTCTTGGCCACTGCAAATAATGCAGCAGCAAACACAGGGGTGCATTCATATCTTTATGAATAAATAATGGATACTACTCATCCATAAGAAAAGATGAAATACTACTCTTTGCAACAACATGTATGAATCTTGAGAAATTATACTTAAGCGAAATAAGTCAGAGGGAAAAAGTCAAGAACCATGTGATTTCACTCATATGTGGGATACAAAATGAAAAGCAAAAATGAACAAAACAAACAAACAAAAACTCATAGATACAGATACCAGGATGGTGGTTACCAGAGGAAAAGGAAGGGTAGGGGGAAATGTTTGAAAGGGAAAAGAGGCCCAAATACATGGTGATAAAAGGAGATTTGATTTTGGGTGATAAACACACAATGCAATGTACAGATGATGTATCACAGAACTGTACACTTGAAACCTATATAATTTTATTAACCAATGTCACCCCAATGAATTTACTAAAAAATGTAAAAAGAGTAGTCTTGAGAAAACAACATAAGAAAGAGCAGGGGTAAAACCATATTATAGCACAGAACACAGATTAGGGGAAAAGTTAATGAAAGATATCAGGCACAAACTATCTTTAAATACTGCCAAACCAAAGCAGAATGAAAACAATCACACCCCTCCCTAGTGAAAAGCTCTGGAAGACGGACACAGAACAGAGGTGACATTGAGTCTTTTAAGAACAATCTGGTGTGTGTAGTCTGAATCTTGACCTGTCAAAGAAACTATTACAAGAGAGTAATTAGATCAGCTATCTAGGGATGAGCAGTGACTTTTTTTCTTTTATGGTTTATAGGCAGCTGTAGTTGAATTCCTGCCTAAAACCCACCATTGCTTCCTTCGCATGCAACACGTGTAAGTAGAAAGATGTTTGCAAGTTCGTTTTTTACTACGGAGTCCCCACTGACCAGATGTTACACAAAAGCTCTCTGTTTCTTCAAATGTGTTTTGCTCCCTTAGCAAGAATAACCCAGGGAATTTTTGAAAATCAGATTTTCGAGTTTTGTTAGAAATTCTGATTGAATAGGGAGAGTGGTACCTAGAGGTGGCTGGAACTTTTAATCACTACTATCTGTCTCAGCTTCCCCCTATATCTCCAAATAAAATAATAATAATTAATTAAAAGTAAAAATCCTGTGTGCATTTTTAAATATGGACCATTAGAAAATTTTGCTATTTTCACTGAAATGAAACAGACCCCAGGCAAAAACAGTGTGTATGCTATGCAAACTCACCTTAAAGATCCTTTACTAAGAGCATCACTTCCTGTCTTCACCTTTTATCCCGAGTGCTGAGTCCTTGCTACCCCCTCCCCAGAAGAGGTCTGGTGCAGAGCTCAGACCTCCACATTTAAAGAAAACATGCCAGGTAATTCTGAGGCAGAGTCTGTTATTCATTCTAACCTTTTATCAGTTCAGTGGCAGCCACCTGCTAGGCATGAAATGTTAAAAGATACAGTTACAGTTTAGTCTATGAAAATAAAATTTTTAAACGTGAATTGAACAGCAGCTTCTCCTTCTCCCCCAACAGGTGAGAGCCCGGCACGAATGGTGCCAAGCTGCAGGAGAAATGCTGTAGATCAACCCCTGTACAAATAGCCCATTGCCTCTGGGGAAAAGAGAAATGCATGCTTTTGTCCTTGACCACAGAGGTGTGCCATCCCTATGTGTATGGAAAAAGCAAGTAATTTGTATGTTCTGTATGTATGTAGAACAATTATTCACTGGACAAGGAATACACTGAAATAAGGAAGCCACTTGGACAATATTATAAAGCTACAGACTTCTCAAAAGAGATAGTTTTACAGACACAGAGCTATTGTAAGTCCTTATTTCTACCAATACCTACAGAGCATCTTCAGAGCTGGTCCTGAAATCCTTCATTTTACATACTCTTGACCAAATACTAGACTGAAGTATTTGTGGACTGTCCTATCAGGCCAGTCTTTCCTTCTATCCGTCCAACAGTGTGTCTACTAAAGCAGCCAACAGCTATTGTCCTGTATAACTGTCCTTTCTGAGGAATCCTGTGCTCTGGAATTCATGCCTTCTGACCTGAACTTGTCCCCATCTCCATGCCTTCACAAAGAAGAGACATTTACCCAGCTTCTACAGGGTGTCTCAGTTACTCAGAATGACATAAATTACCTATGGAGATTACCACTTATCAAAGCAAAAAAGTTATTCAGAGCTGAACTCAATGACTAAATCTTCAAAAATAGTAAATTCATAAGTGGAAATTTCATGCTATTATGTTTTTCCAAAAATTTTTAAAAATTAAACATTTTTCCCTGTCACATTTTTTTTTGCAAAATTAATTGTTCCAAATTCTCTTAATTTTCTTTTTTTTCTGGATTAATCTACAGTGCTATGGATTTTCTCTACAAACTATTATTAGAGGGAAGCTTTGTTTTTAAAGTAGCTGTGAAAATTGATAATGAAACAATTAAAGGCATTTTCCTCTTCTTTTTTGCCTTCAGAAAAAAATTCTCATATGAATGATAATTTAAGCAAATTAAGTGAAAATCTCTCTGTAGTCTTCAGTCCAGTCAGATCAATGAGGTAATCTAAACCCACGACAACCCCATTAGAAAGAGTCAGCAAAATATGTAGGTCTACTTTTCCACCCCGTGTCTCAGCTCCAGAGCTCATCAGTTGAGCTCAGAACATAATTTTGGACTGTTCTGACATTATATCTACTAGTTTTCTGTGACATACTAAAAAAAAAAGGACAAATCCTGAAAATAAAGGTAGCATTGAAATTCTAGGTACGCATAAGGATAGCTGCCTTCTAATTCAAAGGCAACACATCATACATAATATAACAACGGATATTTAATACACTTTCAGGGAGGGTCTTTAATACATTCTCCAATTGGATCACCAACAATTAAGTGAATGTCAAGTTCATGAAAGGCAGCCTGGATGCCACTGGGACAATGTCCATCCTCTATCCCTATCATTTTACCCATAACTATCCGTGCTTTTGATGACTTGTTCATAGTGTTCTTGTTATATAAGGGCTAGAATAAGAAGCAAATATGTGAGGTCTGCTGATTATAATAATTCCTGTTACCGAGTTATGACTACTGACATCACAATTAGACGAACATTTCAAAATTCTTCTACCATGTGTGACAGAATTGCTAATTTTTGTAAGACTTTTGGACAGTCACAGATTCACAGAATGCCAGCCCTGGCTGGTCTTCAGTGGAGATTATGCACTGCACTTAGAGATGGCAGATATGCCCCAGGCTGATAAAGAGGACGTCCCGAGTCCTCCACAGGCTACCACAGCAACCAGTCATGAATGGATGAGTACATTTAACAGGAGCAGTTAGAAGTGATGGTGAGATAAGTCCCCAAACACCCCTGAGCTACGAATAATGCCATCAAAGAAAATAACAAACTATTTAACAAGCAAGTCCAGCTGTACAGAGAAAATATTTTGAAAAGGAATAAAAGAGAACACTTACATATAAAAATTATAGTTATAATATACATTATTTCTGTAGCATTTTCTATGAAATAGGCAACAACATGTATTAGCTGACAAAAATCCATATGATCAAGGAACTCTTTTTTGCTATATTGCAGATTGGGAAACTGAGACAAGAAAATTTAATTTGCTAAAGATCACACAGTTATGACCAGCTTGAATAATGAACTCCACATTCTGAATCAAATATGTATTTATCTTCACCTACATGCTAGGGTGCTTCTCCAAGAAAATGAATTTTAGTTGCTAGAATCAGCAAGAATTGAGGGAACTCTTTCAAACTCATTCTTGAAATGACCAGGATCTAAATTAGTCCTGCATTGCTTAGTGTTTTTTTCCTTCTTTACCAAGATTGAACAATGTTAGAGCATCTGCTGTTATGTCGTTACTTTATTGATTACACAGGGTCACCGAAGCTCCCTTGATATTCAATTGGGTGATGTATTTGAGCATCTGTGTAAGGTTGTTATTTATCTGAATTACTGATGCAGTGACTAAGGAAGAATGCAAGCAAAACACTCATTGCCAATGTTTCAAGTAAAGCCTGGATTTACCACAGTATAAATGGTGCTTTCCAGAAGCAAATGTTCCTAAGTGAATGTCCAAACACTACTGACAAGTAGATTCCTCTGTGGCTGTTATGACAATGGAATAGGATGAGAAAAAAACTACTTTTTGCCCAGGCCCTCCTCTCCACTCATCAACCTTCCTTCATCACTGTCCCCAGTCATGATTTTTCTACCACGTACCAACGATCCTCTCTCTTTTGTTTGTCCTCCTTCATTCTACCCATATTTCTGACTCTTTTATTCCTACTGACTTAGCTCCTTTTTATTCCTACAAGTCTTAGCTGCTGGGTGGCCCCTCTCTGGGTCTCCTGCTGCTCTAGTCTCGAACCACACTTCACCCCCATCCACCAGAAGCCAGGACTAATGAAATATGTGTGCCCTGTTTATACACAGTAGCAACAAAAGGTCTTGTATACATGCAATTCAGAAAGCCACCAGAAAAAGACATGTAGTAATGCTGGTGAATCTGCTGAATCTAATCCTGGACATTAGACACTAGAGTGAATTATCGAGGAAGACTGATCAGACAAATGGTCAGGTTTCCAGAGGTAAGTCACAGAGAACCACTTAGACATTACATAGCAGACATCACAATTTACCCTCTGTCCAGGAATCCCTGAGACCTGAGATTGTTGTGTTACGTTAGTGAACCTAATTGAATGGACTGCCTCTGTCCAGCATGTACTGCCCTCCAGTACCTTCCCTCCATGCGTCAGATATCCAGACACCCATTATCTCTGCTCTGTGTTGATAATAATAAAAAAGACAAAATAACTCCATTCACTTTTTTCACTACATCCAGAAAGTTAATGGATGCATCAAATTCCGTTATATGAGGTTATATACTTGAACGAAAACGGGGTTGATATTTATAAATTGATCATCATAAGTAATACCTCTCTACTGCTCTTAAAAGCATTCTATAAGTATTATTAATCATGTCCCTCTAATAAGCATAATATATTATTTGGAAATATAGTTAAAATATTACCATTTGAAAGTTAAAACAAAAAAGATGCTAAAATATTTGATATTATTGTTCCTGAAAACCCAATCAAGATGCACTAGTCTTCAGCCTCTCTTATTGGGGACTTAAAGCAGGGGGAAAAAACAAATGAATTTGACCACATATAAAAAATTAGTCCAATTTGAACTGAAAAAGAAACATAGCTCAAAGAGTAATGGTTATTTTCCCTTGGGAAGGAGCTAGTGAACTAGAAAACAGGAGAACAATATGGAGATTTATATTTTACTTTTGCAAGTTTGACTTTTTTAATGTCATGTATTAACCTTTAAGATTTTAAAAATTGATTATTTAATGAACATTTTATATTTTATTAATTACTATGTTGCAAAACAAAATAAAATAGGTCTAATTCTAAATGGTTTTCTTATTAAATCTCCAACTAGGAATTTGTGCAGAAAGGAAGGCAGGGCAAATCCTTCACACAGTCAATGAAAACAATATATGTTCATTATCTTCTTTTAAATTCCTGTCATTTTTGATTCCTCATTTCATGTACAACTCCTGCAATTCCACAGTATTTTAATTATGAATCAGCATCCACCTACATACTTAAATTTGGGGCCAGAATTATCTGGATGACTTTAACTCTTCCTCAGTCTCCAAAGCAGCATTTCCCCACCCCACCCACCTTCACAGTTATGTGTTCCCATGATGGACACATGAAGAATATAATTACTAGTGATGGTTGCAGGAGTTAAAAATCATATCCTCAAACCAAATCTACTTTGGGAAGCTTTTAAAAGGTCACCTTAGCAACTTAATGATAAAAAACAATTAAAGTATTCATATAGAAAGAAAATAAAAGGCAATGTGATATTCAAACAATACAAATTATTGGTGCCAGTAATAGAAATATTTTTATGAAATGCATAGGAGATTAGCTTTTTAATGCCTCAAATCTTTATATTCTGAAGTATTTTTCAAATAAAAAGAAATTAATGCATTCAGATTCTGCTACCAGTGAACCAGAATATAATATAGTTCTTCCAATTCATTTTGTGCATTATCTGTATGGATAATTAAAGCCTTTGAAAATTAAAATGCTTAAGAACCAAAGATTCATTTTTGTAGTTTATAAATAGAGGGCCATATATTTAGTTTTTATTTATATTTTTAAAGTTTATTCATAATTTAAAAATACACAAAGATGGGTCATAGTAAATTATGTATATATCTCTATTTTCAAATTATGTTCTTTTTTAAATAATATTGATCCTAGCAATAACAGAAAATATTCTCTTTAAGTTCATTTCAGTTTTAAATAAATTTGTGTCTATGGGAAGAGAGAGAGTGGAGGAAGGAAGGGAGGGAGGGAGAAGGAGAGAGAGGGAAAATTAGAGAGAGGGAGGGTGAAAATGGTTTTAAGGAAGGCATGGGAAGTGGGAAAACAGTGAGGTAGGAATGAAGGAAATTATAGTTTAAAATGTCCACTTTAAGATTTTGCTTATTTTTCCCAAATCCAATGTTGAAACAAGTTCAAGAAGAATTTGTAGACACAGACAAGAATATCTCTATTCATTTCAGTTTCAAAGAAACCTATGTGTTCCTACTTACAAATCCCAGTCCTCAGTTTACTTTAGAATGGCCTGCAGTACACTTTATTTAACCTGACTGTGGTTTCTATTTTTCTTCTAAGCCTTTCACAGTCAATAACTTTCCAAAGATTTGTAAGGTGATGAGCACTTGTTGGGCAGGTCTATCTGCTTATAATACTTAGTTAATCACACACAAAAAATCCATCAAAAGCTGTGGTGGAACTTGAGACTGTTATGCTGAGTGAAATAAGCCAGTCAGTGAAAGACAAATACCACATGATCTCACTTATAAGAGGAGTCTCATGAACAAAATAAACTAACAAGCAAAACCGAATCAGAGACATGGAAACATGGAACAGACTGAGGGCTGCCAGAGGGGTGGGGGAGGGGGAATGGTGGAAAGAAGGGGAAGGGACTAGTCAAAGAACACCTTTGACCTTTGGACACAGACTATGGTGTGGGGATCGACTGTGGGAGTAGGGAGGTGGGCTGTGCAGAGGAGGTCAAAGGTGGGGAAATTGAGACAACTGTAATAGAGTAAACAAGAATTCTTTTAAAAAGCTTATGGTTCATAAGTCCTCTTTTAAGTGTTCTTACTTTTATTCACTGAGTCCTAATAGATTCTTTGGGCTGGAAATTTCTGCAACCATAGTGATTAAACAACTCAGATGGTCTTGCACTAGTTCCTTTTCTGCTCCACTGAATACATCTCAGTTCAGGCACTATAACTCATACAGAAGTACTGAAAAACCTGGTAGTAATTGTCTTCACCCCCACACCTCACTCACCCTGCTCTCCACTGCCAGAGCAGGCCAGGTCTGTTCTTTTCCCAGAGAAACCCATTGCTTGCTGGATACCATCCAAATTTCTAATGTACAAAGTACTTCACTGCTCTTATTCCCTTCAGTAGACTCTTACTCCAACTCTTCATTCAAAATAAACATATTTACCTAGTGGAACTCCAAACATGCTCACTATGAGCTCAGCACTGATACTTAGTATTCCCTTGTCTGGAATGCCCCTTCCTTATCCACCTCTTTTCAACCTGCCCCTTTGCCTACTAAAAATCCAGTATGGCCAGTGTCTAATGTTAGCTCTTTCACAAACCTGTACTTGACTGGCCCAGTGAGAATGAGCAACCTCCTGCTCCTTCAGCAGTGAAAGTTGCATGTACCTTCTCTTCTCAGATTCTAAGCTCCTGAACAAAAACTCTAGTTTCTTCTTCTCTGCATACATTGAAGTATCATGCACTGTATCTCTCATACAGTAAGAGCTACATCAATATTTATTAAATAAATCATCAATGAAAGTGCAAACAAGCTATTTATTTAGCCAAAAACTTTTTCAGGAGGTTGTGGTTTCATTCTGGAGAAACCCAGCTCAACGTCTAAAGTGTCTTGCCTGTGTCTCTCTAAAGGAGGTAGCAAGTTCCATGCTACCGCATTTTAAGCAGAGAAAAAGTTTCCTTACATTAGTATTTTCTTTGATGAAGATATAAATCATTCAAGACACCCAGTTTTTTATTATTTTGAGGATCTTTTCAAAGGAAATTGGACTTAGAGAAATAAACATGATATAGCTATCTGCTTGGGTTTTTTCTACCAATTCAGCTAAGGGAAATCTTACTTCACATTAGCTGAATCACTGACATGAGTTTTAAAGATAACAATTTGAGAAACTGAAAGTGCAAAGCTGTTCATGTTTTTATCACTGTGTATATACATTTTGAACAGATGTGATTAATCACTCCCTTTAAATTTCAGTGGAACACTAGAAGCCTAAATGTCATAAAAACTGACTAATGTCCATATTATAAAATAATACTTAATCATATTTTAAAGATGTAAGATAACATGATGTTAAGCCATGGTTTATAGGGGCACTCTTTTAATTTCACCCTTCTCCTTTTCATTCAATCTTTCAATGCATTAAAATTAAATGCCTGTTAAGTGCCTGGCACTATTCCAGTGCAGAAATACATGTGAGCCCAGGAAGACAGTCTTTGTGTAAATTTTGCTTATATGTTGTCCTTCTTTTTACACAAAATTTAAGAGTTTTAGAACTGAAGTCTTTGGTTTTCCCTAAAGCTACCTCTTCTGCTTGAGTTCATAATTATTGTCCATAACTCATTTTTCTCCCTTGGTTTGAAGCCACAAAATCACCAAAACATATTTGTCACACAAACTATTGTGGTGTTCTTTCAATTATATGTATTCAATACTAACATCTGTATATTTCTTATACTTTAAGGCATAATTCAAATGTCTATATTCATTTACTTAAAATTTCCTACTTACCTAATTAAGAACTAGTGACAAAAACTGACCCTAGAGACATTATGTAAATCTGTCCCAACCTACATTTTTTAAAACCTCAATATGCCACACTTTTTATAAACATACTCCCACTTCTACTCACACTCAATTATTTACTATCACAAATATACGACACCCATTTCTTCTTCTGAATATTTACTCAAGATGTTCTTCCCTAGAATCCATTCTACCCCTATACAACCAGAGCAGTTGTGACAGCCTTCAATTAAACAATAATTTTTCTATAAATCCTTAAAGAATTCTCACAGATGTTTGAGCTTTAACATCCCTGGAAACCTACACTTCATCACGAGTATTTCCCAGGGAACTCTCTCCACTGTCAACTTCACTTTGTCTAGCAGTCTACGAGGCTTCATATTCCCAATGCAGTGTAGCTTTATTCACCATTGTTCCAAGTAGCTACTCAACAACTTTTATTTGACCATTGATATTTCAGATTACATATCTTTTTCAGAATCCTACATATCTGCTAAGCGTTATATTAAAATATGGGAAGAGTAATCAATGTGTTTTTAATGCCATCCAGAAGAGCAATAATAAAACCCTGTGAAGATAAAGGGCTCTGGCCTATGGTGCTTTAGGCACAGATGCTCCACAGCCTTTTCAACACATCTATAGATTTCTTTTAATTTACTTCTTTACTTACTCTTTAATTTTCATGTTTTTCTCCTATTCTTCTATTTTCTCCATTCCTCCATGCTAGGTCTGCAGACATATTATTGGGGATTTTGCTTATCTCTCAGTAGCACTCAAAAGATTAAAATACTTCTGACTTCTGGGATATACAAGGAAGACTGATCATTGCCTTTCGAGGGTATTGCTAATCTCTACACTAATCTCCAAAGTCTGTTGGGGGAAAATAAAACAAAAAACATTCAAACTAAATTCTAGTGTTTATTTTTAAAACTAATGAAGACTTCTGGCCAAGATGGAGGCGTAGGTAGATTCACATTGCCTCCTCGCACAACTAAAAGAAGGACAACAACAAATTTAAAAATAAAAACCATCAGAACTGCCAGAAAATCGAACTGTAGGGAAATCTAACAATCAAGGAGTTCAAGAAGAAATTTTCATCTAAACTAGTAGGATGGGCAGAAATGGGCAGCCAGGGTGGAGAGGACTCATGGCAAAGCCTTGGCTGGAGGGCCAGGCAGTCCAACATTTGCATGTGGGTAACTGGGAAGAAGAACTGGGAAGAAGAACTGAGACCAGAAGAACTGGGGAAGAAGAACAGGAACAGAACCAGAGAAATGGAGATCGTATGGAGGGTTATCAGTGGAGAGGGGGAGGGGGGAGAATGGGGGAAAAGGTACAGGTGATAAGAAACATAAATGATAGGTACAAAATAGACAGTGGGAGGTTAAGGATAGTACAGGAAATGGAGATGCCAGAGATCTTCATATGTAGAACCTATAGACATAAACGAATGGGGGGAGGGGTCGGTAATGCAGGTGGTAGGGTGGGTGTAGAGCAGAGGGGAATAAAGGGGAGAAAAATGGGACAACTGCAACAGCATAATCAATAAAATATATTTAAAAAACAAAACTCTCACCCTGGCTGGTGTAGCTCAGTGAATTGAGCTTGGGCTGCGAACCAAAGGGTTGCTGGTTCGATTCCGAATCAGGGCACATGCTTGGGTTGCAGGCCAGGTCCCCAGTGGGGCCACGTGAGAGTAAACCACACATTGATGTTTCTCTCCCTCTCTTTCTCTCTCCCTTCCCCTCTCTTTAAAAAATAAATAAATAAAGTCTTTAAAAAAATAAAACTATCTAATGAGTTGTCGGTCAACATAGGTGACATTAAAAGAAAGCAAATAATTAAAAGTTAATATACATATGGTTATATATATATATTGTAGCTATATATATATATTTATATCTATGTATCAACTAAACAAAAATACCTCAACAATTTTCTTAAGCAACTTTTCCTTCTACTTTAGTCCCATTCATACAGTATTACCAAACTACCAAAAACTAATGAAAATTTAGAAGGAAAGCAGAGGTGGTGAATGTAAGCTGAAAATTATTAGAACTACATTATTTTTCCTATTGAAAAGTTTTTCCAATAGCTATAGTAGTCATTCTTAAGTTTTATTTATAGCTGTGACTTTATGATAAAAGACAATGGCTTTCCCAATAAATGTCCCTTTTGAAATATGGAGTAAATTAAAAATAATAACTGTAGCAAAACTATAGATTATTTAGGGTGAATGGATAGAAAACTACTTACCCCCAGTTGCCACAGTGATTTCACGTAGAAAATGGCCATAAAATGGAAAATCGAAGGACAGATTCACTCTCTGCAAGGAATGACAACCAGAAAAGAAAATCAATAATGTATATAATAGTAAATGTATTATCAAGACCCTTCCACTTAAAAAATTGATGCTTCTACTTTATAGCACTATTATTGTAGTTGATTTTTAAAACCAGAATCCTAGATGGTAATAAAGGATTTTTTTTCTGAAAATTACATCTTTGAAGTGTGTGAATAGAATAAAGTTGGGTTGTTATAGTCTATTGGTCTGTTCTTTGCTTATAAAGGGAACCTGAAAGTATCAACTGTAAACCAAATGATTCTCTCTGATATCACCATTGTCTGTAACATGTTCCCTGCAAATCAGTTCAGTCATCATGATAAACAATTTATGTTGTTTTTTTTTTTAGTTTGATTATTCTTCTCAAAAAAAAGTACACATGTTAACTGTCCAGTTACATTGACTAAAAAAAAGATTTTCTTTTACATAATTATGTATTCAATTTATTTTCTATTCATCCCATAACAAACTATTGTTTCATAGAACAAGTTATCTTGCATCTATAGATCTAGACCTGTGGATATTTCTTTATTTAGAGGCACTGAACTGTCCATATTCTGTATATTATGTCTACTTTAAAAGCACAAAGAACAGGAAATGCTGGTTACTGGAGAGGTGCTTTTCCTTTTATAGAGAGTACTTGGGGAGACTTAGGAAGAAATGTTCATAAATCTTGCCCCTATTTTTTCTAAAGAGGAGCCTGATAGCTAGCTAGCTATCTCTATATCTCTATATCTATATATCTTGATGTCTATATATATCTTGATGTATATATACATATCTTGATGTATATGTTATCTTGATGTATATATGTACATCATATGTATATATATCTTGAGGTGTATATATATCTTAATGTGTGTATATATATATCTTGACGTATATATCTTGATATATACAATGACCTTTCCACTTAAAAAACTGATGCTTCTTTTTATACCACTATGACTGTGGTTGATTTTTAAAATCAGAATCCTAGATATATATTATATACATATACATGTTATATATATAATTTTTGTTATATATTATTTATATATTACATACTTCACATATAATAAATATATAATAATGCATAGTAAAAATAACAAAAACAAAATATAATACAACAAAGCAAAACAAAGAAACAAAAAACTTGATATTTTGTATGCTTAAAATAATATGATCCAGATGTATTATTAGGAAAGAAACAAGAACAATGATGAATTATAACAATAAATATCCATGAAATAAAAGAACCCACAGGAAAATTAATTAGTTGGTTTATAGCCCAACAGCATTGCAGATTATCTATAGTAAAAGGCTACTGGGAGAGGGAAGACGGCAGCCAAGTAAGTGGAAGCTGAGTCCACTTGTTCTTGTATCCCAACTTGGATAGTTGGGTTACCTGCCAACAAATGAACTGAGCATTCAACAGAATCTTAGTTGTTGTGAAGTTTGGAAGCCAAGGAGAACAGAAGACGCTTCACAATGGGTGGTAGGGAGATTTTATAAGTTGAAGGGGAAATACTCTGTGCATGGCACCTGCAGCCGTGGACAGCCTAGTCAGAAATCGCAGCTTTGCTACTCAATCCCAGGGCAGAGAGTCCCCAGAATCGGGACAGGAGTGACTTGCATACACAAAGTCAGGGAGATCCAGGCTATACACACACAGCAAACAGAACACCCATAGGTGCAGTGGAAATGCTAACCAGGAGAGTGCCAGAGAGAGAGGGGGGCACTGAATTTGCACCTGGGTCAGGTGGAGGCAGGCCATAGTCAGCTATGACTAGAAGAGACTTTTTGCTTTTGGAGAGGTGGTTATGTGTGGAAAACCAGACAGTGACTGACTACTGCAGTGAGTGTGCCCAGAAAGACTTTTTAAAAGGGGAGCTAAGCATGCTAGGAAGGGACCCTGTGCACAGCTGCCTTGCCAGCAAAGAGAAAAGACTGAAAGCATGGTTTGGTCCCACTGAGTGCAGCTGGGCAGAGTGATCAAAAAGGTGCACAGCAAGGGGATTTCCCAGCCCCAGCCCAGTGAGCAGGCCAGAGGCTGCTCTAACAGAGAGAGGCGGGGGGGGCAAAAATGGCGACAAAAAATACCTATCAATAATAACCTTAAATGTAAATGCATGGCACACTCCAATCAAAAGACATAGGGTAGCTGAATGGGTAAGAAAACATGACTTGCATATGTGCTTTGTACGAGAGACCCACATAAAACAAAAGATCTACATAGGTTGAAAGTGAAGGAATGGACAAAATATTCCAAGCAAATGGACATGAAAAGGAAGCTGAGGAAGTAATACTTATATCAGACAAGAAAGAAACTTCAAAACAAAGGCCATAAAAAGGGACAAAGAAGGTCAATACGTAATGGTTAAGGGAGTTATCAAACAGGAGGATGGAACCCTTGTAAACATATATGCACCCAACATAGAAGCACCTAAATATATAAAGAAATCTTGGAGGACTTCAAGAGAGATACTGAAAACAATACAGTCATTGTAGGGGACTTTAACACTCCACTGTCAACAATGGATAGATTGTCCAAACAAAGAATCAACAAGGATATGTGGCACTGAATGACACTCTAGATCAAATGGACTTGATCAATACAGAAACTTTCACTCCCAAAGAAGCAAAATATACATTCTTTTGAAATGCACATAGAACATTTTCAAAGGTAAACTGTATGGTTGGACACAAAACAGGCCTCAACAAATTCAAGAAAATTGAAATTATATCAAGCATGTGCTCAGATCACAATGGATTGAAACTAGAAACCAACCTCAAGGAAAAAAGACTCAAAAATGCAAAATACATAGAGGCTGAATAATGTGCTATTAAATAATGAATGGGTCAATAACGGGATCAAGGGAGAAATCAAAAGTATACAGAAAACAAATGAAAATGAACACACAACAACCCAAAACTTAGGGGACACAACAAAGGCAGTCTTGAGAGGAAAGTTCATAGCAATACAGACCTACCTAAAGAAGATAGAAAAATCTCAAATAAACAACCTAACCTTACATCTGAAAGAATAAGAGGACAATGACAAACAAAGCCCAGAGCAAGTAGAAGGAAGGAAATAAGATCAGAGCAGAATTAAATTACACAGAGACTAAAAGAACAACTCAAAAGGATCAATAAATCCAGCAAATAGTTCTTTGAAAAGATAAAGAAAATTGACAAACCTCTAACCAGACTCATCAAGAAAAAAAGAGAGAGTACCCAAATAAATAAAATCATAAATGTAAACAGAGAAATTACAACCAATACCATAGAAATACAAAAGATTGTAATAAATTACTATGAACAATTATATGCCAAGAAATTGGACAACTTGAGTGAAATGGAAAAATTTCTAACAACATACAATCTTCCAAAACTGAATCAAGACGCAGCAGAAAGCCTGAATAGACCGGTCACAACTAGTGAAACTGAAGCAGTAATCAAAAACTCCCAGCACACAAAATCCCTGGACAGGATGGCTTCATAGGTGAATTTTACCAAACATTTAAGGAAGAACTAACTCCTATCATTCTCAAACTATTCCAAAATATTCAAGAGAGAAGACTCCAAAGTCTTTTTACAAGGCCAGTATCACCCTAATTCCAAAACTAGGTAAAAACACACCAAAGAAAAAAAACTACAAGATAGTGGCATAGGCAGCCATGGCCCACCTCTTCCCACAACCACATCAAAATTACAACTAAAGTATAGAACAATAATCACTCAGGAATGTCAGAAATTGAGCTGAATGGAAGTCTGACAACTACAGAACTGAAGAAACCACATCCATCCAGACTGGTAGGAGGGGCCCAGACATGTAATGGACTGGCCCCACACCCACATAGGTAGGAATTCGGGAGGGAATTCTTGGGAATGAGGAGTCCCAGACCCACACCATGCCCCCCATTCCAGGATTTCAGTACCAGGAAGGTCATGACTTCTGGCTGCAAAAACCAGCAGGGATTGAGTCAGTGGAGGAGACTGCTGGAGCTCCTTTTGGGGAACCTATGCATGGACTCAACTACTGAGACAGGCTCCCTCTGAGCTCCAGTACCAGGGTGGCAGCTTAAAGGGCATCAGTGGTATACAGGGAGACACTGAAGTGTCTGGCATCAGGGTGAGCAGAGGCCATCGTCCCTTTGCTGAGTCGTCACCCCCACAGAGCCAGTAGACTGGTGCCATATCAGAGACACCATCAACCTGGCTAACACTGCGTGACCCACCTTGGAGATCCACAGAGGCTCTACTCCACCCAACTTATGGGCCCACCCAAGCTGCTTTTACATAGGAATGGCTTGTCTTGGGTTCTAAATCCTCTCAAACAACCAACAGCTGGCCTCAGTAAGCCCTAGCAGTAGCAAGATCAGAGTCACAGCTTGGCTTTACCTGGGAGTCTTCAACCCAGCACAAGTAGCAGCCATCTCAGATTGCTTTACAGCTCAGGCAGGGTGTCCCAAGCAAAACACAGGGTGGGGGCTGACCTCGGCCTGCACCACCCAAAAAACTCAGTACACTGGATGTCCACCAGTGCACCCAGTGGACAGCTACAGACAATGCTGGAATACCACCACCATGCCCCTGTATATCTGATCCTCCACAGAGGGTAGAGGTTGGGGTCGGTGGTCACAGCCAGTCCTTGGAGCAAACTGGCTCTCCCATTGACCTGCCAACTGAAACCAAGGCTCAACTACAAGAGGAGGGTGTACTCAGCCCACACGAAGGGTGCACCTCGAGTACTCCATTTGGGTGATAGGGAAGGCTGTGCCACTGGACCCTACAGGACACCTACTACATTAGGCCACACTACCAAGACAGGGAGTCAAAGCAGCTCTACCTAGTAGTACATAGAAACAAACACAGGGAGACTGCCAAAATGAGGAGACAAAGAAACATGGCCCAGATGAAAGAACAGATCAAATCTCCAGAAAAAGAACAAAACAAAATGCAGGTAAACAATCTAACAGACCCAGAGTTCAAAACACTGCTTATAAGGATGCTCAAGGAACTTAGTGAGGAACTCAACAGCATAAAAAAACCCAGTCAGAAATGAAAGATACACTAATTGAAATAAAGAACAATTTACAGAGAAACAACAGTAGAATGGAAGAAGCCGAAAACCAAATCAATGATTTGGAACATAAAGAAGCAAAAAATAACCATGTGGAACAAGAAGAAAAAAAAATCCAAAACAATGAGGACAGTATAAACAGCCTCTGGGACAACTTTAAGAGGTCCAACATTTGTCTCGTGGGGTACCAGAAGAGAAGAGGAAGAGCAAGAAATTGTAAATCTATCTGAAAAGATAGTGAAAGAAAACTTCCCCCATTGGTGAAGAAAACAGACATGCAAGTCCAGGAAGTGCAGAAAGTCCCAATAATGGTAGATGCAAAGAGTCCCACTCTAAGACAGATCGTCATTAAAAACCCAAAGGTTAAAGATAAAGAGAGACTCTTAAAAGCAGGAGAAAAGAAGTTAGTTGCCAGAAGGTTGCCAGATGGAAGGAGGTAGGGATGAATGGGTGAAGAGGTGAGGGGATTAAGAGTACAAATGGACAGTTACAGAATAGCCATGGGATGTAAAGTACAGTATAGAAAGTGGAGTAACCAAGGAACTTATACCCATGACCCATGGGCATTGAAATTGGTGGGTGGATTGCCTAATGGAGTAGGGGGTTCTGGGTGGAGGAGGGCAAAGGGGGAAAATTAACAACTGTAATAGCATAATCAATAAAATGTAATTTAAAAAAAAGAAAACTACAGACCAGTTTCTCTAATGAACATAAATGCTAAAATCTTCAACAAAATATTTGCAGTCTAGATCCAACAATACATTAAAAAGGTTATACATCATGATCAAGTGGATTTATCCCAGGGTTTCAAGGATGGTATGATATTCACAAATCAATAAATATAATACACCACATAAACAAAATGAAGGACAAAAATCACATGATAACATTAATAAAAGCTAAAAAAGCATTTGATAAAATCCAGCACGTATTTATGATAAAAACACTTAGCAAAGTGGGAATAGAGGGAGCATTCCTCAACATAATAAAAGCCATATACAAGAAACTTGCAGCCAACATTATACTCAATGGGTAAAAACTAAAAGCTTTCCCCTTAAGATCAGGAATAAGACAATGTGTCTGCTTTCATCACTCTTATTCAACATAGTACTGGAAGTTCTAGCCACAGTGATGAGACAAGAAAAAGAAATAAAAGGCATCCAAATTGGAAAGGAGGAAGTAAAACTGTCATTATTCACAGACAACATGATAATGTACATAGAAAACCCTATTGTCTCCACCAAAAAATTACTTGACCTAATAAGTGAATTTGGCAAAATAGTGAGATACAAAGTCGATATTCAGAAATAAATGGCATTTTTGTATACTGACAAAGAAATATCAGAAAGATAAACTAGGAAAAATTCCATTTAATATAGCAACAAGAAAAATAAAGTACTTAGGAATACACTCAACCACAAAGGTAAAAGACTTGTACTCAGAAAACTATAGAACACTAAAGAAGAAATTAAAGAAGATACAAATAAATGGAAGCATATACCATGTTCATGGATTGGAAGAATTAACATCATTAAAATGTCCATACTACCCAAAGCAATCTATAGATTCAACAAAATTCCTATTAAAATTCCAATGGCATATTTCACAGATCTAGAACAAACATTTCAAAAATTTATATGGAACCAAAAAAGACCCAGCAATCTTGAGAGAGAAGAACAAAGTAGGAGGGATCATAATACCCAATATAAAACTATACTTCAAGGCTACTGTAATCAAAACAGTCTGGTATTGGAATAAGAACAGACACATAGATCAATGAGACAGAATAGAGAACCCGTAAATAAATGAAGTCTGTACAGTCAATTAATATTTGAAAAAGGATGCAGGAGATACAATGGGGTAAAAATAGCCTCTTCAGTAAATGGTGTTGGGAGAACTGGATTGGTAAAGGCAAAAAAATGAAACTAGACACCAACTTACACCATACATCAAAATAAACTCAAAATGGGTAAAAGACTTAAGTATAAGTCATGACACCATAAAGTCCTAGAGGAAAACATAAGCAGGAAAATTTCAGCTATCCCATACAGCAGTATTTTTGCTGATAATATCCCCTACAGCGAGGGAAATAAAGGAAAAAATAAACAAATGGGATTATATCAAAGTACAAAGTTTCTGCATGGCTAAAGAAACCATCATGAAAATGAAAAGGGAACCAGTCATGTGGGAGAAAATAGTTGCCAATGACACATCAGACAAGTGTTTGATCTCCAAAATATATAAAGAACTCATATGACTCAACATCAGGAAGACAAACAATCCAATTAAAAAATGGGCAAAGGACCTGAACAGACACTTCTCCAAGGAGGACATACAGAGGGCCCAGAGACACATGAAAAGATGCACATCACTAGCCATCAGAGAGGTGCAAATTAAAAGCACAATGAGATATTACCTCATATCTGTCAGAATGTAAGTCAGCAAACAAAAAGTGCTGGAGAGGATGCAGAAAAAGGGAAACTCTAGTGCACTGTTGGTGGGAATGCAGACTGGTGCAGACACTGTGGAAAACAGTGTGCGATTTCCTCAAAAAACTAAAAATGGAACTGCCTTTTGACCCAGCGATTCCACTGCTGGGATTATACCCTAAGAATCCCTAATCACCAATTCAAAAAAATTTATGCAGCCCTATGTTCATAGCAGTGCTATATATAATAGCCAAGTGCTGGAAACAGCCTTAGTACCCATCAGTAAATTAGTGTATAAAAAAACTGTGGTACATTTACAAAATGGAATACTACACAGCAGAAAGAAAGAATGAACTACCTTTTGCAACAGCATGAATGGAACTGGAGAATATTGTGTTAAGTGAAATAAGCCAGTTGGTGAAAGACAAATACCATATGATTTCACCTATAAAGGAACCTCATGAACAATGTAGACTAACAAGTAAAATAGAACCACAGACATGGAAACATGGAACAGACTGAGTGACCAGAGGGGAGTAGGGAGGGAGACAATAGTGGAAAGAAGGGGAAGGGACTAGACAAAGAACATGTATAAATGACCCGTGGACATGGACAACAGTGTGGGAATTGACTGTGGGAGCAGGGTCAGGGGGTAGGATGGGCATAGGAGAGCCAAGGGGGAAAAATTAGAACAACTGTAATAGAATAATAATAAAAAAATGAAACCCAAGTCACAAACCCTATCAATGATAATTCTGTATTTAAAAAAAAAGGCTATTGTGTTCAAATTTGACAATTTCTGTATTATCTCTCCCAATGCACAAACTTAAAAAAAAATACAGAAGTATACTTAGATTAAATTTAGCTTTGCCCAATTTTGCAAATAATTGCTTTTTTATATCCATTAGAGACTTCTAACAAGTTATTTGGCAAGAAATTAATCATTCAAAATTTATGGTGATTTTCAATTAGATTTTCTTTCCCTTTTAATCAAAGCTGAATCTTTAGAACGGGTTTATCATCATTTTTACTTTTTGATGTGGGAAAAACAAAACCCATTTTTACTGCAGAAAACTGAAAGGAGTGATTACTAATAACTAATAAAAAAGCTTCAATAGCAAAAACATATATCTCAAAGAAAATAGCAAATAATTTTATAAAGACACTTGCTATAGGCAAGTATATTGTTGTCCATCATTCTAATTTATTTCTGTGCTCATGAGCAAATTGGTAAAATGTATAGCCCTTTGACATTCTCACTTCCACAATGGGAGTTGGTTTAGACCTATAACCATTAATAAACTCTATCAATAACCCCCAATAATGAACCAGAAGAGTATGACATGAGTTTCTCACCACTACAAATATTTGAATACCTTTAGAATAAGACTGAGATATACAAATACATAAAGACTGTTTTAAAAAAGCAAGTAAGTTCTCAAAGTAAATTTGTTAATAAAACATCCTGAAGAGAAATATCAATGACTGAAAGGCTCCCATTGAAATGATCAGTTTACCTTCATTAACACCATACTGCCTCACACTGGTAAGAAATAAGAATGACAATTTAGAAAAATGCCAGTTTCTCAATAGTTGTGAAATCTGACCATTTCTCTCCAAGTGCTACTGCCACTCTTCCCCAAGTGCATGTCATTATCACAGTAACTTCCTCATGGGTGTCTTGGCTTTAATTTTCCTACAATTCATTCTCCTTATTATTCAGCTTATCATTCCTGTACTTCAGATCTTTCAATCTAGAATCCCACTGTCTCTGAAATAATGCCGAAATAGTGAAAATGGTTCTAAGGCCCACCACTAATTGTCCGGCCCTGGCTCCCTCACAACTTCCCCTTCAGAGTCTCTGCTCCAGTCAGCCATCTAGAACATCTGCTAGTTCCTTAAAACTGCCATGCTTAACCCTTGGCTCTGGTACTTTTACATCATGTCTCTTTTGACTGTTATAATCTCTCAATCTTGGTTAGTCATGGCTTGCATATTCTTTAAGCTTTGGCTTAGTTTGGGGGACCCCAAATATCAACCCTGACATAAGGACTCAGAGGCAGATAGTTTTTTGGAAGGTGCTCTGAGGAAGCATTTGTTAAAGGAAGTGAGAAAAGAGAAACCAGTACTCGTTACATTATTGGGTATGTTACTACCATAGTCAGGTCTCTCCTTGGAGTGTCTTTGAGAAAGAGTAGGGAAAACATGCCTCAGAATCATTTCATTGGGGGTTAGAATTGGAACATTACCCATCAATTCCCATCCCCTAGTGATGGAAGATTGCTCCTTGGGGGAGGGTACCCTAAGCCAGAAAGAAGAGATACAGCACTTGATCTAGAAAGATGCGAGCATGTTAGAAACTGTCCCCTACTGTTTTTGGTGAACTCAGGAAGGCAGAAGGGACATGGGGCAAAGTATTGACAGGACCAACTGAGGGTCACATCCTCATAGAGTCATGCCTTGACTTCTTGGCCGGAGTTCCGTCTTCCTACTATATCTCACCCAGCATTCTCTAGATGTGCACACATACATAAAACAACTCCATCAGGTTCTTATTACAACCCCTCTGAAGCAAAACTAACTCAGCAAAAGAGTAGTTACGTACAGCTCAAGTGGGAAACTAGAATTTGAGTACAGGTTTGATTGACAAAAAGGCAATGCACTTAACTACTGAGATATTTAAAACAAAATGATAAGAAAGGTCACACTTAAAGATAAATTCTTGGAAAATTTTATTATCCCTCTTTCAAACTAACATGACCAAAAAATACTAAAACAAAAACAAACACTAGAATTTCATGAAGTGCTTTGAAGCTAAATGATTATATATTCAATATAATTACCTTTGGGTAATTGGATCATTATTCTGTCTCAGTATGATAAATAAAACAGGCATTTAGGAAACTGAAAGAAGTTTTATTTGTCTCTTTATTCATTCATGCAATTGACAATCAGTTATTCAACACCTCATATATACCAGGAACTAAATCAGGGACTAAGGATAAAACAGTAAATAAGTCTTATTTAAGGATAAACTCGGTGGGACTTATTTAAGGATAAAACAGTAAATAAGTCCCACCCAGTTTCTTGCTTCAAGGAGTTCACCAAATAGTTCAGGACAGGATCAGAGAGGGTAAACGACAGGACCAGGCAGGGGCAGAGTGAGGACCAGGAGAGGACACCTAACCCAGAGGAGGTGGCACTGTGACTGACTCTTTAAAAGGAACTACAGAAGTTAGCCAGATGAGGCCTAAAGATATGGAAGCAGAAAGGATGGGTCAAATTACACGTAGAAAGTGAAACTGGAAGGACTCTGTGATTCATCGGGCAAAAGGGTGGGAAGTGAGGGAGGGCATTCTAGAATAAAGGACAGGTTTCTGGCTGAATGACTTGTGGCCCTTAGTGGCACCAATTGAGATGACAAATACGGGAAGAAGAGTTATTTTGGTTAGGTGTGAGAAGACCTACCATGTCACTAATCTGTTATGGATCCCTTAACTGGATAATAAAAATAAAAATGACCCAAAATTGTATATGCAAAAAAGAGGTCTTCTGTAACCAGAAAGGCTAAATAGAATCCTGGACATCGTCACAAAGAGCCATTGTAAACAAAAAGAAACGTAATATTGAGACTATGGTGTAATTACTAAACCTTGAACATGATGCTGTCTTGGATCTCATCCCTTACAAAATACCTAATGTATAAGGGAAAAGGGTTTGGGAAGATTGCCATGTGAAGGCACAGTAAATTAATTAAGAGACTGGGCAAAATTACAAAGAAAAGTTTGAAAATAAAATTTTCAAGAGCATGAGTGACATAAATAAAATCAACTAAATTTACTACTTCTTTGTACTCTGTGGAAAGGAGTTAACTATTTGAAAGGAGAGGTATGATAATTTTGAGACAAAGAAAGTACCATTTGTTCATATGGGGGAGGACAAATTTATGAAACATTCTCTGAAGTGTTTGGTGAAGCAGATAAATGTATGACAGGCACAGCCAGTACATGACTGTGACCTTTCAAACCACATCACCCTCTCCCTGCACCATGCCCCTGAAATTACAATTAGCAGAAATTTGGTCCTGTCTAAAATGTCCAAGCTTGGAAAACAACCCTGGGTTCAAACAACCCATGTTTATTTATACTTTCAGTTCACAGGATGAATACGTAAAAAATATTATCACGTTTTATTGGTCCAATAATTGTGTTGTGGCTGTATCAGCAATAACCCTTCTTGCTTCAGCAGCCTAACTAGTAATGGCACATGGGGTTAGGTAAATGGGTTAGCATGGACTAGAGGTGTCCATGGATGTCTTAGACAAGATCAAATAACGAGGACCTTTGGGCATGACCATTTTGAACCACTATGTTCATCTCCATGAACATTATGGGGATACGCTGGACAGGACCAAATGTCGGGCAAGCGGAATTCCTGCTGGGGACAGACTATCAGATTCAATCAGCTCATGCTCTAGATGTCTAAGTGCATCCACACCTCCTGTTGCCGCTTTTACATATTTTTCTTATGCCCATTGCCTTTTGTTTTCTGACTAATTATTATCTATTAATTCTCTTTTGATAACACAAGGATTTTAATCCTAAATACACATGGTTCCAGTTTAACTTGCCTGCCTATTGCTCAGTTGTACTACGAAGATAAATTAGTTAGTCAGTGCCTGTAAAACCTAGAAGACAGAAACTTTTAATAAGAGTTAGGAATCTGGATTAGGCACTTTTATGATTCTCAAAACCATTTTAAATGTCACTAATAAAAACTGCTTTTTGTTTTAAGACAGCTTCTTCCTTACAGTAATAAAGCAACGTGTTTCTGGTTCCCTCGAGCCTTTATGTGATCTGTATGAGGCATGGTCCCACTGAAAGCAGCATGTGGAAAGGAACTGGTAGTAACTAAACTTTTAATAATTGCTGACTTCATGAGTTCATAATAGCAAAGAGTCTAAAGAATATAGGATTACTCATTTATTCAAGAATGAATTAATGAATTAATTTCTAATTTCTATACCCATATATTAATATTGTTTTTAATAATTCAAATAATTTTTTATTTGAATTAAATAAAAGCTTTATTTGAATAAAGCTTTCTAATAGGTGGAATATTACTTAGTAGTAATAGTAGTAAAGTGATATATATGTTATTTTTTCAAAAAGTAGGTCAAATAAATCTTGACTCAAACCATTTTCAGTTTATTTATATATGCTGGGTATTAACTTTGAGAGAAATTGAAAACCTTGAAAAAATCACATCTTGTTTTACTTAAAGGGCAATTTCTAGTGATACTGCCTTTCATCTGAAATACCTGAATAAATGACTTATTTCCAGTAAGATTTATATCTCTAGTAAATAAACGTGATTAACTAATCATTATTTATTAGATGACTTTTTAATAGATAACCCCGAATACATTTCTTAATTGGAATGTGCTGTGTTCTTCAAGAATGCACATAACAATTCACTAACTTTCTCAAACTGATTAAGATCCAAATAAAACACATTCACCTATGGGTGCTTAAAATAGATTACTGGAGTCTTGCTACTTTACTTACTATAAGACATACATTTCACAACATTCCTTTAAGGAAACTAGATGTAGAACTATTTTTTAAATTTTAAATGTTTTTTTTTCCTGATTTTGGAATGACATAGCATGTTTTAAAGTCAGGGAACCTTGAAGTTATATCCCAGCTTTGGTATTGAAACTGTCCATGATTTCATAAGTCATTCAACTCCTTTAAGCCATAGATTGCTCACTTGTAAAGTCAAGATACTTCTTTAAATGTTATTAGAAGTATTAAATGACAAAATTATACCTGGACCTTCATACACACCGATTCAAAGATGGTTAATATTGTATCATGTACATGAAGGTGTCTAGCATAGCAACAGTTCCTTAAAAAGTTTTCTAAACAAAGAAACAAACAAAAAAAATAGCTCCAATTGGATTCCTAGTAAATAGCTGGAAATGATTTGGTATCATATGTTGTCTCTAATACCAATACAGGCAAATTACTTCTCTAATAGAATCATACCACAATTAGATACTACGTTCCTGAGCAATGTTATGATGCCCTCAACTTTATTATATTGAAATAGTTATCACTACTGTGTTTACTGGTATTAGGAGAATGAAATTAGCGTTTAATATATCAGACATTGCCTTGGCTGGTGTAGCTCAGTGGACTGAGCGCAGGCCTGTGAACCAAAGGTTTGCCAGTTTGATTCCCAGTCAGGGCACATGCCTGGGTTGTGGGCCAGGTTCCCAGTAGGGCATGCATGCGAAGCAGCCACACATAGATGTTTTTCTCCCTCTTTCTCCTTCCCTTCCCCTCTCTCTAAAAATAAATACATACTTTAATATATACATATATATATGTGTGTGTGTGTGTGTGTGTGTGTGTATATATATACATTAGACATTATGCTATGTATTTAATCTGTTTTTAGCAAGTATGAGTCCTAAAATAAGGTAAAAGTAAGGTAAGAAACAGGATATTTGTATAGATGCAAAATATCATGCCAAAAGATACTTGATAATTACAAAAGGAACAATTGTGACTTTACAGTGAAGAAACAAAATCTGTTAGACATCACCTTACACAGGTGATCAAAATTAACATCACCCGTGACAAGACATGCTGACATCATGCACTTCCTCGACAAAAGCACAAGAAAGGACAGAATACAATGCTGTAGCATTCTTGTCAAAAACAGAGACCTGTGTTTATTCATGAAGAAACAAATGTTTGGAGAAAATTCACAAATCAGAGAAAGTGAAATAACTGGCCAATACTCTTTTCAAAAGTGTTGAGTTCATGAAAGATAGACTGAAGAACGTCCTGGATTGGTGGAGACGAGGAGATTGGACAAATAAATGCACTGTGGGTCCTAGATTAGATTCTGGATAAGAAAAAAAGAGGGCAATTAACAAAATATGAATAAGGGCTATAGATTAGTCACTAGTAGAGTAACAATATTATTTCCTTGGTAGTATTTTTAAATTATATTTTATTGGTTATGCTATTACCATTGCCCCAATTTTTCCCCTTTATCCCCTTCCACTCAGTTTCCTCACTCCTTCAGGTAATCCCTACCCCAGTGTCCACGTCCATGGGTCATACATATAAGTTCTTTGGCTACTCTGTTTTCTATGCTGTACTTTACATCCCTATTCTATTCTGTAACTACCAATTTCTACTTCTTAATTCCTTCACCTTTTTGGCCCAATCCCTCACCCCTCTCTCATCTGGCAACCATCAAAATGTTCTCTGTATCTGTGATTCTGTTTCTGTTCTGCTTATTTGTTTGTTTTTTAGATTCAATTGTTGATAGACAGGTATTTATTGCCATTTTATTGTTCATATTTTTTATTTCCTTCTTTTTAAAGAAGACCTTTTAACATTTCATATAATACTGGTTTGGTGGCGATGAACCACTTTATTTTTTTTCCTTGTCTGAGAAGCTCTTTACCTGCCCTTTGATTCTAAACGATAGCTTCACTGGGTAGAGAGTAATCTTGGTTGCAGGTCCTTGCTTCTCATCACTTTGAATATGTCTTGCCAACCCCTTCTATCCTGCAAAGTTTCTTTTCAGAAATCAGCTGACAGTCTTATGGAGACCCCCTTGAAGGCAATTAACTGCTTTTCTCTTGCTGTTTTTAAGATTTTCTCTCTGTCTTTAACCTTTGGCATTTTAATTATGATCTGTCTTGGGGTGAGCCTCTTTGGGTTCATCTTGTTTGGGACTCTATGTGCTTCCTGTTCTTGTATGTCTATTTCTTTCACCAAATTAGGGAAGATTCCTGTCATTATTTTTACAAATAGGTTTCCCATTTCTTGTTCTCTTTCTTCTCCTTTGAGCACTGCTGTGACGCAAATGTTGGTACACTTGTAGTTGACCCAGAGTTCCTTACACTATCCTTGTTTTTTTTTGGGGGGGGGTGGGGATTCTTTTCTCGTTGTGATGTTCTGATTGGTTGTTTTCTGCTTCCTTATGTTCCAAATTGCTTACTTGATTCTCAGCTTCATCCACTCTAATGTTCATTCCCTGTAAATTGTTCTCCATTTCAGTTAGTGTATCCTTCATTTCTAAGTAATTCTTTTTTATGGCTCCCATGTCCTTTTTTATGCTGTTGAAGTTCTCTCTGAATTCATCTGTTCTTCCCCTAAGTTCCTTGAGCATTCTTATAACAAGTTCTTTGAATTTTGCATCTAGTAGCTTGCTTGTATCCATTTGGTTTAGTTCTTTTTCTGGAGTTTTGTTCTATTCTTTCATTTGGGCCATGTTTCTTTGTCTCCTCATTTAGGTTGCCTCCCTGTGTATGTTTCTATCTATTAGGTAGACCTGCTATGCCTCCCAGGCTTGGTAGAGTGTCCTAACATAGTAGCTGTCTTGTAGGATCTAGGGAGACAGCCTCCCCTATCATCCAAGCTGGGTACTTAAGGTGTACCCACCATGTGGGCTGTGTACAACCCTGTTGTAGTTGAGCCTTGGTTGCTCTTGACCTGTCCAAGGTCAGCCACCACCTGTGTTTTGTCCAGGGCCACACAGCATAAGCTACAAAGCAATCTGCAGTTGGCTGCTACTTGTGCTGGGCTTGGAGGTGTCCAGGCAATGCCAACCTCTAAACTAAAGCTGGCTGCTGCTAGTGCTGGGCCTGGGGTAACTTAGTGAGAGGTATGGGGCTTGCTAAAGCCAGATGCTGCTTCTTCGAGAGAATTTAGGAAAATCTGAAGCACGGGCCAAGAGAGCCATTTGTATGGAAAAACCACTAGAAACAGCTTGGGTGGGACTGAAAGTTGGGTGGGGCAGTGCCCCAGGTAATCACCAGGGCAGGGCAAACAGAGTGAGCCAGGTTGATGGAGTCTCAGATATGGCACCCACCAGTTGTCTGTGTGGCTCTGTTGGGGGAGGGCTCAGAAAAGGAATAATGGCCTTTGTTAGCACTTCTGCCTAGAAGGCAGCTGCTCCACAGCTCCAGTCCCGATGCTGCACAATTCAGTTCCTCCCTGTGTGTCTCCGGTGTCTTTCAATCTGCTGCCCCTGGGCTGGATCTCAGAGGCAGTGAGTCTGAGTAATTCTGTGCATGGGCCCTTAGAGAGGAACTTCCAGGGATTCCAGCATTTCTGTCTTCAAAAGCCTCAATCCCCCCCTGGTTTTTACAGCCAGAAGTTATGGGGATTCTCTTCCTGGCACTGGAACCCTGAGCTGGGAGCCCAGTATGGGGCTGGGGCCCTTCACTCCTGAGACATCCCTCCCGATATTTGTCTGCCCAAATGGATGTGGGACCAGCCTGTACTGAGACTCCTCCCCTCCTACCAGTCTCCACATAGCTTATTCTTTAATTCTGTAGTTATAGGACTTCTATTCAGCTCAATTTCTGATGGTTCTGAGTGATGGACGGATGTTCTACAGTTTAGGTGTAATTTTGATGTGGTTGTGTGAGGAGGTGAGTCATGTTTACCTATGCCGCCATATTTTAATTTCTTGGTATTGATAAGTGCACCGTGAGTACATAAAATGTTAACATTTGGGAAAGCTGGGTAATAGCTACTGGGAACTCTTTCAATAATTCTTGCAAGTTTTTTTATAAGCCTGAAATTATTTTAAAAAATACATTACAATGAAAGGGCAAACAGTATGCTCATACCATTATAAGTAAAGGAGCCAGGATTTCAATCCATGTAGGTTTGACTCCAAAATACTGAGTCTTAACCACTGTATCATTCTCTCTCTCTTCTTCCATACGAGGTAATTCTTTACCTATGTCACCAGACTTTCCATAACTGTTTTCTACCTGGAACCCTTAACACTGTCAGTAACAATTTTCTTTAAAATGTAATAATGATGCATGAGGCCAAAGTAAAAAAAAAATACAAAGTCTGAAAAAGGTTCAGAGCTGTTCTCAGGTTACATGCCTGGAATTACAGGGGCCAGACGAACAGAAGGCCGTGCTGGCTGCAGCCACAGCGTGCTCCACCCCACTGAGGCCCGAGGGCCGTACCTTCTCGCCAGAGGACTGGCACAGCTGGCAGCACTTTATTTTTCACATTGGGGTTCAGATGCTTCCATTTTCCTCTTCCCAAGGATAGATCCAGGGGCCTATTTTCTAAACTTCCAGAACACTTCTTTCCTTTATTACAGTTCTCCATGGTAGTTGCCTTTCACTGGTTTATTCACCTATTTAACTGAAATCAATTCACTTATAAAAGTAATAGAAACTGAAAGATAGCAGAGGGATGTGAACATAAGTACACATACATGTATGCTTGTAGATACAAATGGAAACATTTTAATTAACATGTTTCCCCCAAAAGCAGCTATTAAAGAGAGAAAATGGACCATGGAGAGGCATATGCATGTGGAACAGCAGTGCACACTTCTTTTGATAGACCCTAAAGTAAAATTCTGCTTCTAGTCCAAAAATGAGCTGAGTGTATTCCAGAAAAAAAAAATAGCTGCAGTGGGCAGCATATTTCATAATGCTTTTACCATCTGGGATTTTTTATAAAATGGAATGTTAGCCAACCCTCATACCCTGGGAGGAGTGAACAGGACGTGGGTCATTGATCCAACGACTGAGAACACTGGAAACCTAATTAAAAGATCAAAATGTTCATGGAAATTGGCTAATCAATATGCAAATATACAAACAAGGGACTGGATACTCAGTCTTTCAGAAATAAAGCCCATCAATTGAATTGATTTTCTGAGTTAGGAATTCTAACGGCTTCAGCACATTTTCCCTAACAGAACCGAGAACTTCATTAACCCTGTATATTGAATGACACTCTGCATGAAACTGTTCATAAATTAGAAAACAACGTGTAAACATTTTGCAGCTACTTGATGCTCGCTCATGTGAAACAGAGTGAGTGAACGCTCACCATATCTTTTGGTCTCTTGTATTGCATGGTTCCCAGCAAACACCTGACGCACAGAAGCTTGCCTATACTCGAACATTTTGAGAATTATTCAGATTAGTTATGTGACTACCATTCAGGAGGATGCAGAGCAACAGCGAGTTCGAAGGCACACAGGAGGTACAACACGATTTCACAAGGAAACCTTGGAGGGTAGGGGAGAGGGGGAGAACCAGGGAAAGCCCCTTCCAGATTTTGCACGCTGCTCTAGAAGCAAGGCAGTGCATCCCTCAGGCTTCTCTAGCTAGAATGTGCACGGAAAACATTCAGGGTTCTTGTTAAAATGCAGATTCCGAATTGGTAGGTGTTGGGATGAAGGGGCTGAAATTCTGTGTTTCTAATAAGCTCTCAGGGCTGCTGCTACTCCCAGGGGCCCCACTTTGAGCGGCAACACTGGGCATCATATAAACGTCTTCAAAACTCCAAAACAATTGTTGTGAGGACTTTGACAAGTGTGAAATGGGTGAAAACGACAAATAGACTCGATTCTGGATAGCATCATCTCACTTCACCTGGTAGCACTTACATGTCCTAAAATTTTCCATTTCAGGAATTGAAGCACAGCAGTACTTGCTTGCCAAGGGCCTTTTAAGCAATGAATTGCTAAAGCTCTTTGCAGAAGCACTAGTACACCTGAGGGCAATTGACATTCTCGTTAGTTCCTTGACCAGTGATCCTCAAATAGGGCAGGCAGGGGAAGTACTCCTATTAGCTTATCCTTTACAGTCTGAAAAGTCCCTGCCTCACCTTAATCCACAGGTGGCAAACACAAGGCCCACAGGCCAAACTCGGCCCTGCACCTAGTTTTATCCGGCCTGGCACCTTGTTTCTACCTGGTGGCAGCCGAGCTCTCACTTAACTGTTAAGGAGTAGTTACATTTATACAGTCCTAAAATTACATTTTGCCCTTCGAAGGCAAACACGAGGCTGATGTGGTCCCTGGTGAGGAAGAGTTTGAAATCTCTGCTAGTGGATTACAATCTGTCCTGCTTCTTTCCTGTCAGTGGAAAGTGACTGTTTTAAAGTTAAATATTTGCATGATGATTATTAGTATCAGTGGAACAGACATCTACAACACTGAGCCAGTCACTGAATTAAGCACCGTACAAATGTCAAACCATTTAATCTAAAGCCAACATTAATATGTTGATGCTGTTTCATTCCCGTTTTACAGATGAGGAAAACTATTAACAGAGTAAACAGAATGCTCAAAGTCACCCAGCTAGCAGTTGGCCAAGCAGGAGGGGAGGGAAGACTCAAATCCAGGCAGCCTGTTCCTAAGTCAGCCTGTTTAAACACTATTACCAAGTTCCCCCTCAACAGATGTGTTATGATTTGAAATTCAATGCAAAGTACATCAGAAGAGTGGCAAATAATTCAAAATTTGATTACAGGTTGAAGTTGAAATTAGACCAAGTTCAATTTTAACTCTTCATCCTCTTCTGCTAACTTTGCATTTTCCTAACTTAGTATTTGGAAATATTTTCAAATTAAAGAAAAGTTACAAAAATAATAGAATGAGGCCCCTATATATTTTACACAGATGCACCAATGCTTAACACTTGGTCACACTTGCCAACCTCTGGATTTTTCAAAATCTAAGAAAATTGATGCCTCTCAACACAGCTTCTTCTTTTTTAAAAACTTTTTATTGTTCAATTACAGTTATCTCCATTTTTCCCCCATAACTCTCCCCTGCCCTGCCCACCCCCACCTCCCACATTCAATCCTCCCCCCTCCGTTGTGTTTGTCTAAGGGCCCTTCATACATACTTGTTCCTTGACTTGACCTTTCCCCTCCTTACTCCCCACACAGCTTCTAAAAGCTGCTCCCTTCTGACACCCTGGCACATCCACAGGTTAACCAGTCTGGGGGCAGGGCACACATGCCCAACCTTGGCCTATTTAACAAGAATGAACCTTATTTGGTATTTCTTCTCAGATAGCTATTGCATGATAAGAGATTCCTGTCATTTTATCTTGAGAGTAGCTACAGGAGTTTCACTTCTACTCCCACTGGCATTTTAACAGAGCACCTCAGTGAAGAAAGGAAGAGACACCCGCTCTCTGGGGTGGACTCTGGTGCAGCAGAAGTTTTGATGGGAAGCCAATTTATACATATAAAAAGAACAACGCATGTCATCATTATTTCCCCAAGGCAGTGATTTTCAACAGGTGTGCCACAAGAATTTTTAAAACATGTGATACCTGACTATTTATACTGCCTTCTTATGCCTTAGACTGTCCAATTAAAAAATGACAACAGCTAATGCAATGACAGCCATCCAGTGTTAATGAATCAAAATTATACCTTTTTTGTCAGATTGGCAAAAATTTTATTTTTTTGGTGTGCTGCAGAATGTTAGTAATTAGAGCGGTACCTGGATACTCATCGTTAATTCATTCCAGAACTTGTGATGAGGGCTGAAACCAAGGACCGAACCGTGAAGTATTTTTCTCTTGCTGGACGGCATCATGACTCACACAAGTTCTAGCAAGTGGGACGAGGTCTGAGCAAGCGCCACGTGCTGAAACTCTTTTTCCTCATCAAAATGCCACGAGTTCAGGGTTTGAGGAGTTCTGAAGTCAACGATTACCGAGGTATGACTCTAGTTTATGTGTGCCATGAGATGGAGCAGGTTGAAAATTTCTGCCCTAAGGCAATCATCTACAACTAAGACACAGGCTATAATTTGGTGAGAAGAAACAGGCAAAAATAAAAGATATTGAAATACCCATAAAAATATTTTTAAAAGATACTGAAATACTAACTTGCAGAGGAAATCTTCATTCCAAAATGTCTTTTTTTTAAATCTTGTATAATTTAAGATATTTCACAAGAATTAAACCTACTTGCTTTTAGTTGTGGTCATTCTTCACGAATATTATTTTCTATTTACAGTTTGCTACCTTTTATTTTACAATATTTTCTTGCAAAAGAATCATGTGTAAACTTAATCATTGAATGACTTCAGGTTGAGAATATTTTGCATTCATGTTATTTATAATTAACCTGAATTATAGGTTAATTATACAGCTGTTGGTCTTGGCTGGGCAGCTCAGTTGGTCAGAGCATCTTCCTGCTATGCCAAGATTTTGGGTTTGTTCCCCAGTCAGGGCACATACAAGAAGCAACCGGTGAATGTATAAATAAGTGGAACAACAAATCGATGATTTCTCTCTCAAATCAATACATAAAAAATTAAAATTAACTGCTGTTAAGTCTTCATGGGTTCATAAAGGGATCTCAGAAAACAGGATTGAAAACAGATTGGAGAAGAGAATGTAGGATGAAAGACGGGATAGATGGATTTACTCCATCAGGGACACGACTGCGTTGTCCTGTTCTAGCAGCTTTGTGACTATGAATGGTAATGTGAAAGGCAAGTAAAGCTAGTTGGATAAATCTGTGGATGTCTTACTTGATATGAAGCAATTCCCAAGGCAAAAAGCCGAAAGTTTATTCACCCAACCAAAATAAAAATAAGTAAAAGCAACTTGTTAGACAGTGTGAACAGAACACAGACAGAAATGTGTGGTCTAGATAATAGCCTAATAGAGATAGCAAATTCAATTGCCTCCTGAGTTAATCATTTAGAAAAATATGCACTTATCAGCGGATTTTCTGATGCACAGAAAAAAAACAAAATTATGCAACATGAGCAAACAATGGACTAAAATCACCACTGGCATCCAAATTTAGCTCTCCCACCATCAACATTATGCAAATATACTACAGATGGAAATGTTAGTTGAAATGATGCTATTTTCCTGAAAAAAAAAAAAAAAAAAAAAACTTCAGAAAACTTAATTTTTTAAGTGAAGGTTTCTGTAGCCCTGACCCACATGGTTCAGTTGGTTGGGCATTGTCCCGCAAACCAAAAGGTCTCTGGTCTGATTTCCCATCAGGGCACATGCCTGGGTTTCAGGCCCTGTGACCCATCCCCAGCTGGGGCACCTGCAGAAGGCAGCCAATTGATGTTTCTCTCATCGGTGTTTTTCTCCCTTTTCCCTTCCCTCCCTCTCTTTTCCTCTCTGAAAAGTAAAAATAAATAAATATTTTTTAATTGAAGTTTTCTGTATATATTCAAGTAGTCAGAATTCTCGCCAAGAACATTCCAATTTTTAAAATTCAAAACAATCACCATACCAAAAAGTACAAGTTTTATTTCATTTTGCTTGGGTTTCTTATATAAAGAATCAATCTTTTTCACAACCAATAGAAAAATATGTTTTTAAGATAAGGATGTGTTTATGTCTTGCAAAGAGCACACTGACAATTTACTGGCAAAAAAAGTGTATGGAGATATACGGACATGAATATCTATCTATCTAGACTCTTAGAGAATACTTAGAATCCAATTTATTTATGGATTATTTTTTGTGGTAAAAGTTTAGAACTTTCAAACAACAATGCCTTTACAATCTTACTTTTATTTGATGTTTTTAATATTCTTTCATGTCTGTTTTATTTTTATTCTCAAATTAGAATTGAAGGGTAGTTAAGGCAGGCAGGTTATAAAGGTGAGATGCAGAGAGGCCAGACTGAGAAAATAACTTTTGGAGCCATGATTCTATAACTTCTATAATCCCAGATTCCTTCCACTGGAGAGTGGTATCATACTGTGAATCAGAATTTCATACACTGTAGTTTATGAAATTGACTGGCTAGTGAATCAAACTTTGTACCCAGCAAAGAATAAAAGTTTACGATACAAAAGCACAGAGGAAAATATAAAAATTACGGAATTTGAAGGTCCACACAAAGGGAAACAAACATGTGCAGACTGCTTCCTAGGTTTGTGAGTCAGAAACTTCTGTATCTGCAACCTGACAACTGTGCAGCTTTTAATAAAGGGGGAAAAAATCCCCCAAACAAACAAGTACCAGTATTTGAATATAAAGTGCCTGGCTCATTGCTTGCCATATGGTAGGGACTTAACATAAGTTTTTCAACTTGCTTTTATATAAGAAGATATGATCCTTCCTTTTTTTAAACTTTTAAAAATTCTCACCCCAGAATATGTTTATTGATTTTCATAGAGAGATGAAGGTGGAGAGAAACACTGATGTCAGAAACAGTGATTAGCTGCCCCCCGTATGAACCCCGACTAGGATCGAGCCCTCAACCTAGGCATGTGCCCTGACTTGGGATTGAACCCACAACCTTTTGGTGTATGGGATGATGTTTCAATCAACGGAGCCATGGCCGGGGCATGATCCTTTCTTTAATTGTCAAAGGTAAAAGTAGTTTTAGCCTCTGCTTTGTGTGTGATAATGATTTAAAAAATGTTATTCAAACCAAAAAGGACAATGAGATGTTTGAAAGAATATGTAATCAAATTACAGTATACATATGTAATATAAATACTAATGAGTATGGTTTGTACTGTAAAAGGAAAGATAAATCAGTGTGTTCTGGTACATGGAACATGTAAACTAAATGATTTATAAATCACTTAATTGATTCAGAATTAAATATTCTGCCCTGAAATTATAAGATATTATTGTTAATGAAGAAAAGCGAAAATTTGTACTCTGTTACCACCCTTCTCCTCTTTCTAAAATATTAATCTAAGATTCCAAAGTGCTCTTTAGATCACATTGATGAATGGCAGTGAAAGAGGAAAAATTTTTTTAAAAATCATGCTTCCAAGTTAAACGCTCCTTTGTCTTCCTCTGACCCATTCTGAGGAAGCCAGGGAAGGAGAAGGAAGCTGTGCCTTCAGAAAAATCAGTCTTCTAGCTTTCCTACTTAAGGCTGGATCAGTTAACCAACTATCCCTGGGTCTGCCCCTAGTTCTGCCCCTAGCTAGATCTCTCTTCCTTCCCCCTCCCTCCCCCCCCCCCCCCCCCACCCCGCATCTGACTTGTTGACAGAATGCATGCCCTTGGGCATACAAATTATATCATTTGGTGATAATATTATAGAAAATTTTCTTTTACCTTAGGGCTCTGAATCAAGGTTTATGATAATTACGATATCAGCAAATCACATTTATAAAATAGATGCCTTCTTCCCCATTTGCCATTTTTCCTTGTGCTAAAACCTCTCAGGAGTAAAATGGGGAGAGTACCTGTGGTTTTGATACAGGGAGATCTGATCAGATCACAAGGAGCAGTAGGAAGGGGCGGTAGGAGGAGGTTGCCGGAGGCAACGGTATACAGTCTAGGACAGAATTGGCAGAGAAACTGAATGCTTTTAGAGCACATGGAATTATGGGCTAGAAGCTTTAAAATAAAAAGATGACAGAAACTGGCACTAGGGTTCATCTTCCTTGAGGATGCCCGGATGATTGTGCTGCAG
This sequence comes from Tonatia bakeri, assembly GCA_004024845.1. NCBI lineage: Eukaryota > Metazoa > Chordata > Mammalia > Chiroptera > Phyllostomidae > Tonatia > Tonatia bakeri. Next base: position 343,620 of record PVIA01000411.1, read on the forward strand.
CTGCCTGCATTTCCCAGAGGATCATATTTTGGGTGGATTTTAGATAGGAAGGAACTCCAGGTGCAGCCTAGGATCAGGCTGTCCTGGCAGAGGGTGGCTGGGGGGTTCTAGAGGGCACAAGCTCTGGGGCAGAAGACTGCCATTCTTCCAAAACTGTGTCACTTTTGTATCTTATGTTGTTTTAGTTTGTGAACTAACCCTATAGGAATAAGATAATTAAAAATTAACAGTGGAATGACAGAACTCAGGTGTTAAAGATTTTAGCCTTAATTGATAGGCTTAAGTGATTAAAGCTGGAACTAAAGAGTTCAAGATTTTAGCCTTAATTGATAAGCTTAAGCGACTAATGCATACAAAAAGCTGTTATTGCAAAATTGTGTACCTTTTGAATAAAGATTTCTTTCCTTTATCACCCAAACCTTCGTCTCTGGAATTTTGCCTAGAGGGTGGCACAGGCAAGCAGGACCTACTTGCTGTTTGGTAACAGTTTTGGGCCTGTGTTGTGTGTCTTCTGTGGAGGTTGGAGTGAGGGACTATGTGGTCATTATTGAGCTATCTGGTACCTTAACATTACAATTCTGTCCTCTCTAACAACCTAATTCTACTCTGAGGAAGGCAAAATAGAAATTGAGCAGAGAGATCCAGGCACTACTGGAAATGTAAGGAGGCCAACTAAGGAAATGTTAAACCATGCATTCACTCTCTCCAATTTGGAACTCTCATAGTAATTTTTAACAACCACATTTTTGAAACAAAGAATATGTGTAGAAAAAAATTTTAATGTTCCACTAACTCAACTTATAAGTTTCAAGATATAAAACTTATTTAAACAGAGTCCAAGTGGCAAATTTTTCCACTGAAGACAAGAAAACCCTTGTACACTGTTGGTGGGATTACAAACTGGTACAGCTACTATGGAAAACAGTATGAAGGTTCCTCAAACAATTAAAAGTAGAACTGATAATAGAACTCAAGAATTGAAGATTTTAGCCTTAGTCGTAATTGCTAGGCTTAAATGATTAATGCACGTGGAAAGCTCTTATTCCAGGAACTGGAATGCGTCACCTACAGGACTCCAGGAGCTGGAGACAGCAACTGAACTTTGTGTCCCAAGTGCTCTGCAAGCAATGGAGATGGTATCTGAGCCACTGTGCTCCAGGGAGGGAATGTCTGAGATGCAGATAAAGCATTGTTCATCAGCAGATAAAGTACTAGGAAAGTTAGCAAGGACTGCAACCCTTATCTGATTAACCTTTTTTCCAAACCCTCACCTACTCTCTTCTTCTTATGAAAACTTTGGTTTGAGAAGAGAGATTAAGACAGTTTTTATGGTACATAATCCACCATCTTCTCAGATTGCTGGCATCTGAATAAAAGCTTCGGTAAAGATTCAATCCTTGTCTCTACTTATTGGTTCTGAAAGTGACAGGCAGCAAGAATACTGACTTTTCTGGTTCCAGAACTATATGACCCAGAAATCTCATCTCTGGATATCTATCTGAAGAAATTCAAAGCACTAATTTAAGAAGACACATGCATTCCTATGTTCATTGCAGCATTATTTAAATAGCTAAGATATGGAAGCAACGTAAGTGTGCATTGATAGACAAAAGGATACAAAAGCTGTGGTACTACATACAATGCAATATTACTTGGACATAAAGAAGAATGAAATCTTACATTTGCAACAACATGGATGAACCTAGAGGGTATTATGCTAAATGAAATAATTCGGATAAAGATACCTTATGACTTTACATTTATGTGGAATTTAAAAAAACAAAATAAACAAAAAAGAAAACTAAGTAATATTATTGAAGGGCAGCAGAGAGTATGGCACCACAAAATATGCCTTTTGGAATACTGATTGCTTTAAAATCTGGTAATTTTCAAGAAAGAAAAGACTCAGGAAACAATTTTTGACCCCCTTACCTGCCTAAGGGAATTTAGATAGAAAACCTGCTCCAGGGAGACCTATCATTTTAGATAATATGAACTAAGTGTGACAGACAGGGAGGAACCTAGCAAGAATCTTTTGATCAAAGTCCTCACTGTGTCCCCTTATTAACTGTGGCCCAGCAAGCATTTACATACCAAACATTTGCTTTCCATCTCCCTGTGAATTGCCTTCTCCCCCTTTGAAGTCCAGACTACAAACCTCCATTGCCCTTTCTCCTTAGCTCAAGAGGCAAGTCCTAAAACAGACAGATAAGCCCTAAAACTGTCTGATCTGTTCTGGGCTCTCATTTCAAAACCCCTGTGGGTACACAATAGTAAATCTGGTAATTTTCTCCTATTAATATGCCTCATATTAATTTCACTATTGTCCAGCCAGAAGAACTTAGAAGGGTAGCAGGGAACTTGTTTTTATTCCCCTACATTATCAAGTTCGCTGTTGTAAATGGAAGTGTGTGTGTGTTCTGTTGGTGGTGATAGGGAAAATGGACCAGTTTTTAACTCTAAGAAATGTATGAAAATGGCTTAAATTCTCATGAAAAAAATAAACCAGTCTATGATGATAACAGAGCAGAGAACATAAAGCTTCTACCGATCATTTAAAAGAGCAGTACAGGGAACACCAGGTGAGTTCTAAGCACCAGCTCCAGTTTTCCATTTGTATTAAGGCCACTCTCTGGTGTTGAAAGTGACAGAGTCACTGTCACACTAACAGTAAGAAAAAATGAATGACAGCATCTTGATTTTTCTCAAAACCAGCAAAGACCTGAGGTCACAAGGCAACCAAGCAAACCCCAATCCAAAGAGAAAAAAAAATCTTCTTCAAGGGACACGCCAACTATCTCACCTTTCGGAGAACACAGGACAAAGAGATAATGGTGATGTAAGTGTCTAAGAAGAAATCAGCTAACATTTTAACTAATGACCTTTCTCTGGAGACATCACCCGTAGTGGCCAACACCAGAACTTGGCCACTTTTCGGATTCTCTGATTGGATACACCAACATCCAAACTGTTACAAAGTATATTTTACACTAGCACTGTAATATAGTCAGAGGATTTTCAAATGCAATAGCTTTGGAATAGATATTGTCCTAATATAATCTTTCTCATTTTCACTTCTTTCGAAGATCTGTTCTAAACCTAGCAGTGAATCATTTCTGAATCTATCATCTCGCCCAGGGTTGTTTGGGAATGGAAAGGAAGGATGATGAAATTCAGCAAGGAGGGGTGACTACTTTCTTTCCTTCTCTGCTTCAGAAAACATGTACTCTATACTGAAAATTGAATAAATCATCATGGTGGATTATAATTGCATTTTAACTTAGAAGTAAACCTTCTGAAATTGGAAAATCTACATATATATGATGGTTGTGGCCAAAAATTTGGTATTTTATATGTATGAAATCTGTGTCTCTGAATCACTTAAGCCACTGAGTCTTCATATCAACAATGTTATAACACTTGGAAGGTAAAAGTTTTGTTTTTACTTTAAGGCACACTAAACTGAACATTTCATCAATGGTAAGATCACTGCTATTGTCCATGATAGAAAAACTAAATAATTTCTAAAACGTTAAATCAGGCACGTATCCAGAAGTGATTATCAAAAACTGATGAGAAGAACCCTAGCTGGTGTGGCTCAGCACATGGGGCATCATTCTGCAAACTAAAAGGTCACCGGTTCAGTTCTCAGTCAGGGCATATGCCTGTGTTGCGGGCCAGGTCCCTGTCTGGGGGCGTGCAAAAGGCAACTGATCAATATTTCTCTCCTTTCTCCCTCCCCTCCCCTCTCTCTAATAAATAAATAAATAAATAAATAAAAATTTTTAAAAAGCTACTCAGAACCTAGTGTGGTAAATTTTACACACACACTTTGAGTGTGGGCTTGACCGCCTAGGTCAGCCTCCTAGTATCATCACTCACTAACTAGGATCACTTAGGTAGGTTACTTACCTTTCCAGGATTCATTTCTCTTATCCTCAATACCTGGGTGGCAAAATATTGAAATCACAGGATTGTTGTGAAGACCAAAAAGCTAATCTGTGTAAACATTCAGCCTAACAGGTGAAGTAGGAAATCAATGGCCGTGAGAGGTGAGGCCTGCATTAACTGTCCTGTCATCTCTGCCATGCAGATCTGGAAACTGCCTTGGAATAGTTACATTATTTGTTTAAGAAATCAGGGCGGGTAACCAATGAACTCAGGCTTAAAATATGTTTGCAGACATCTAGGTTTTTCTTTTTTTCCCTTTACATCAAACTTCTTCACTTAGACCCATAACTTGGTTTACATGTGTTATCTGAATCATAAATGTTTCTGGTTAAATCTTTCTCAGACTCAGAGTGAGAAACCCATGTAAAATGGAAGATACTAGATTAATGTAATTTTTAAAAAAATGTCCTGTAAACTCATGGATTACAAAAAACTGAAAATCATTCAAAATCTATCTTAACTGTGAATATACAATTCATCCTCTCACTATGGAAATTAATCGTTAATTTAATTAATTAGTTGAATTAATGGTGGCTTCTTAAAATAGTTCTTTTTCATTTTCTATAATATATGCAATTATTAATCTCACTTGCAATTGCAGAAATAAATATACTTGAAAAGTAATCATAACCACAAAGTGTTGATATACCAAGTAAAGCAAAATTTTTTTCACAGCAGGTAAAAATAAATTCAAAATGTTAAAGCACTTACTGCAGCTTGCCGATGAGTATTGGAGAGGATTCCGTGAATCTTCACTTTGTCCTTTTCCATTTGGTCGATGTTCACCCACAAATCCCGGCTGGCAGAATCAGATGGACCATATATCCGGGATATATAGTAATTGTGATCTGTGTCCTCCTACAATAATAGAGAATAATGAATGTCAAGAAAAGAGCAGAGATGGAACTTGAGGGCATTATGCTAAATGAAATGGGTCAGAGAATGACAAGTACTGCATGTTTTGATATGTAGAATCTAGAAAAGGCTGAACTCATGGAAACCGAGAGTAGAATGGTGGTTACCAGGTTCCAGGGTTTTGGGAAAATGGGGAAATGCTAGTCAAAGTTGACTTCTTTAAAGAAACCTTGAAGGCAAGAAGGGGCTGGAAATAAGTATTCAAAGTCATAAAAGGCAAGGACCTACATCCAAGATTACTCTATCCAGCAAAGCTATAATGGGGGGAAAAGGGAGGAGGGTCTTCAAAGGGCATGTAAAAAGGACAAAGCCAAACCTGAGGACAAAGCCAAAGGGGGGCAGGATTGAGGGTGGGAGGTGGGGATGGCTGGGGTGGGGGGAAGTGGTGGTGGGGGAATGGAGACAACTATACTTGAACTATAAAAAAAATACTTTAATAAGTAGAATGGAAGAGCAGATAAAGTGCTTCCCAGCTTATGAAATGATAAAGGGACTTTTCTAAGAAAAAGGTGACCAAAAATATGAACAGTAAAATAACAACAAATTCACAACTATCAACAACTGAACCTAAAAAAAAAATAAAAACAAACTAAGCAAACAACTAGAATAGGAACAGAATCACAGAAATGGAGATCACATGAAGGGTTACCAGTGGGGAGGGGAAGGGGGAGAATAGGGGAAAAGGGTACAGGGAAAGAGAAGCATAAATGGTAGGTACAACACAGACAGGGGGAGGTTAAGGATAGTATGGGAAACGGAGAAGTCAAAGAACTCATATGTAGGACATGAACTAAGGTGCAGGGGGGATGCTGATGGGAGGCGGTGCAGAGGGGAGGGGAATAAAGGGGAGAAAAAATAATGGAACAACTGTAATAGCATAATGAATAAAATATATATACATATATTTTTAAAGATTTTATTTATTTATTTTTAGAGAGGGAAGGGAGGGAGAAAGAGAGAGAGAGAGAAACATCAATGTGCAGTTGCTGGGAACCGTGGCCTGCAACCCAGGCATGTGCCCTGACTGGGAATCAAACCCAAAATGCTTTGGTTCGCAGTCCGTGCTCAAACCACTGAGCTACACCAGCCAGGGCAAATAAAATATATATTTTTTAAAAAGACTACAAACTTCAAGTTATAAAATGAAGAAGTTCTGAGGATCTCCTCTGCAGCATGGTGACTATAGTTAACACTATATTAACAGTATATTATACACTTAAAAGTTGCAAGGAGAGTAGATTTTAAATGTCTTCCCTACAACAAAGAACTGGTAACTAGGTAATATGATGTCAGTGTTAGCTGATGCTATGGTGGTAATCATTTTGCAATATATTATTATACCAAATCAACATGTTGGATACCTCAAACTTATACAATGTTACATGTCAGTGATATCTCAATAAAGCTGAAAAAAAGAAGCATTTAAATCACTATATATCTAACTTATGTAATTTGTAGAGTTCCCTTAAAAAGAAATTAAAAAGTCAGTCTTCAAAGGAAAAGAAAGGAACAGAGACAGTGTCCCTAAAATTCTTAAAATACAAACAAAAAATGATACTATAAAATTAGAAACATTAGTATTCTTCAAAGTAGACAGAAGAGTTAAATAACCTCTAAGGGATGTGAGTTAGATTTAAAAATGTGTAAAACTAATAAGCCTCTTTAGAAGAAACTGCTAACTAAATAAAACTTCGAGGGAAAGGCACACTCTGTATGTGATAGTCTTTCTGCTACAGTAATATTAGGGATCGCTGTAGTTGCTGACCAAAGAAAATGTCACTTTTGGAACTTTTTGCTAAAAGCCTGAACTGTGATTACTATTGAGTGACAATACATTCAAACTTCTCTTCTCTAACACTAGGGTTATACTAGGGCCCGCTTTCAGTTAATGGTCCTAGAAATGGAAATAATACATTTTTCTTTATAACTCGGATTACTAAATTCTGCTCTTATTTCTCATTATTGATATCAGCATGGTGCCTGTCACAGAACCTTTATTTCTTTTCATGTGTTTCTCACTCATTGAAGAGATTTAAATGTTTTTAAAGATTATTTTGCTAAGGTACACCCAGAAAAATCATGATTCTTGACTAATTCAAATTGCAATTAATTTTTTACCATGAAATGTAATTATACATATCAATTTGAGAAGTCCACTAGGTAAAATATATTTAAAACATTCAGATATATGTAAGAATAACAGTTACTGAATAGAGTGTCTATGATTTGAATAATGTTTGGGATATGAATTTTATCTAATGTACTTATTAGTTGTGCTAATTAAAGTACAATTATTCTTGAAATCCTGTGAAAGCAAAAACCCAGGTACCTATTCAAGAGTCATCAGTCTATATATATACACATATATATAGAAAACTGACTACATAAAGGAAAATAATATTCTAAATAGATTTTGCTGCATGACTAAAACTAATGACACTAAATGTAAATATTGAAAACAATAATTATATGTTAACAGTAAGATTAAAAAATAATAAAGTTCATAAGTAAACTCCAATTAAACTCTGGGTATCACATACAAATTATATGTGTACCCATGATGAAAGATTAGGAAATTCTGTAGAGAAAGGAGAAAAAAAGAGATACAAAGACAAAAGCGGGAATAAAATTCTAGGTAGTCCCAGAGAGATTTCATATTTTAGGGCTGCCAGCACTCCCTTCCAAAAGATTAGGGAGAATCGCTGAGCTCAGTAATTCAAGAAAGCAATGAAATAGCTGCCTTAAAAATGTGACATTTTAGCACTATGAAATTAGTCAGACCACATGTTGTCCTTGATAAGAGTAATGGTATTTAAAGAGCTGTTAAAAGTCACTTCAGGCACAAAGGTTTTCCTTTACTTCTCAAAAGCAAACTATTTCTGATACCATAGAAAATGAAACAAAACACTATTGTGATACACCTAGTTGCCAATTCCTTTAGGAAACCAACAGTCACTGGAAGTGGATTGCACAGCAGGCAGCTATAAACCCCATAAAGCTGTGCTTCTCAAACACGCCGGGAAATGCACAGCTATAAACAGACAGGGGACACCCTCCAAAAATACAGAGAAAAAGCCCTCATAACTATAGCCAAACCATTCTGCAACATGCAGTTTATACAATTCCTAACCCAAACATTGTCTTCTTTTATATCGTGGCCATTGAGTTGCTTTATGATGGATAACTTTATGAATACTGACACTGCCTTATGCAGTAATAGGATTTGCATTCCAAATTAATTTTTCATTGTACACTAAAAAAATCAAGAATATATTATATGAACATCACTGTGCTAGTCATTTAAAATATATGGATACATAAAATATAATCAAAGTTCTTAGGTAAATTTATTTAGCATTATATCAATTTCTTATCTCATAAAGATAGTTTCACAATAAGTAAAGGAATATTATAATTTCAATAGTTTCTGCCAGGTGTTAATATATGCAAATATATTATATAAATTATTTTGCAAAGACTGTATAGTGCATTTAAAGGTAAAACTATTTTAAAGTATTACCTGTGTATATTAAGCCACTGAGAATCAAATATCTAAAAATAGTTCACTGTGATATAAAAATCACCTTAATATAAGAAACCAAAGGACATGATAAAAATTTTTAAAAAGAAAGAAAGAATGAGCTGGCAGTACTCAGAAAAACAAATACAGAGATGAACTCAGTAGTAACAAGAGCAGAATAAACATAAAATTACTTGCCAGGACACAGACAACAGTCTTATAAAATATATACAAGATGAAGTGGAAAATAAGAATAAGATAAATGTCAAAGATAGACAATTAAATAAATTATTAAAAAGGACACAGAAACACATATGTATTTGGCATATTAACATTCTTTTAAAACATTAGAACAGTTTTTCTGAGATAAAGAAAGACCTGAACTTATACAACATGTCCCAAAAAAATTTACGATAGGTTTTTGAGTACTAAGAAGTTTCCTGGTGAGATTTCTCACAGGTATTTTTCTCTATCCTTCCCTGGGGACATTTGTTCATTGCTTTTTTATATAGAGAGAAGGGACAGAGAAAGGGGGAGACAGAGAAACGCCAACGTGCTCGAGAAACACCGATTGGCTGCACCCGTAAGCACCCAGACAGGGGAACATATGCATCCAGACGGGGATGGAACCACAACCTAGAAATGTGCCCTGACCGGGAATCAAACCTGCAGCCCTTTGGGATAAGGCTACAGCCAAATGAGCCACACCAGCCAGGGCAGATTTTCTTTAAAGAAGTCTTACAAGCTATGTAGAAGGAGGAAAAAAACCTTAGAGAGTCTTGTACTTCCTGATAATATCCAGTGGAAACAATGTCCACACAATCTGAGAGAAGAAAGTTGTGACTCAAGAATTATCTACCCAACCAAGTTAGAACTAACGTATAAAGGCAACAAATATATTTCTAATACATACAAATGCAGAGGGAATGTACCACGAATGAAACTTTCTTAACCACGTAATGACTTGTCACAACCAACTCAATCATGAGATGAATCACACATGGCTCCAGGAAGAGGGAAGCTTCAGATGCACTGACTCCACAGAAATTAGCTTCAGAGAAACAGGACGTTTTAGTTGCTATGGTTATATGTCACACTGCAAATATCAACCATGAAAATAAATTAAAAAATAGTCTAAGTTGATTATCATATTTCATAGCAGGTAATCAGTAGATAAATCTGAACTACAGAGATCTAGTGTTAAAAAGTAAGGAACCCAAATTTTTAATTTTAAGAGAACCATCTGAGGCAAAAGCCTGAAACTAGTGACCTGCAGAGGGCATGCATGCCACCAAAGACCAGTGGGAACAAAGGAGAATTCATTCTTTTCCTCAAGTATAGTACTCATAGCGTAACCCAATTTTATAAAAGTACATTCATCTAAATATAAATGTACTATTCCTTTAATTTCTTTCCCTCTACCCTCTCTGATTTTATAGATATATGATGATAGATAGATACATAGATAGATGTGCACCAAAGATATCTGACCTACGCTGATTGGTTATTTCTTGATAACGGGAGATTTTTTTTATCCTTAATCTGTGTTTTCTTAAAAAATGGTATACATTATGTATAACCCCTTTCTTTTTTTCTTCACATAAAGTATTAAACATATGTCAAGATGCTTAAAAGCATTAATTGTTGATCCTTGAAATCAAAGACACAAGGCCACAATGTCATTTTCAGTTACTATAGAATTTCTATACTAAATACTTTGAAAAGTGCTTAAAGAAGAGTCCTGGTCATACTATAAATCAGATAATCATACTCAATGTAGAGCTTTAAGGTTAATAACTTGAAATTGCTCCATAAAATAGCTTATATAAATTTTCATTAAATCTTTTCTTTAAAATACTAGTTCTGATGAGCTAGTTGATGTACAGCACAATCTTTCCCAATAAATTATGATTGAGATTAAAGTTTGAATCTTTATCAAATACTTTTATGATGTCTGCATTTCATTGACACATCAACAAACTGCCTCTCTTCTTTTTTGACTTATTATGCAGAAATCATTTGTTTCATGTGTATAAGACACAACTCAGCCCTGGCTGGTGTGGCTCAGTGGACTGCCTGCGAACCAAAGGGTCTCTGGTTGGATTCCTAGTCAAGGCACATGCCTGGGTTGTGAGCCAGGTCCCCAGTGGGGGATGTGTGAGAGGCAACCACACATTGATGTTTTTCTCCCTTTCTTTTTCCCTCCTTACCCTCTCTCTAAAAATAAATAAATAAATAAAAATCTTAAAAAAAACTTTAAAAGATACAACTCATTTTTAGTGAGAAACATTTTATAGAACATATGAGAGGTAATAGTGAAGAATTATTCAATAGCATTGGTAGATCTTGGCAATGTCTACTGGTCTAATTCTGCGAGAGACTTCGAACCAGTGACTCATGTTTTGCTTTGTTATTATCCTAGTACAAACAACTGGCTTATTTTTAGGACACGTTTTCAAAAATCTCAAAAAGAAGGAGTAGGCTGAAGACAGCTACATTCTGACAAAGCTGTGGGCAGAGGATGAGAGGTGGGAAAGGGCTGGGAAGGGAAACAGTGCTGTGGTTTCAGGTCCCTAATTCTCACAGGACTCATCTCTGGTGAATTCTGTCACTTCAGTGAAGTCAATTACTCATTCAGTTCATTTCAGTGGATTAAAAGTGTGAACTTCTCCAGGCACATAATTCTTCCTCTGCCAGAGATAAAATCATAATGAAAAAGGCGTGAGTCCAGGACCTGCAGGAGCAGCCCAGCTGAATGGGCAGGGCTGGGAGCACTGAGGGCATCATGAGACACGGAGAAGACAAGATGGAAAGAAGTGTGAGCCCTCAACTCACCCTTCCTAACTACATAGGAAGATGGTGACTAAGAGAGAATGTGATGAGGGCAGATACTTAGGTTATATGAGTGTCTCTATTAATAAAAAGCAAAGGATAGCATTTAGCTTTCTTCACTGTGTTTTTAATGGAGCAAATTAGACCAATGTATTTAAACACAATTGAAAAGCCTATGAACAGAATGTAAAGGATTATTAAATGAACCCTACACAATTACAGCACCATGGGGATTACATAGTACCTTCAAATAGCCTTCAGTATACATCAGAGAGTACTATAGCAACACCCTCTCAGACACTAAGAACCATTACTGGAATATAATTCAATTTATCAGAAAATGTAAAACCCTCTGTCTTGTTGATTATATCAGATTATTGCACCAGTTCTCATTATGCTCACCTTCACCATTTCTCTGAGAATTTTTATCTATGTGATTGATTTGCACATTGGCCTATCCCCCTGCAGCTTGTCTATGACTCTTAATAGGCATGATTTATTGTATTACTTATTCACAAAAGTTTAATTAAGTGACCTTCAAGAATGTAAGATTACGTGTGTGTGTCTGTGTATGTGAGAGACAGAGGGGCACAGACAGACAGACAGACAGACAGACACAGTTTATTGTGAGGGCTACTGTGCAACACATAAAATTTGGGGCTCCAGCAATATTTCTACTACAAAATAGTTTCCACTGTTCCAGTAACAGTCTCTCTCACAGAGGTCATCTTAAGTGCTAGGCAGCAGGGTAAACTGTATGGCCAGAGGCACACCATCATTACTTGTGATCTTTCAAAACAACAACAAAATCAAGGCTCTACAGTTCAATTAAGCAATTGCCTAGATCTCCAGGCATTTTGAGATGTGCTGCTATGTGTTTATGTTGATTCACTTATTCAATGAAGCAGAACCGATTTTCCCACTGGATACAGGATGCTTTTATAGGCCCTTGGTGGAAACCTTTAATCCTTGTAAGAATGAGCGTAGAGACTATTTTCAAGCTTAGAGTGGTGAGAAAGAAGAGGCCAGAGAGAAATTCTGAAGCAGTCTTGAGTGAATTACTAACATTTCGATTTATCTTTTATAAATACAAGAACACATCCCCAAATGGTGGCCACTAAAGAGGTGCATTGCTGACTCATGAGGGATCTTCGGAGACTCCAAAAACATAGCAAAACAATGTGTGATTGAAAAAATTTAAACTATAAGATTCTATTAAAACACACAAACTTGCCATTAAAATAACGTAGCTCAAAGGAGATTTGGGTTCAAGTACAGTTTGTGCCTCATTGTAAGTTCTGGACTCCACTTTGTGTACGAGGATTGAATTAGGTTCTCTCTTAAATTGCCTTTCAACTAAGGTTCTGACTTACCAAAGCCATAAGACAATTAGGAAGCAATTGCTAAGCATGCAACAAAAGACTCTGCTTTATTTAAGTGCCACTCACCAAAAGAATAAAAGTGTGCAGTTTGAAGAGCCAGTATAGGTAGCGAGTTATAGTACCTGCACACTATTGTACAATTTCAATAGGTAGTTAATCATTCTTGATAAATTAGATTGGCTGCAGGATTAGAGGCAAAATTCACAGACTTGCTGCAGGGGGTGCAAGAACCCCTAAGACCACTGTGTGTCATCTGTGCGCACTGAAAAATTCATGGGTCTTGCATATGTGTGCACTAGTTTTCAAATACACTGTATGTATATCGTGATGAGTAAATGTGTGATCATTTTACAGTGTTGTTGAATTTCTCTGTAATTCTTGGAATGGTATATTTTTCTAATCAACTGGAAAGAAACAACAATTGGGTGGAAGGCCTCAAATATTTTGATAATTAAAAAAGACCATCATAATTTAAAAGGATGGACATTTTTGTTCTATGTTTAGCATCCATATGGAGCCAAACTGGGGTATTATATACATACAGACTTCGCCAGCTCAGGCTGCCATAACAAAGTAACATAAACTGGGTGGCTTAAACATCAAAAATGTATTTCTCACTGTTCTGGAGGCTGGGAAGTCCAAGATCAAGGTCCCAGCTGACTCAGTTTTGGGTGAGAGCACTCTTCCTGGCTTATACATGGCCACCTTCTACTGGGTCTTCACACAGCAGAGAAAGAAAGTTCTCTGGTGTCCCCCCTCCTCTTGTAAGGACACCAGTCCCATTGGATTAGGATCCCACCCTTAGGACCTCAATTAACTGCATTTACTTCCTAAAGGTCCTATCTCCAAGTAGAGTTCCATGGAGCTTTCACACATGGATTTTGGGAAAACACAATTCATTCCATGGCACATATAGTTTCTTTACTAAGTTTGGTTTGTACAAAAGTTCTAGATTTATTAGCTTTGAAAACTCACGTCATTTTCTAATATTAATCAAAATTGCCATTCAGGTTTTTTTATATAGGAGGACTTTTGGAAAATCCACACAGTTCTCTGTCTTGGCCTATTTCTTAGGGGAAAAAAAAGAAATGACTACTATTTATAATTTCGAAAGACTGTGGAAACATTTACTCAGAAGCACTTTTAAAAATTATAACTCAGATGAAAGTTTTTACATATCAACATTTGTGAAAAAGTTGGACAGTTTCCTCCAACCAACTGTGAACCATTTGGCCAATATTCTCATTTCTAAGGTAACTGTTACTATCCCCAAATTATCCAGTCTGGTATTCCAAGTGACAGGTTATTACACTTTTATTTAGTCAGATTTTTTCATATATACTTTCACTCCTTTAGGTCAAAGAATAAAGCTTTTCTTCTGTTATTTTTTCTTTTCTTATAACTTCTTACATCCTAAAAATTTCAGTCCTGAAGTTAGTCAGTGATTAGTAGGCTGTGAACAAAATTTTGTCAGAGGAGGTGTGACATGACTTACACTTAGAATCAGAATCTAACACTAACTTACATTTTAAGTATATTTTATTGATTATGCTATTACTGTTGTCCCCAATTGTTTTCTCCCCCTCCTCCCTGCAACCATCCCCCCTTCATCATCCCCCTTAGTTCATGTCCATGGATCATACATATAAGTTCTGTGGCTTCTCCATTTCCCATACGATTCTTAACCTCTTCCTGTCTATCTTGGGTCTACCACTTATGCTTCGTATTCCCTGTACCTTTTCCCCCATTCTCCCCTTTCCTCTACCTGCTGTTAACCCTCCATGTGATCTCCATTTCTGTGATTCTGTTCCTTTTCTAGTTGCTGGCTTAGTTTTTGTTTTTAATTGTGAGTTTGTTGTCATTCTACTATTCCTATTTTTGATCACCTTCTTTTTCTTAAATAAGTCCCTTTAACATTTCATATAATAAGGATTTGGTGATGATGAGCTCCTTTAGCTCTACCTTGTCTGGGAAGCACTTTACCTACTCTTCCATTCTAAATGATAGCTTTGCTGGATTGAGTAATCTTGGATGTAGGTCCCTGCCTCATGACTTTGAATACTTCCTTCCAGCCCCTTCTTGCCTGTAAGTTTTCTTTTCAGAAATCAGCTGATAGCCTTATGGGAATGCTTTTGTAGGTAACTGTCTCCTCTTCTCTTGCTGCTTTTAAGATTCTCTCCAACAAAATTTTGTCAAAGGAGTTGTGACACCACTTATACTTAAATCAGAATCTAATACTAATTTACATTTCTAAGTAACACTTTGCAAATAAAGTTAACTTTCTAAGCCTCTATTTTCAAGACCATGAAATGAAAAGTAATAATAAAAATAGTCACATAACAATACTGGGGTTAAATTCTTGGGATAAACATGAGAACATATGAGGTCTGTCTGGGAAAAGTCCAGCCATTGTTAATATAACGAGAATGATTTGTGCAACATTGACGTAAGCTGGCAGTCAAGGAAAGTGGACTGGAATGCACATGTGTGAACAATGACAACTTCACTGTACTAGTCAGTGGGAGTGGTAGATGCTGTTGAGTGACCATGTGTACTGTATGCCCACTGCATTAAAAATGACTGAGCGAGTAGAGCAGCAAATGTACATCAAATTTTGCATTAAGCTTGAACATTTCTTCTTAGAAAACATTTGGCTGATTCAGAAGGCCACAGGTATGGGCAACAGGTGATTGGCAGCTTCATCACAACACTGCTCCTGCTCATGCATCATGTCTTGTGCAGTGTTTTTGTCAAGACATCAAATCACCCAGGTGACTCAGCCCCCCTACAGCCCAGATTTGGCACCCTGCGACTTTTGGCTTTTTCCAAAATTAAAATCATCTTTGAAAGGGAAGAGATTTCAGACTGTTGATGAGATTTAAGAAAATACAATAGGGCAGCTAATGGTGACTGGGAGACCTGTGTGAGGTCCCAAGGTGCCTACTTTGAAGGGGACTGAGGAGTCATTGTCCTATGTACAGTGTTTCTTGTATCATGTATCTTCTTCAATAAACATCTATTTTTCATAGTACATGGCTGGATAACTTCTGGGCAAACCTCGTATGTTGGAAACCATAAAGTGTTATCAGGTACTACTTTTGTTTTGACATAAATATCCAGATAACAAAAAAATTTTCAGAAATTCTGTATTTTTATGGTACTAACATTAATCGAACTATGAATTCTCCTCAAACTTCAGAGAATGAGAGTTCAATAGCTTCACCATATTGAATCCAGCTACCATTAGATTTTTGGTGACTGGTTTTGTTTTGCATCCTTTACTTTAAAAATAAGAAAATAGCTAATCACATATTTATGAGAACTGGTAAGTGTAGCTATCACATATCAGTGCATATAACATTTCAAGTTCTCAGTTTGATACATAATATACACCATGCACTTAATCCTACTAACTCAATGAATTACAAAGATTCTAAAGCTCAGAAACACCAAGTATGTTGCATGACATCACTTAAACCCCAGGGATGTAGAAACAGTTCTGTATAACTTCAGTCTGTGTTCCTTCTACTTACATAACACCTTTTAGGTAGTAACATGTTTAGGACCTCAAAAAAATTACATTTGGTCAAATTGTTTCCATGAGGGTACTTATCAGGTTTTTTGCAATAGCTCCCTCATTGGTCTCCTTGCTTCTCCTGTTGGTTCCTTTCACTTTTTTTTTCCCCAGAGTAGAGTATTCCTTGTAAAGAAAAATTTGATCATGTCCCTCTTTTCCTCCAATAAAGCTTCCCATCACACTTAGAATAATACCCAAAGTCCTTATAATCACTGTGCTTGACACAGCCATCTCTTCAACTTCATCCTCTCCATCACACAGTCTGCACCAAACCTACTGGTTTTCTTGTCCCATCAATATACCAATGTGTCCCACCATCATACTGTGCACCTGCTGTTTTATGCATCTGGAACAATCCTGTATTCTATCATGCTTTAATTCTTAGTCTGCTGCAATTTCCTTTATAACATTTTTGATCATACTCAAAAAAAAATTATCACTCCCCCCATCTAAAATATCTTTCCCTCTCATCCTGGATGGTGTAGCTCAGTGGATTGAGCGTGGGCTGCAAGCCAAAGGGTCATCGGTTCGATTCTAAGTCAGAGCACATGCCTGGGTTGCAGGCCAGGGCACCAGCAGGAGCCATGTGAGAGGCAACCACACGTTGATGCTTCTCTCCTCTTTCTCTCTCCCTTCCTCTCTCTCTAAAAATAAGTACATAAAATCTTTAAAATATCTCTCCCTCTCTCTACTGGGTTTACTGCCATATTCTAGGATTACAGTGTCTACTACATGACCGACATTCAACACATATTTGTTTATGTTAGCACTTCTTTACATTTCTCAAAGCTTGTTTCTTTGGCTTTATAACCTCCTAGAAGAGAAGTTACCTTGGAGTATTCTTCTTAAGACCAGGGAAAATGTAGAAGATCATATACAAACAACCTAAGATGTTGGTGACTTGAAGCAACAGTCAGGATTCTGCATTTCAACCATTTAAAATTCTGTTGAGGAGAACTGGGCTTGGCTGGGTGTTGCTACTCCTCTACGGGGTCAGCTGGGTCGCTGCTGGTTTGCAGCCAATTTGCATGTTAGCTGGAAGTTGGCTGGTTCACCATAGTGTTGTTCGCACATTTAGGGTCTCTGTCTCCACGTGCCATGTCCTTCCCAAGGAGGCTAGATCGGATTTATTCACAAGGTGATGGACTTCAGGAGAGTCAGAGTGGAAGCTGCAAGGCCTCTGGAGGCATTGCTCACAAGCTGCATAACTTCACTTCCATCCTACTCATTTGATCAGAACAAGTCACAAGGCACATCCTGAATTCGAGGGGTGGGAAGGTAGATTCTACCTCTGAGAAACTGTAGAAATTTTTGGCTTTTTTAAACCCACCATGCCATCCAATTTTCTGTTCATGTGTGTTTGAGCTGTTTTGCTAAGTGTAAAATGTAGAGCTACTTTGCCCCCCAAGAGATGCTCTATCATTTCCACTTCACTGAGAGACCATTTTGACAATACCCTCTGGGGGATTTAACATAAAAAAGAAAAAAAATATCTGTAAAGGTGCTTTCATTTGGCACACAGGTACTTGTTTCAACAATGTGAATTTTCTCAATGCTTTCTAAATAAGGATTTAAATGCCCATTTCAGATGATAAATTCTTCAAGATCACACCTTTAAAAAAGGAAAATCTTGTTGACAATTCTCTTAATTTTAGGTAGCTGATTAGAGGTCAAACAAGGTCAGGGCAAAGGGAGAGAGACGATGATAGATAGTTTCATGAACCAATAAAAATTAAAAAGCAAAAACAAAAGCACAATCTGTACAGTAGTTTTGTTATAAAATTACCAATGCTAGATTCAAACAACTATTTTCATAACATGGTTTTGCTGACCTTGCAGAGTCTCTTTCAAATCTATAAAACTGGCATTTATATCTTACAATAAAATTACAAGATAGCTAGAAATATTTTACTTCAGTGCAGACTGTGAAACATGATTTCCTTTTTTGCTTCTGTCTCACAAAAATTATACGGGGGAAAATCAGTGTTTTTAGCTTCTTCCTTTCTTAAGAACTAGCTGGAAAAAAACCAAGAAAAATATACACAGGCCAGATTTTCAGGACACTACTGTCTAATATAGGAAGATGCTATAAAATGGCCTGTTTATTTATAACCATTTCTTTTAAGTGTCACTCATTTAAGCAAACAAGTATTTACGATGCACTGACTATATATGTGGAAGGCTTTGAGTTGAGTGCTTTGAAGGACAACAGATGTTTACAAAATTGTCCTTGCCCTCCTGCAACAGAGTGAGATAATGCGTGTACTCAGATATCTCTGTTCTTAACCAGTGTCAGGTCACTATAGCCCTACTGGCACAGTTACATAAGCCTTCAGAGAAGGAGAAAATTTCATTCAGTTTCAGTGATTTAAAGCAGGGGAGGATGGGTTCATAGAGTTATGATACTTAATGAGGGCCTTCAAAAATGATTTGGAACTACAGAGAAAGGCTGTTTTGAGCAACCAGTGGAACGAGCAGGAAAAAGCTAGAAGATTACAGAAACTACCGAGAACCACAGAGATACAGAGGAGTAAAGTGAAGTGAGTACAGTTAGATGCGTATTTAAAACGCACAATCCCCCGAGTGTCTGAACTTGATTCTGTGTAAGGTGAAAGGCTTAGAAGTAATGGATTAACTGGACACTCAGAAGTAACCATCTAGAAAATAGAATGAACTAGAAAAGGGGGAGATTAGAATCAGACACTGGTTTGGAAACTACTTTAAAAGTCAAGAGTAAACTCATAACAGCTCCAAGTAAGTTAGTAAGAGCTAGAATAACAGAGAAAGAGGAATTGTGAGAAATACTGAAGAACACTGAAAAACGGCACTGAGGCGTTTAGTCAGGACAACCAGACCATGTGACAGCTCAGTGTGACTGGTGTCAGTTAACATGTTAAAGCAGAACTTGGAGTACCTATATGTCATTTTAAATGCTAGAAAATAAATAATGTCATTGGTTTCCAAATACAGTGCACACCAAGGGCCACAGAAGCAGGGACCTAGGAATAACCAGATGTAAATGAAAGGGTTCCCACATTCATAGAACACCTGTATTTCTACTTTGCTTTCATTGAACTTGAATAAATGCTCAAGGTGGGACAAAATGCCATGAGCTAAGGAGTGCCTTTGAACTTCAGTGGTGGTTCCAACACTTGTCTGCACATTAGAATTACTTGGAGATCTTTTAAAAATTTCAAAGCTGAGGTCATATGCAGACCAATTAAATCAGAATCTTGTCTGGAGAGCAGAGTTGAGCACAACTGAGCAGAAAAGTCTGGAAAACACAGAGTAGGAGCATATATTACCTACTAGCTGACATTTTCAATTTTCAAGTTGAGCATGTTCTGTATCTTACATGATCATGCCCAAACCAAGATGTCAGAAATAAAAAAACTCAATTTATCCTTAATGATAAAATTTTAGGAATTTCATGTTTTTAAATGTTGAGCTTACTACTTTTCATACTACATGCAGCAAGGTTTATATTCCAGAGAACTGTAGGGATAATAAATAATCTATTTGTTTTTGAAATGGTGACTCTCCAGAGTTCTAGCACTGTTGAAATTGATCTCAATAAAAAAGGCTGAGTCCAGATTTCTTTCCCTTAATGGATATTGGGTCTGGAGAATTTCTGAGATATTTTCTGAATGTTTCATAAGTTGCATCTTACATGTCCCAAATAGTATATATCTGGAATCCTCATACAGTTTTGGTCCATTAATTTGATGTAACATTTATGTGCCCCTCTCCCCCAGTATATTATCTTTGAAAGAAGTTTAAAGAAAAAGCAACTTTAAAAGTGCAATGGATATATTGTTTTGAGATATTAATGTAATTTTAAAGACTATTAGTCAGTCCACATGTATGAGGAGGGGTGCAAATCCCCCTAGAATTTATTTATAAAAAATTGTGTATTTATTCTTACATCTTTAAACTGTAGTCACCTTCAAAGTACTGTCCATTTGATGCAATATATCTATCAAGATGTTTTTTCTATTGCTCAAAAAGTTTTCCAACTCGTCAATTTTGATGTCTTTTAGTGCTTCTCCCTTTTTTTTGTCTGACCTCTTTCACATTAGCAAAGGGTTTCCCTTTAAGGAAACAAACAAATAAAAGTCTCCTGGGGTGAGATCTGGTGAATAGGAAGGGTGGGGCATGGGAGTCATGCCATTTTTTTTGCACAAAAACTGCTGAACACTCAGCACAGTGTGGACAGGTGTGCTCATAAATCACCCATCATGAAATGGGCAAACGCGCTGAAAGAGTCTTAAAAAAATTACTGAAGTCAAATGTAGCCTCTCATAACAATGTCAGTTTGTACACCAATACAGATGGGTTCCTAGAACACTTACCCAGTGGGAAAAGCCTGTTCTACAAGGGGCCTGCCCTCCAGAAGCTAATTCTGTATTTTTGAGGGGTTCCCTTCTAGTATAAGCATCAGGCTTTGCATAAACATGTCAGCTATTAAACAGTGGTAAGTGGAATGTGACTATACCAAACATGATATAAATAGCACTTTTAGAAGGATGTTTGAGTTTGCTTTTGGAAGTTTAACTTGATTTACTTGTATGTTTTGAATGAAAAGTTCTAAAGAAACCAGGATAGAAACTCTTAATATCCTGTTTTCCCATTAGAATGCTATGTGTATTCAAATACTTGTATAAGCAGAGAATTTCCAATTGCTCGCGATTTCCTCCGTCTTGGCTTCCATATCTAAGTAGTTCTCTTTGCTAATCTACAATGTGAGTGAAAGTTGCTTAGAATAGTCATTAGTTACTAAAACAAATTCAGCTAACTTATTTCATTAGTTAATAAAACAAATTCAGCTAATTTATTGGTAGAATTCAGAATATTACTTAATGATGAAAACATTAAAAACAACTCAGGAAAAAAATGAAGAAAGCTTACATCAAAGTTATCCCTGGGCTTTGCTCTGGAAGGAACACTATTACCCCAGGGGATAAAGTGGAGACAGTGGGGAGGAGGGTGAAGAATAAAATTCTAGTGTTTACTCAGAAAGCAAAGAATACAGTAAACACGCCTTGGAATCAGGCGAGTGAGAACAGGCATGTACGCACAGCACATCAGCGTTTTGTTACAACTAGTATGACAGCCAAAGTTCCATCTGGGGCTCTGCATGAGGCAGTTTTGACTACATAATTTATAAGTAACCAGTCTAATATGTAGGACAGAGTTTCCCAAATCTAACACATATTTGGTCCCCCGGTGTAGCAAGAGAATTTGTATACAGTGTGGGGAAAAAGTAGGCTTACAGCTATTCACAAGGAAAATAATGAAATTAATAAGTAGTAATACAAGAATAAACCCTGTGTTTCGTGTACTCACAACCATAAACCTAATTTTGCCCCACCCTGTAACTCATCATGGTCTAGAGGGTTTTATTGCAAAAATAATGCTACAATGGTTTGCAAGGCATGGAGAGGAATAACAGGCATAAATTTCGAAGCCGAGGAAGCAAACAAACAGATGGTCTTGAGCACTAAGAAAGGGGTCATTTCCCTCAGATATCTGATTAAGCAATAACATTCTTAGGTTAATGATTTCAATAAAGGAGTTCTGGAAAGTGGCTACCTAAAAATAACTTGCTGTTAAGCATACTTATCAAGGCATTTATGATACAGAAAAATATTTTGGATCCAAGGTAAAGAATTCACAACGTGATTCCCCAAAAGTAAAATGTGAAAAAGGTAAAAACAAGAATAACTTGGTGACTGACTTTTTAAGAGACACATCTCATTACCTATCATTTAGTCTAGATAACACATACTTAAATGCCATTAATTCTCAAATAAAAACACTGTCTTTTTTGCAATTTGGTTTTATGACGATATCCATACTCCAGAGGTCACTGCCACAGGGTTTTCTGTCTTCTCCTCTTGTGATAGATTACAACATTTTTTAAGAATCAAAAGTACTGATTATATAACTGCTGAGTCAGAGCCTAGAGAATTTCTCACACTCTGACACAGCACATTTTATTCACGAGGACTCTAGGATAGAGGTGCGAGGGCACCACGTCAAAGTGAAAACTCGCCTCCCCCCTGAAATGACAATAATGAATGTAGCAAATAAGTATTTCCACATGTTACACATTTCTTCTCCTTGGCATCGACTCTCAAGAACTCCTAAGGTCAGTCTCGTTCCCCACAAGTGGCTGACGAGCTATGTAGGGAGCAGCACAGGAGCCACAGTGAGTCCTCAAAAGGATTCCAGGGAAGTGGTGGTGGTGTTCGCTCATGTTTCTGGTCTTCTGGTCCTTTCTCCAAAGAGGAGCCCAGAGGGTCCTCGGGCACTCTCCAGTCCCTTCTTTCTCCCGCCTCGGCCTTCCTCCAGTTCCTGGAATAAATCTGTCTCCTCACTACTCATCATCCTCTCAAAGTGCTGCTTTCCCTACCTGGAATGCTACATCCCTCTCACTCCACCATTAATGTTTCAATATAAACTTTCCTTCTTTGAAAGTATCTTTCTCAATTGTTTTATTTTATAAGGCCCTTCTCACTCCAGCAGCTAACCCTTATCTCTCTACCCACTTTGTTCCTTCCTGGTTATGATTCTGGATTGATTTATTTACTTTATGTCTGTCTACCCCACCAGACTGTAAGCTCCAAAAAGGCATAGATCATATCTGTTTTATTTACTAAAAAAATACTAGCAATAGGTATTGATTAAATATTTGTTGAATAAATGAATGAATGGATGAATTCAACTGAGGGACCTTACTGTTTTATCTTGTAAAAAAATGTATTCTGAATCCCTAAATATCAGTTTATAAATAAATTTCTAATATTTACCTAAAATAGTAAGCAGAGAGACAATTGCTAGTTGGCTACTAGATACAAAGGTTCCATGATGAATCCTTGCTGAATACAATTGTGTGTTCAGCAATTTAATAATAAATGAAATTACTAAAACACAGCTGGTGCAGAAAGACCTAAGTAGAGGTCTGTAGGTCCAGGCACGTGAGAAACGGATGGGGAAGAACCCACTGAATGACAGAGAGGAACTGGCTTCTGTGCACAGAGGTCAGAATAAGGATTCCTGGGTACGTGTTTCAGGGTTAAAATGTTTGGCTAAAGATGAGAAAAACTGGAGTGTCAGAAACAAAATTTTCTCTTAAACAGGCTAAAATTCCCATTAGAAGACTCTGAGCAAATAGATAAGAGCATGTATTTGAATAAAAAAAAGCACTTTATAATATATCAGATTATTTTAACTACCTTTAAACTATGTTCAGTTTAGCTACATTTAAAAACACTCCCTGAAGTAACTGGTGACTAAACAAACAATTTGTTACCCAGGTAGGAAATAACCTGAGATCTATCTGAATTTTCAAAATCATTCTTGAAAAGCTCCAGATCAGTTTTCGTCTGCTCTACAATCTTTCCTTTCTACATTCCATCCCTAGCTTGTACTCACTTATTTGGGTCAGAGCTCTTAGGATACTGTTTTACCTGATGAAACAACATCTCAGGCTAAATAGAGTTACATGGGTGCAAGAAGAAAAACATCATTAGCTGACATTTAGTTTTCTCACCAGGCATCACTGTTTCCTGAAGGCTTTATAGAACTGTGAGTGGTTCCGTCAGCACATATAAAATGTGGTAGATCTGAAGGGTTTAGCTGAACGATTCAGTTTCCAAAATTCTATAGCCGAAATTTTCAGGGGTTGGAACTATATTGTTCATGAAGAATCAACCATGAACAGAGAGATTCCTACAAAAAAGAGGTTAAGGCATCTCTCCAGTGCCACAGACAGGGGTCCATATGAATGAAGAAAGAGAAAGTTAAAGGTCCAATTGAAGTGGCTACTTCAAGAGAAAGCTATCACGAGTTCACTGGGAAATGTACATTGAGGAAATGGGCAAAAAGAAGATACAATGTGAGACCTATGCTGGTACGATGCATGCAGCCAGTCACATGTCTGAATAGGAGTGGGATTAACAAAAGGGAAGCCAGATTCAGAATGGAAGGTTAGGTGTTCAAGTGTTGGAAACTTCATAAGGACCCATTTCAGAAAATGACATGTATTAATAACACAGAATCTCTTTACACATACCAGTTATCTTAGTTCACTTGGGCATAAGTACTATAGACTGAGTCGCTTAAACAACATAAATTTATTTTCTCACTGTTCTGGAGGCAGGAAGTCTGAAATCGGGATGCCAGAATGGCCAGGTACTAGTGAGAACCCTCTTCCTGGGCTGCAAACAGGAACCTTCTCATTGTGTCCTCAGGTGGCCTTTCCTCAATATTGCACACATGGAGAAAGAGGGCACTCTCTCTTCCTCTTTTTATAAGGCCACGGATTCTATCAGATTAGGGCCCCAGCCTTGTGAACTAATTTAACCTTCATTACCTCCTAAAAGCCTCCTTCAGATACGGTGAGAGTGAGGGACTAGGGCTTCAACATATGAACTTGGGAGGGGCAGAGTTCAGCCCACAGAACCAGGTGTCGGAGTCAGAGAAAGAGCTACAGTGTGGTGGAGCATAGAAAGTGGCTGGCTGGCATCAGAAGCCAGAGACAGGGCTGTGGGTCCTTATCCTGGTGCAACCAACAGTCTAAGCTGACCCCAGGCACTTCATGGTGCCTCTGAAGAAAAGTGTTCTGTGTAAGGTAGCACTTACAGCTGGTGAAACTTCTATAAAATTTAAAAGATATGTAAAGTTTCAGCCTAAAACCTTTCCCCCAGTTAGTTATTTGGTTGAGTTTCATTATTTTTTTCCCTCCAAGTTGATGTGCAAATTAGAAATGTTTATGGCTAATAATTTATATATACTGAATACTATTGAATACATGGTGACCATTTAATCATACAGTTTAATTCATTTGTTATTTATTTTTTTAGTAAGCTGGTTATAGACATAGACCAGACCACATTTCTGTCTTATTAAAAGTTGAACCTTTTGTCAATGTTTCAAATCTCTTTGACTTTCTAAATTTGCCCTGCTGGAAAGTCTAAAATGTTTCAGTCATCCAAGAAATAAAAAAGGTGATTGCTTCAAGACATGTCATTGTTTAAATTACAGTATTTATGTATAATTAATAGAATATGCAAAAGTTATTCTTTATTATGCCTACATACTCTTGAAAACTTGGAACATTAAATCAATTGTAACCAAGCGGTAGGCTTCTCGTAAATGCAATTTTATGCACTGTAATATTTCTTTCAGAGGAACAAGAAAATAGTCTTGGAAGTTTCCTGCAAAATAACCATCTCAGGTGAGACCTCTAAAACCATCTTTTACTTCTTGTTTTCAATACCATGTTTTTAAGGGGAGCATTAGGAAGACATCTGCCTACACTGTATCAACATAAAATAAGTTTAGGAGAAAAGCAAGACAGAAAGATTCTGGAACATACACCTAAGAATCATATTGCATTTAAATTCGACTTAATATACAGAATGTGGCCTCGAGGGTGCACATGAGGCCACAGTGAGCTGCCTCCTAGAACCTGAGAATTAGACAGCTCTGTGGGAGATGACCTAGTAAGTTTCTGTCAGTTAAGAATGTGATCAGTCATCTGTTGAGCATATTATTCTAGCAATAGCATCTTGTGGCCCATTTGATAGATGGGCCTGTGGACATATTTAATTTTGACATCACTGCATTGGTCCACATGTGATTAAGGAAAAAAAATGAGGAAAGGGCCAATACCTAAGTGTTTGACTATCTCTTGAGAATACCAAGGTTTGGCATCTTATGCCCACATGTCCCCAACCCGCTGAAGCTAGGCAGCAGCTACCTCATCAGGCTGGGCACTTGCATCTGTCTGCCATAGTCCCCATACCACGTGGTTTTCCTATGTCTAGGAATAAATTCTCTTGCAATCAATCATGTCACTGTCAGACGTCTTTTTTTAACACCTGGGCTATTACCAGCATGACCCCAAAGACTCTTATTTGCCAACTGAGTATCAATCCAGTGATTGTCTTTAAATATGAGACTGAAGAGTTTCAGAACACTCAGAACCCGAACAAGGCAATTTTGCTGAAATATCAGGAAAACAAATTTGGAATGTGTTAGCAATTTTGGAAGTAGAAATCTAATCTACTATATGGAATTCTATGAAATGAAAGGGGATAATCAATCCAAAACAGTGGTTAACATAGACATTTTGAAAAATGGAATTCAATGACTTCATGTTAGAAGTGGGAAGATATATAATCCGTCAAAAAAATGGAAAGAGAAATTCCAGATCGATCACATCCCAGGGCACCTTAGAAATAGGACTCTCCTGATCCCCTGTGGGAGGTTAAGATGTGGATTGCTCTATTAAAGGAAGCCTTGGGCCATGGGTAATTCACCAAGGAGTAAGTGGCTGCAAAACCCTGGAAGGCCCCAGTGTGTTCTTGAGCCCCACGCCCTTTTTCTTCTACCTAGATGCCCAATGGCTCCTGCCTATCTAGAAGCATTACGATGCCTGCTGTCAACTGCCAAACCCGATGGGCGGGTAGTTTAAGGTTCACAGCAATGGCTTCAGGCTTTCTGTCATCACTGGCATGAACAGAGATGATTAAGGTGCTTCTCTGTTCTCCTCTGTGTCTCTAGGCGTATGTGCTGTTGCAGCATTTTAATTTGTGGTTGCCTGAAATGGGAAGCAGACAGAAAGGCAGCAAAGTGAATTAAAACAGCCATAGGGGAAGCAAAATGACTGAAGTAAGAGCAGAAGCTACAGCAGCTTGCTAAAGCCAAAGGACACTTCCTGCAAGTGCATCCTTGCCTCTCTGCAAACTGCTGGTGGCTTCACTTTGCCCTGCTCCAGAGATAGTACAGGGAGTGACGGTGCTCACACGGCTGCTGTCTCACTATTATTTTATATGTGGACAGACTTGAATCTGTAATTCGTCAAAAATACTGTTTAGGGGGTGGGGGAGAAAATCTGTGCAGGTAGCATGAGCTTCAATTAGCACAAGTAGATGGGGGACTCCAGTGGACACAAGCAGGGCTTCCCGACGGGCACTGAGTCTGGACCACTGATTTTGTGCCCAGGGACAAGGGGTTCCAGACTATGGCCAAGGTCGAACCACTCTCTGCTCCTCTGTAAGCACCTTACTCTCTCTCACCCTTCACCTCTTCTTTTGCAGAAGAAAAATGGTACTCAGGTTATTTGAGTGTAAAAACAAACTTACTGCTATACAACGAAATCCAGTGGACACACTATAATCGCACACCCTACTTCACTATTCGTTTTAATGTGAAAGTGGCCAAAAAAACTATCAGGCTTTTTTACTGGAAATCTACTTCTAGTTCTTGTCACATGCTATTTTACTTACAGTCCAACCCACAATCGAATCTTGGTTTTCTTGGTCAAAAAGGAAGGATAGCCTCTCTATTCTTTCTGGGTTTTATGTCCAATCATCAGTCAAATACTACTCTCCTTGCATCCAGTAATCTTTGCTTCAAACCGATGCATGTTTTATGAATGTCAACAAATGTATCTAGCCTTGTTTCATCCCTCATGGAGATAATAATGAATGAGATTTCCCAAGATGGGATCTTTTGAAACAGTCTGGTAGTTTCATGGTGATATGGTTTGGAGCAATACTCATGGAGTTTTATTGTCAGACCATGCTTTAAATAGACAGGCCCTCTCACTTATTCTAGGAGAGAATCTCCTAATCCTTTTCCCTTGGGGTTACAGCCATGGAGACACGCACAATGGTTTCAGATTACACATACTGTCAGCAGTATATGAGTTTCTAGTCAAGAGAAATACTTGGTTGAGAGCAAATATGCCACAAAGAAAGAAGAGGGGCTGCAGTGATGGACACAGACACGAGGAGCCAGCCTCACAGGGGCACATGCATGTGCGAAAGGGGAATATGCAGGAAGAGAGAACTGGAGAACCCCATTTGGACCACCCCACTGTCATGAGTCTGCCACTGTATCTCCTTTCCAGTTCTCCCAATTTTGGACCCCATTATTACAAAGGAATTCATTATGCTTTGATTCTTCTCATTGCGTCCCCTCCTTATCTTCCAGAGCCATAATCTAATGAGTATTATTAAAACTTAAGGCACTCACTGAAGCAAAAGGGAATGTTAGCCAGCCTTCCATGTAGCTGTACACTTTTTATCATTGTCCTCATGAAAAAAAAATGCTGACTGAATACTCAGGGAAAGAAGACACCTAATTCATGGGTAAACTAGGTATCTATAGAAGGGGCTATCTAAGCTGCCATTTATTTTCCCCTCTTCACCATGATTAGGAATGATGCACACATGTATGTATGTGCACACACATATAGGCAAAACATAGATACACACAAAAACATGCACTTACAAGTCACCCAAACTTCCACTGGCAGGCATTGAAAAAAATCTCTAGTATATAGCAACTCTGCCTACACATAGGGTTTTTAAAACCTCTACACCCAACACCAAGTTCTTCAGTTTTAATGTAGCTGCAGCCCAAAGGAAGACAATGATATATTGGTATGGTGGCCACCGAGCAGACGGAGAAGATCACTGGGAGAAAGCACCGCTAGTGCGAGAACAGAAAGGAACAAAGGAAATTAATGTGGGTCCCAGATTCTGCTTCCAGGCTGACTCACTCACTGCTTTGTATCAAGCACTATTTCAAAGTTGGAAATCATTTCCTCTCCTCAGGTTCTTTATTACCAACGTTTAAAAAGTCAGTAGAAAATCAGGAGGAACAGGCCCACAGTCATTTACCATTTACTGTAATTTGCATTCACAAGTGATCAGCAACCAAACAACAGTTTCCTTTGAAAATGTTTAAACATTTTTCTTAAGTAGATAAAAATGCAGTTTTGCCCTGGCTGGTGTGGCTCAGTGGATTGAGTGCCAGCCCACAAAGCAAGGGATCACTGGTTCGATTCCCAGTCAGGGCACATGTGTGGGTTGTGGCCCAGGTCCCCATTGGGGGGCATGTGAGAGGCAACCACACACTGATGCTTCTCTCCTTCTCTTTATCCCTCTCCATTCCCATCCAAAAATACATACATAAAACCTTTTTAAAAGTACAGTTTTTTCTTTTGTCCTTTTATGCAATTGATTTTGTATACAGAATATATCACATTCTCTTTTTAATAACAAGGTAAATACACATTTACAAAGCAAAATTTTTTTAAATCCTTGAAGTAGCAGTTATGACTGCACCAATGAAAAATTTAGCATAGCCCTGGCTGGCGTAGCTCAGTTGATTGAGCACAGGCTGCAAACCAAAGCATCGCAGGTTCGATTCCCAGTCAGGGCACATGCCTGGGTTGCAGGCCACGGCCCCTAGCAACCATACATTGATGTTTCTCTCTCTCTTCCCTCTCTAAAAATAAATAAATAAAATCTTCCTGGCTGGCGTAGCTCAGTGGATTGAGCGTGGGCTGCGAATCAAAGCATCGCAGGTTCGATTCCCAGTCAGGGCACATGCCTGGGTTGCAGGCCACAGCCCCCAGCAACTGCACATTGATGTTTCTCTCTCTCTCTCTTTCTCCCTCCCTTCACTCTCTAAAAATAAATAAATAAAATCTTTAAAAATAAATAAATAAAATCTTAAAAACACAAAAAAACATACTTTGTAAAAAAATATATACCATATTAAAAAAATTTAATTTAAACATGTAGAAATCAGTTTTGCAAAGTTTCCTTTCAAATCCCTTTGACAAATGGGATCAGCATTGTGAATCCAAAATAAGATAGATAAATACGTGACTGATTAATAGATATTGTCTAAACGATGAATGTCAGTGTGTTCTGTAGTTTTATTCCTTAAGCTAAAGGTAGTGTAAATATATGAAGTTTACAAAAGAGAAATTACTTGGAAAAGAGAAATAGTATCACCAGTGTTTAATTCATTCACTCAATTCAGTGCCATGGGTTCCAAACTATTATTTCAATTTAATAGCTCAGGTTTGAAATGCCATATAGAAAATAGCTCAAAACAACAGTTCCCAGGGGCTGCAAAGTTCAATTCTTCTCTTGACTCTGAGCAGATTCAGACATCTATGCATTGCAGGATCATGAACAAAATGGTTTGCTTTTAGGGATACACAAAAAGAAAATTAAGGCAGTCTCTTTTTATTGTGAATGTTACTACCCATTCTCAAAAAGACCTTTCACCATGAGATGCCTTTTTTAAATAGAGTGGCATAGTACAAATTTGTTTATGACAAACACAGATGAAGCAAGGACTATGAGTACACACATGCATGCTCCGTTACAAAGAGACCCTGATCTACCTTAAAACTGCTTTGGAGATGCAAGGTGTACAAGTTCTGTGCATGCTCGGCAAAGTATGCTTAAAATAGAAATATAATATTTCATACCTTAAGTTTAAGTAATCAGAAAATTTTAATTATCTTCTGTGTTTGTAATGGCCCATTTTTTCTGTAGACCTCATAGTCTTTCCACCTAAATCACAACATTTGGCAAAGACGCATGAGACACTTTTGCCAAAGGTCCCTAGAAACTTGTAGGTATCACATAAAATTACAGAACACCATTTATCACAGGCCTATATTCATTATTTTTTTCAGTGAATTGGTGCTAAATTATAAAGTGCTTATTAATTTGTTAGATAAAATAAGGCAAAGACCTGGTATGATTTAGTGTACCAGACTGGTATTAGTATTTCTAAACAGTAAGTGAGCTCACGCCAGGGGGCTGGCAGGTTCACGATCCTACAGATCTTCATGGGAGTAAGCAGTGGCACTAATATTCCCCCAGATGTAGTAGTAAAAGCCATGCTATCAGCATGCCTGTTCCCACTCCTATTTAGTCTTTGAGCCACAATCACTTTTATTACTTGATTTCTCATTCTGAAAAAAAAATCACAGAAAAAAACCTAGTCTTTAAAACATGGCACATTAATATAAAATGAGACTGTCCAGTGAATGACCCCAGAAGCTCTCTCTTTGCTCCCCAGAAACCAGACAGCTGAGGAGATCGTGAAGGGAAGTAGAACTTGCCAACCCAAAATATGCCTTTTGAGATACTGGTTATTTTAAGCTGGTTATTTTCAAGAAGCCAAAGACTCAGGAACAAACCTCTGTCCTCCCCACAACTGCCTAAAAGGAATTTCGATAGAGATCTCATCCAGAAAGGGGGATTTCATCACAGATAACTATAGTTTAATATAAATTAAGTGTGACAGATGGGGAGGAACCTAGCAAGGACCCTTTGATCAGTCTCTGTGCCCTATGGTTAAAGACGGCCCAGCGAACATTTATTTAACCAGCTTGTGCTTTTCCATCTCCATGTGAATTGCCCTCCTGCCCTATGAAGTCCCAAACCATAACCTACCTCCTTTTCTCTTTAGCTCAAGATGGCACATAAGCTCTTAACTGTCCAATCCATCCTCAGGTCTAATGTTTGTATGAAATCCGCATATATACTTAATAAATTTGGCATTTTCTTTCTGTTAATTTGTATTATGCTAATTTGATTATTAGTCCAGCCAGAAGAACTTTAAGCACAAAGGGAAACCATTTTTCTGCCCCCGCAGTAGGATGCGCTCTCCACAAGGAGATGAACTGACCTTGAACACAACATTCCATAGGACCTGACAACCCCACCCAGGTGCTGGGAGCTGACATTTTCTAGGCCTTCTGCAATGGCTGGCAGGGAGCCTGGGCTGCTTGGAGTTTGATCCTTCGATGTTTACTTCCCTTGTGCAAAGCTCTTCTCGTGCTTGTCCAACAAAGAGGAAAAGCGAACAGGACGCATTGTCCCCCCGGCCTGCTAGCCCACTGTGGGCCACCTCTGCACAGCTGCCAGGAGGACAGCAGATGGGAGCATCTGCTGGCTTTTCTGCTCTTCAAGTCCAGCCCACACTTAGGGCCACTTGCTCCTTCACCTTGAACCCTTTGCTCAGCATATGAAGATGGGACATATTCTAGATCATCAAACCAATTAATCTGTTTCTTCAGCATGAGTTTTTCAAATCTATTAAATACAGATCTAGACCTATGACATTGGGCTATACTGTAATTTTTTATTGAAAATAATAATTTTCATAAAAGTGTATTTTAAATCTCCCATTGAATGCTAGTCTGAGCAAAGAAGAAAAATGAGATTGCAAGATGATAAAATAGAAATTCAAATGATTAATAGTTATCTGATGTTTTCTATATTAGAAGTCCCCTATCACTGTCACTAGTTAATACAAAGAGAGACAGAGGATGTAACAGGGTCCTTATGAGCAGCTAAGAAGCTGAGGTAGGGAAAACTCTGTAATATTCTTAAAATTAATCTCAGGGTCCTGGTGGGGGAAGTTAAATATACTATTTCTCTTTGGACATTGAGAATTCAAGTATATTATTCACTCGGAAACATAATTCTTGTTCTGCAAATAAATTATGACTAACACACTTAATAATTTTATACACCATATGCATCATTCCAAAGACTATTTCCATGCCATACCTATAAGTAAACTTAATTAGTGCATGAGGAAGCATCACAGAGCTAATAGTTATTCTTTATATAACTCTTTGAAGGACAGTTATGAATCTTTTTCCATTTTTGTTTCAATAAAGACCTAGCATGTCAAGCAAAGAATAATCTATAACCGAGCAAGATATATGATACTCTATTTTAATCCTCATTGTCTTTTTAGAGGATGAGCAATAATTGCAGGTCAGTTCTGCCTGCTTTACTATTTTCAGTGTGTTTTTTTCTTTAAAAACTAAAAGCCCTCATCAATATTCCATAAGAAAATGAATGGGATTAAATTGGAAGCTTAAAACTACATGTTTTTGTCAATTACCAAAACAGAAGAAATTGAAATAGATTTTGTTGTCAGTTAACATACAATCTTTACAATGCAGAGCTGAAGACATAAGGCCAGTACCCAACCCACACAGGATGGGTGCCGCCCAGGGCCGTGGTCAGCTCCCCTCCGGGGAAGGCAATGGTGAGGATCTGCAATGAACCCTCAGAGTCAAGCAGGCACCAGAAGGTTGGGGAAAACTTTGTCCACAGCAGCTAATGTAAGTTAATGATTCAAAATCTAAATCTTCCTCGAATTCCTATGCTCATCAATAGCCTTTCCCCTAACTACTGTCTCATGTCACTCCACCATTCTCATCTGAAGTTCATTCATCTTCCTATGTCAAGATGTGGGTTGTCTGATGAAATCCTCACTCGCCCCAACCCAGAGCAATATTTTAGGAGCATCAATGCAATCTTGCCTTTTCCTGTTTACAAACTTTCAGTGGCTCCCAAGAATTCAATACTGGTAAATCCCAAATACCTTCATATAGTGTTATGAACTAAATCCTTGTGTACCTCCAAATTCATATGTTGGAAGCCTTACCCCCAATGTGATCAAATTAGAAAGTGAAACCTTTGAGAGGTGATAAGGTGATGAAGATGGAGCCCTCATAAATGAAATTAGTGCCCTTATGAAAGAGACCCCAGTGGGCTTTCTAGCCCTTTCAGCCATGTGAGGACACAGCAGAAGAGTGGCCCTCTATCAGTCAGGAAGCAGGCTCCCACCAGACACCAGGTCTGTCAGCACCTTGATCTTGGACTTCTCAGCCTGCAGAACTGTGAGAAATACGTATTTGTTGTTTAAGTCATTTAGTCTATGGCATTTTTGTTATGGCGGCCCAAGGGACTGAGACACTATGTATAAAAGGACGCTTAATGTCCTGCCCCTGATTATCTGTGTATAACTTACCACCTAGAAATACTGGTATGTGGCTACCTTCTAGCACTTTCTTCATAACTTGGTTCACGTGCCCTCATGTGCTTTCTTATCATTTGTGGAAGCACATCCAACGCCTACATGCATCTAAGAAACTTCAGTTCACTCTTGAGTCAAGTAAGTGCTCCTTCAGGACTAATCCTAGTATCCCCTTTGCTCAGCTTTCCGTTTCTGCAACCACATACCGAAACCTCTGCGAATGTAACATCCCCTAAACTGGAAGTGTTTCATTAAAGAAATCTACACAAGCTTTTCACATTCATCATAAATATAGTAACAGAGCTGTGCAGTATCAGGTGGTCCTTTTTTTTTCAAACAATGTCACAAACCTTCATTATCACAGGCATCTCATATGTCAGTATTCTCTCCCATGAGATCACTATGCAGAACAGTGGCCTGCAAAGTCTCAGCACAGCAATATTCTGCTAGTTTTCATCACTCTATTTCTGTGAAACTGGGCAATGTGTTTGATTCCTAACCTATATTTTTATTCATTGATGTTAACGTTCAGATCTCTGAGACACGCGAGCAGTAGGCTTTTCATTATCTGAGAATATTCTGATGTATTCTCCACCCTGCAAACATACTGTGGACATTCTGCCCACATGGGATATTATGGAATTTGTCTTCTTCTTTGTGAGATAATCATCAAAGCAACTACGCTCTTTTTTAGATTAAGCATTTGACAGTGATTTCTTGCCTTTCAAATATATTACCTAGTGACAGAGTGCAATAAAATATTAGAACACACACAAGAACCAGGTGTGCAGCAATTAACAATTGCTAACTTTATAAAGAAACATATTTTACAAGTCATAAAAATCAGATGCAGACACAGGGAAATGTAGACAGTAACAGAAGATCGAAGAGAGTTTTCTCCTAATGCATTTAGGAGGAAAATGGCTGACCTCTAGTTTTTAACTACATCGTCACATACATTTGGTGACCACTCTCGAATGTACCTTCCTCAGGGCTGTAAGACAAACACAGATGATGCAACGATTGCTGGAAACGTCTGCAGATTTTAACTTGATACCAGAATGGGGAATCCATGAGGCGTGCTATTGGTAAGCAACTCAACCTGACCTCTTTCAGAGCATTGACATCCTAAAAACGACTAGCTACTAGGTGCTCTAAGTCCTTGCAACTTAAAGTGTGGCTGGTGGTCCAGACACACTTGCATCACCTGAGAGACAGTGGTCAAGCTGACAATTTCTGAACCAGTTTGGATCATAAAGCTTCACTGTCGTGATCCATAAGACCTATTTTTAAATCTTCCCTTCTTCAAGTCACCCAGGTGCTTGTCAATCAAGACAAAAAAATCACACCTGATAAACCCTTCATTGTCCTAAGAGATGGAATTTGAAGCTCTAAATATTGCATGTGGATAAAAGCACGTATTTGGTTCAGTGCCTTAGAAAGGAATTAGGGGTTGGTGCCTATAAAGTGAAGAACAGTATTTTACCAGCACCATTACACAGGAATAAGATAATAAAATTGTGCTTTATGAGAATCAGTAACTCTCACCAAACACTGTCTGCTCAGGCCCCTCCATTCTATAAGGCACTACCAAGTTCTCCATGCCAGAAGACGGAAGGCCAGATGGCAGCGAGACGAAGATATGTACCTGGCTCATCCATGCACATGCCCCGGGGTCACGGGTTCCCTGAAGGCTGTTCAAACAAGGCTGTGCCATGAATGGAATTCTACTTGACCTGAAAGTTCTGGAAGCACTTATATTCCCAAAGTCATCACAAAAAGTAACACAGGAGTGATTGCTTTATGACACCTCACTCTAAATACCTACACATCAGAGGAAGGCACTGTTCCTCTACTTGGCTAAGTGGTTATATGTCCACACGATCAGAGAAAATACAAGAAGAAAATCTTACATAAATCGACACTCTGATCAACAGTGGCATTTCTTACTGTTGAGTCCCTGCTTGTTCAACAGGAAATACAAATGGTTTTTAAAATACCTTTCTATCTTCAAGGGAAGGATATTTTAAAAAAATGGTGACAACAACAACAAACTTCAATTGAAAGAATTCTTTAGCTGGGATACCAGGTTTTATAATCCCTCCATTATCTGTTCTTGTGCAGAGCCAGAAAAAATAGTTACAAATTTAAGAGAACAACTGTGTTTTTTTCATAATGAATCTGTGTCAAACTAGTAAATGCACTATTGCCTTTTCTTTTCTGACTTTGCTGAGTGAAAGTGGGATAGAAACTCCAAACACGAAGGGGGGCCGTGCACAGGAATATGTCCTGGGGTTTCAGTCTCACTGGGATGCAGATTATTTTATGAACACCACTGTAGCCAGGGCCCTCAGGCAAAATAATTCTGATTCCTGAGATCGACTGTGGAAGCCTTTCAAAGAAAAAGCACTCACAGTCATTCGCGCTTATTGCTTATAATGAGCAACATAAAGAAAATGTTTATTCCTAAAAGGTAAGAAAGATCACGTCCCAGGGCCCAGTACAGAGGAGTTCCTCTATAACCATTTGGTTCCTTTATTTTTTACTCCTTTTTACCTCAATTCCGGAGAAGTACCTTCCCCCAAAGAAATACGATGGTGTTCAAAAATACTATTTCAAGGGCCAGGATAAATACATTTTGCAGAAAAGTTTCTGGCAGAGGCTTTCGTTTTCAGCACTAGTGGTGGTGTCAAGAAATGATTTACGGGACTTTAGATCCCCCATCATCTTTAGCAAAGATCCCCAGAACCCCATCAAAAGAAATAAACTCTCCACATAAAGGCAGTCCTCTTGTTGCAATATCTAGCTTCTTGGAAGACAAGACCCTTCCAGCCGGACTAAAGCGCCAAAGCTGCTCTCACACTGGTATCTGGGTGCTGCCGCTGCCCGTTAATCTCTCCATGTGTGTTAGAGAGAGCCAAGTCAAGCAGTAGTGCTGAATCTGAGGGGCTGGGAAGTGCCTGGCATTGAATACCAGCCTCTTTACTCATTAATGGGAGTCCTCAGGAAAAACACTAGACCTAATTCTAACACTGCCATCATGTAAAAGTCACAGAGATTACCAGTGACCCTGGGGATGCAAATCTCTCCAGGCTGATGTGAGGACTATCCCTACAATGCCTGGGGGATCTAAACACCAAGTGAGTACCCTGTAAACAGCTTCCTGAACCATCCTTGAATTTTCTTTTTACTGATTTGGAATCAATGGTATTAAGTGGTCCCCCTCTGTTAAGGGAGAAAAAGAAAGAAAAAAAAACAGCTGAATAACAAAAATCACAGCTATAATAACAACTGGGATCATATTTTGAGGAGTGTAATACATCCCTGAGCAAAGACATTTTCTATTTCACAAGTGATTAGGAAAATTCAGCAACCTGCATGGAGATCACAGAGTCCTAGGAATCTGTGTTCCCCTCTTCCAGTCTCAGTGGGTACAGTTCTGTGCAGAGAGTAAACACCTCCACTTCTGTTCAGTTCTCCTTTCTTTATGTTGCACCCTAGCTAAAGAGCTTCTCAGAGAAGAACAATGTTGCCTACTCTGTGTTGCTATAACAACACAGTTGCCAAAACAGTAGGCACTCTGCAGGAGTCAGAATAGCCTCTTATAGATATTGTATCACTTCTGCTCCTGGCACACGCTCTGCTGGCTGCTAAGGGGTCTGGCTGAGTCCACCAGAGACCACCAGAGTCCATACTAATTAAGGAAATGGAGAGGGGTTTTGAAAACTGCTGGGCTTCTCACATGCACAGACCTCCACTGGCCTGTGCTTCAGATCTTCTGAAGAGTCCTCTCACTAACGAGGGAACAAATGGTATACCCTGATACTATTGGCAGGATTGTGTAGTATCTGTTGCATGAAGTTGAGTTTTTCCTAAATAATAAGTAGTTCAGGGCAGTAAAAAGAACGATGCCTGATTCTTAAAAAAGATTAGGTCTGTCACCTGGAAGAAGTTAGAAACTAAAACTTTGGAGCGAAAGAGAATATATAACCAAAGAATGGCCACACCATGGATGAGAGCAGAACTCTGGCCCCGACCTCCAGAGTAACCAGTTCAGGGAGCCAGAACACAAATCCAGGCAGCAACTGGCCAACAATGGGCAGGACCTGAGTAGTAATTGACAGCTTCCCTATTTTTTTCTGCTTGCATCCAAGTCAGGGCCAACCACAGAAGGCCACACATGCTCTCTCAACCAATCACATGAGATGCTGTTTTTCAGTAGCCCACCTCTATCTTCTCTAGGTCAGAGCTTACATGAAGATCTTTCTCTTTGTAACTGAAACCTTTCCCACTCCCCTGACAGTTTTAAGCCTCCACCAAAGGCAAGTAATGGAGGCTGGCCCCCTTGCCATGGCAAACTGAATAAAACAGCTCTTGTTTTCATTTGGGTGGTTTTTGCTCATTCCCATAAGATTTATGCTTGTTTTTGCTATATCTAGCACAATAACTAGTTCAATTTTATGATTTGCAATGCTAAGGACTATGGAAACTTAGGCAATGCAATACTACCCTTGAGGCCTCTGGGTCACCTTAAAATCTGCCTTAAATCTGCCCTCAGCAAACTTCCAGACTCACCAAACCTATCTCCAACTCTCATAGCTCTACCCATAACAAAGAATCACTTACAGTCAGAGAGTGACCAACCATCTCAGTTTGCCCAGAACTGACCCACTTTTAGCACTGGCAGTCCCATCCTCCAGGAAACCCCCAGTTCTGGGCAACCCAGGAGAGCTGGTCATCCTGTGAGATGCTGCAGCATGCCACGCTGTTCTGCAACTCAGTCACCGCAGATGCAATTCACTCCACCAGGAATCTTCTCTTACCGCCAACAGGACATCAACCTGGGTGCTCCTCTCAATTTGCCAAGCCCTTGCCTAAAAGCCTACTCCTAGAATTAACCTCTCTGACAACAGCCCAGCTCGCACCCGACCCCAAGCCGATGATCACTCCCTCCTCCATGCCTGCCACACTACATACAGCCTGTATATTTTTTGTACATATGACATGGTACAGAGGTGACTTGATAACAGTGCTTAGACCCTCCTACACAATACACTCCTTGCAGGCAGGTTCCATATCCTCTTCATCACACTGTCCCCTCACTGTCATCACACACCAGAGCCCATGTGTGTCCGTTTCATGAGTAAATGAATGTATGGGTGATTGAATGGTTTCACTATTCATTCATTTGATATCATTATAATTACTTATTACTGAGTTCCTAAATATCAACAAATTAAGTATTTACTAATGAATTAAATTGATCCTTACCAAAAAAAGTCCAAAAGTTCTAGGTTGAGCTGAAGGGACAGCATATGCTGAGTGCCTTACAAGAAATATATTCATTAGTCCATTTCAATTGCCCAGAGTACTTACCTCGATCTGGGTGGTGTTGTCCTGCCCATCGTCCAGCAGCAGGTCTGTGAAGCTCCTGGGCTCCGGGGAGTCTTGGCCCATGCTCGCTCGGTTCGTGTCCACAGCCTTGAGGGAATCCGTGTTCCGTTTCCACCGGTGGCTGAATGTATGTGTGTCTACTTCTATCTCCTCTTCTGCTTTCGGGAGGGCCTGAGGAACTTGATGTCGCCAGTCTGTTTGAAAAGAAATAAAATAAGGTATTACTACTTGCTATGAATCATACACACACTATCAACTTGAGTAGGAAAAAAATTCTGCTAGTCAAGAAAATAGAAAACTAACTCATACAAGTAAAATCTGTTTAATTGCAATATTTTGAGTTGGTATGCACATCTTCGAGTAGGATGCAATTTTAGGACACATCACAAGTTGCAACAATGGTTAATGTGCAGCAGATGCAGCAGAGTCTCTGAAACAGATGTGCAGCCCTAAAGCGATGCATTTTTATTCCCTTTCTTCCCTGCCTTCCACACACACTTCATATACATTCTCCAGTTGTTCTGAGAAAACAAGCTGTAATCCAAACAAAGGAGTGAAAACCAAAGGATTCTCAGTCCATTTGAAAATAAAAGTCTGACCTGGTTAACGTTTGAGCTTCTATTTGTTTCACGTGAGTTGTGCTAACAGCAAACAGACACCGATGTGTTTGAATGGGTTAAATAATACATGGAATGATCTTCATGTAAATGTGCTAGCCTGCCGTGTAGCTCACAGGCCACACTTGGTTCACAGCCAAAGTCATTTAATAAGCAACGCCCTCAGGAAGCATCACACACGTTCTTGTTCACTTGTGCTGTTCCTACCTCAGAATCTTGTCAGGGAGGCAAAGAGTGACAGTGATAGGCACTTAGAAAAATGGATGGGAAGGCAAGGAGATCAAATCACAAAGGTATTCGAAAGCCATCTGCAGGGACTGGCCCTGCTCATCCTGCCACTGCAGGAGGGAAAATTAAATTTAATCATTACTCCTAGTCTTTCATTTCAGGAGGTCAGCAGGGGAAGGTGTAGCACAAGCATGAGAAATTCGGTTTCTGACTAAGAAGAACAGCCCTCGTCCACACAACTATTACCAAAGGATATGAATCGTCAGGCTTTATAACTGGCAGGATATGGCTTCAAAAAAAAGCTATGGGAGCAGTTATTTAATTGTAACTGCGATGTTCCCCTCCATGCAGGAACATTCCAAGAAGCCAAATGTATTTCATGTGGCTTACAATACCACTGAATCAGCTATTTGCAACTCTAATAACTAAGGTAAGGCTACCAGTACTCACCACAGGCAAATGGTCTAAAATATCTCCCCTTTACCTCAAAAAAGTGATAATTCTTCTAGACAGAGAGACTATTCTTTGGTTTCACTGTGAGAGCTTAAAAGATCTCCCACTGCCTGATGCTTTAGTGGATATGGCTTAGAGAGAAACACTACCACAGTGTCGGCAATCTAGACCTTTTCCATGGGCTCATAAAATAATAGAATTTTAAAAAACCATGAAGACGGGAATGGTCAAGAGTGCCACAAAAATCACAAGAATGAAGCACTGTGTTCAATTCATAGATCTATTGTAAGGCTGAAAAGAATTCATGTACTTTAAGGGTTGATCACAGTTGCCTCCCAGCCTCCAGGAAATGTTTCCTTTTTACACTGCTGTTCCCACTGGCATTTGAATGATGCTCAGTGAACGTTTGCTGAATGAATAAATGAATGAGTAAATGGGTGAATGAACTGTTGATAGTTTCTTTGGACCAGGTATAATTGCATAGTAGGGGAAATACTATACAAAGATTCAGGAAACCCTGGGTGGAATTTTTCCTATTTTTGCTATAAATGGGGTCCAGCATAGTTCACAAAACTCTCTGTGCTTTAGTTACCCTATACTTTAACTGGGAATGAAAGTATCTCACCTGCAGAAGCAGGTTGCTCT
This sequence comes from Tonatia bakeri, assembly GCA_004024845.1. NCBI lineage: Eukaryota > Metazoa > Chordata > Mammalia > Chiroptera > Phyllostomidae > Tonatia > Tonatia bakeri. The sequence goes on from PVIA01000411.1 coordinate 384,804, forward strand.
TCCTGAGGGTGTGTCAGGCTCTAAGACCTGATTCTAGGCAGAGCTACATAAAGCAATTTGATTTGCTTTGTTTATACATTCTGCCTCATTACCAAAAATGTACAAGACAGCTTACAACAAAAGTAAGCAATAAAAGTTTTATAAGAACCAAATGAAGACCTCCTAGCACAACACTTAGGTTAACTTTGGAGCTGTGCATTTGTGTTGCACCGGGGGTGGCGGCTGTCTGCATACAAGTAGTCATGGAGGAATGCCTGAAGATCTACATGGAGTCCTTGCTAGAAACAATCTAGACGAGAAACTAGCAAATGTAATGCAGCTAATAGATTAAACGGTCCTAGATATAAAAAAAAATTTTTTAATCACTCAAAAGGAATAGCTTGAACCAGAGGTATTTTCCTCTGTAATGTAAATTAGGGAAAATATACTGAAAACTTCAAAGACTTAGATTTTATTAAAATCTTCAAAACAGAATTTCAAAGCAACCCTGAGTTTCCTTTACATTGGTATCATTGTTGGTTATTAGTTGACTGGTAATAATTTTATCACTATCTTTTCAGATGTTTATAGCACAAGACAAATACAGTACTTTCCACGAGGCCCGTGAGGCCAGCAAGGGCAGCTGAGCCCTGAGGGCCTGGTCCGCAGGGAGTGGGTGGAATCACTAACTCTGGGGTTGCAGCCGTCTACACAGGGATTGGATTTCTCCACTTCCTGAGTCCCCTCCCCTTCCTCATTTTCTCCCCGCTTTCTTACCCAAGACAAGAAATAAAAAGGAGTTGCAAAATTTAGGGAATTCATAGTCCCCATGGTGAATTAAACAAGGGGGCCATTCCGTAGACTGAGGTGGTACTAATGCATTATTAGCAGCCTACACAGAGTAAGCAAACCCAAACCTAAGCCTGCACATTCCTCAGGATTAAAGAATCAAAACCTAAGGACAACCAGTCACAAAGAGCCAACTCTGCTTTCCCAAGTCAAGGAGATGCTTAAGCAATAACCAATCAAATAGTTCCCTTACTTCGCTTCTCCCCTTTCTTCCTAAGAGTCTCTCCCAAAGCTCCTGTCCTCAGAGCACTCTTGGTCACTTCCGGTTTGGCCTCTCCCTCGGAATCAGCTGCTGCTCAGGTAAAGTTGAAATGTTTCATATGCTGAACGTCACCTCTTAACACCACTTACGATGAAGTTTGGGATGTTTCACTAGTGTGTCGCACTCTTGTTTTGGCAGTGACCATTCAAACTTTGTCAGCAGGGTTACTGGGGAAGGGGACTTGAGCAGACAGGTGGGCCTCTTGTACGAAACAACGAAACGACGACAAACGCTTACTCGAGCACTCACAAGGGCAGGTCTCCACGTAGTTGTGGAGGTTTGGTGTTTGCTCTTTTAAATTTTTTAGCAGGGTCTTATAAATGTTTTTTCTTGCTTTACTGTCATTGATGGGTTTGTCTCCATCATGGATGGGCTTGCTCCTCCTAAAATTTGCTGCCTTAAACCATGTAACAGATCAAGATGGATCACTTGCTGGCTCTAACTGTATTTACAAAAACATAAACAAAAATCTAAAGGAGGACCTGAGAGTTCTGTAATGAGAAAATTTGTGAGCTTTAGGTCCTGGAACAACAAGAATTTTCTTTTGGTTGCTATTTTAGAGCCAATTCTTTCCCTCTGTTTATGTTATTTATAAGCACAACTACCCAACCATCCACAAAGGATGCATCCCTATATGTTCTTAATTCGGTAGTATGTGGTTCCTCAAGACTGAAGTATGAAATTGGCTTAGATTTTGGTCCCACTTCAGAATCATTTTTAAAGAAGTCGAAAATGGATGTTTTACAGGAATAAAGACTGAGAAAAACTGCCAAAACCAACCACAGCCTGGTTTATCTACACTGTAAATTATTCCTATACACTTCATGGGCTTTCAAACTGAAAAATATTTTAAATCACCACCAAAACAAATCACTGGAAGCAAGATGAAGGGATATATGTAATGTAATTTTCCCTTCCCAGCTGCAGTGAAAACAAAAGCAACAGGAGGGATCTTTGAATTGTGTGTTTGAACAGACTGTTTGCTTCCTGTCCACTGTATGTTAACGAAACCACCATCGGAAAACCTTCGAATGTGGTTTTCTCCAACATATTTTGCTGTAGTTGTTAAGCACATAGCTCATGGGAACATTAAATATATCTAATGACTCCCACTTGGATATTAAGAGAGAAAGCTTAAAGACATAATTTTGTGTATATAACAAGTAAGTTGATCTTAACACATTCTTGAAATATTTTATTCAATTAAAATAGCCAATAAACTGTGATTGTAGAAGGTACTTCATTATATTTTCAATAGAACATCACTATGAAACCCAATAATGTCTAGTTAATGAAAGTAAAAGGAAAAACATATGTATATTCTCAAATTATTTTGTGCAAGCCTTGCAAGTCTATTTTGTGCCATCATATACTATAAAATGAAATAACATAAAATAGTACCAAAACAAAAGCAAAGAAAACTGTACTTGGGTGGATATGCTCATATTTGTGTTACCTTAATGACCTTATTTAAATATTTTGCATTTAATTATGATATGTGTTGAAATCATCTTTAAACCCATTTCTTAAGTCTTGCTTACAAATCACATGCACAATACCCATCAAACCACCAGGAAGTAATTACATAAATTGATGTGAATCTTATGTAATTTGGGTCTGTCAAAACCGTACTTTTGACAAGTACTTTGGTCTACACTTTACAAGGGAACAAAATCACCTCCTTGAATCCTCTGCAGAAACATCAAGATTTTTCACTGCAAAAAGATTTACTGGCCAGAATCATCTGAGAACAGATAAAGTTATTTGGCTAAGGTAGACTGCCATATGGCTTTGCATCTCAATTTACTGTCAAAGTGAGGAGGTAATTACGTCCCTGGTTCTGTCTAAGAATGAAATGACTATGCAGTGGACTTGGAGGTTCTGACTGATAAATAGCCTTACAGAGTAAGAGAGCTACAGAAGAGAAAGCATACAGAATGTTTTGTTAAGAGATATTAAAGGGCTTGAGTAGGACCCAGACATCCCATTCTTTTTAAGCTTCCTGTGTAATTCTTTGCACCTTCATGGTTGAGGGCTGCTACTCCATGTCCTGGTTCTACCACAGGAGCCTGAGGTCACATCATCACCATCTTTTGCCTCCTAATTGGTCTGTCTTCAAATTCCTCCTTGTCTAGTCTTGCTACCAGATATACTTTTCAAATTTATTCACATCTCTCTTCCGATTAAAATCGTGCACCATCTGTAATGGTGCCTTACCACACCACTGCATGTTACTGTTCCAACCAGTCCCCCCTGTCACTGTCAGGCCCTGTGCTCCCACCACACAGACTTTCTCAATGATTTCTTTGCTGCTTTGAACACAGTTACTTCTGCATGGAGGAAAGCCTTTCCTCACTCCAGACTTTGGGAAATCTCACCATTCCTTCGAGATCCAGCTCAATGATTGTCTTCATAAATGAAGCTTCCCCTGACTTTCCCAGGCAGAGCTAGTTGAGTTTCCTTTTATAATCCAATAACTCTTTTTACCTATTTAAACACTCTCCTGCCTCCCTCACCTGAATGTAAGATCATGCAGAAAAAAGTTAACACAGCAGGCCCAAGACTGATATCCTTAGAAAATTGTGTTTGTAAGGTCCTTGGCTGGCATCTGAAAAATTAGAATTAGTGAGAGTTCCCACCATTCCCTAACAGATACAAGTAGCTTGCTGTGGCTAAACCTTTTGGGTTTACCCAAACAATATGGTTTATGCTGAACACCTGCCTTCCTGCTGGGGCTCTGGAATTGAGTATGTGCTACATAGAAGGCAGCTGTGTGCACAGCCCCCATTAAAACCTCTTGGACAGTGAGTTCCTGATGATCTTCCTTGTTGGCAACACCATTTCACATGTGTCATTACAACCTGTTGCTGGGGGACTTAAATGTTCTGTGTCCTCCTGCTGAAGTGGGCTTTTGGAAATTTTCCGTGGTTCCCCAGAGTGCCTTCCCCCTGTGCAGACCTGGCTTTATACCCTTTTTCTGTAATAAATCACAGCTATGGGCCCAACTATATGCTGAGTCCTGTGAGTCTTTGCAGCGTATCCCCAACCCTGGCCTGGAAGGTGCCTGATGCAGAGACGTTTTAGAACTGGGACTCTTGCTTATATTTTTTGTCCCATCAGTATAAGGATTGACCCTGACATATAATAATTATCTAAAGTTTTTGAGCAACAAATTAATGAATAGGAAAATGAATGATTGGCTAGGTTGCTGTTCATTTGAGATAGCATCCTAAGTTATGCATGCAATTTCTTGTCCAACTTTTTAACATTTTAACCATGTGTCTGAATCGTGGGATAACAGGGTGGAAGATGGAGAAAACTACAGGAAAGCAAATCTATAACAGCTCCTATTTATCTTATATGAGTTTGATTCTAAAATAGCCACTGGCCAGTTGAGTGATGTTGAGTAACACTTAGCACTGCAGTTCACCATCTCGGTGTTTTTCCGTTAATGGGCTCAGTAAGAAACACAGCACATGTCTTGGAAGAATGTGGGCATGGCCCAGTGCAACTGAGAAGCTACGGAGTAGATGAAACAAGGACAATTTTAAGTTAAAAGCAGAGAATACGTGAGAATTACTCAAGGGGTTTGATGCAGAAGAGCTCAGTCTCCGAGGGAGCGAAGCACGAGAGCCATAATGGCCTAACACCAAGGTGTGAGAGCCTGCACACCCCCTTCTCTGTCCGACCCCTCCTCTGACTTCCGAGTCATCGCAGGGTTCTGGGTCACTGCAGGGCAGACCTCTGAGGAATACCGGGCAGTGTAAGAAAAATACATGAAAAATTAAACAGAATGGGAAAATCTGATCAAACACTCCAAATGGGCATGGAATCAATTCATACTTCTAAAATTTAATTATTTTCTCATTTTACTATTAAATAAAAATAATCAGATATTTTAATTTTATATAAGAATGAAAAATTATCCCGTGGAAAACATACTACTCAACTTTATAAGCAATCACTAATAAAGTTTAAGACAATTTAAAAGTATTGCTACATATTAACTAAAGTATAAAAAATAAGATAAAGATTAACACTATGTTAAGTTAATGGGAGTTATTATGTATTGCTTTTAACATGGGTTAATAATAACAATAACTAATCTTCATTTAGGATTAGTTAAATGCCAGGCACTGTTTTAAACATTTTCATACCTTAGTGTGTTTGGCATGTACTATTATTAGCCCATTTTACATATGAGGACATTGGTGTCTACGAGAGGGTAAGTGATAGACGAGGAAAGTAACCACAGCTGGATCCAGAGGCTTATTCTTAACTATTAATCTAACTCACCTCTGATTAATGTTCCCAGGAGTCAAGTTAGATTCTGTTACAAAGTCTGATAATATGACAAAAAGAAACAATCTAAAAGAAAAAAATTAAATTAGACATAATGGGCTATTTAAATCAGCAAAAATATGCAAACAAGCCAGCATCTGAAAGCAAATAAGAAATACAGTATCCCTCAAGTTGACCTACCAATAAGAGTAAGTTAAACAATGCTAATGTAAAGACAAGGAGAAAGTAATAGCATATTAATATTGATCATACTTTTATTATATCTTGAAAGGTTGGGAAGTACTTTAAAATAAATAATCCTCTTGTTAATGGAAAATTTTCTATTAACTGCCTAGTAGAAATTAAAAAGAAAATAAATTCCTTCAAATAGATTCCAGCACTTGTTTTACTGTGATTTAACCTTTTGTTTCACAATAAAAAGGCCGACTGTCAAATAACTCAGACCATTCACTGATTTTTCAGATTAAGTTGTCAGATTTGAAGAATAAACTCATTTTCATGTGAGCCATAATCTATAATAATTTATAAACAGAGAAATAGTATTTTCTTAAATCTGAGGATCTATCTTTTAATAAGATGCTTGGGATTTGCTGTAGAAAACACTGTATCATGAACCAGCGAGTACTTGGCATTTGTAGGTGCGTGACTTCCTGCCATCTGTACAATCAGAGGGGGCAGCTCTGTAGCCTTTACAGACCCTCCCAGCTACAACAGTCTGTCATCCACAGCTAACTAAATATCTTAATATACTTAGGGCTATTTTGGATCATATATTAGTATTCAATATTTGTTTTCAGGTTTTCTATTTAACTTGGGAAAATCAATGCACTGTGAGAGTTTAGAGTCTCCATAGTACCAAGAAAATCCTAAAACTTGTTTCGTAAAGCACTTTAACACTTCTATTTATCATTAGCTATCCTACATTACCCTTGTGTTGTGCATTAAGAATAGGGTGCACACTAAAAGCTCAGTCCCATGAATGAAAATGTGACTCTGCCAGTAAGGGGAGATGGAAAATTCTATAAACAAGGACCAGTCATGCCAATAGCATCTTTAAGGAAAATCTGAGTCCTCTGCGCCAAAACATACCAGGTGGAATCAATTGTTATAATGGTGTCCAGTGTCGAAGATGACGTCCAAATACCTAGGGCCCAAATCCCTGAGGGCCTTCAGTTAAATCTTGGCTGCCAGATGTCTGAGAGACTCCATCTCATTGCATATGGCTATCCGGCCACATTCAGTCGGGAGCCCAGAATCTATAATGGCCCACTGTTGAACTCAGGCTGAATTAGCAAATGGCCACACATGAAAACCAACAAATGCATTTCTGTCAGGTTATGTTTTATAAATATTACCTGATCTAAGTTACACAAATCTTACTGTAATCAAATACCATCTAATTTCTATAGGTTAAATGTCCTCTAGAAATTTGTGTGGACTTGGACAAGAGGCCAGTAACATTTTTAATTTCCTCACCACAAAATTATGTTGTTTATTTTTAAAAATATTTTATTTATTTATTTTTAGAGAGAGGGGAAGGAAGGGAGAAAAAGAGGGAGAGAAACATCGATGCGCAAGAGAAACACTAATTGGCTGCCTCTCGTATGCCCAGTGGGGGACCTGGCCCTCGACCCAGGCACGTGTCCTGAACAGGAATCCAACTGGTGACCTCTAGGTTTGCAGCCCAGGAGGTTATAACTGTGTAATCTCAGGAAAGTCCTCAACCTTCTGGGCCTATATTTCTTTATTAAGACATGACTTTAGTAATTGGAAGACATATTCTTAGAATCAAAACCAACAGTATTTTTCTGAAATTTGACCGATTCTAAAGCTCAATGTGAACAAATGAATAGGTTACCTGCACCCCGACTCCCTATCTCCCTGCAAAGAGATGAGCAATGCCCTCCATGTAACGCAACAACTGGATCAGCCATCTGGCAAGGTCTCTAGATCTGTGCTCAGCCCTACTGTCTCATCTGTGCCCAACTGACTGACCAAACTAAGATTATTAGCTGCTAAACATTAAATATCATTCCTGGAAAAGGTGAAAAATAAAATTGCAAAATTTACATTTACCAGCTTCCTTCTTCTGTGTGCTGGTGTTGAAAATACAGGATAAACAAAAAATTGTCTCCAAATGCTCTCATTGGAGGCTCAGTCATTACCTAAAACTCACAAGCACAACAGCAAACCATGAAAGAATGGTAAGCAGAAAAATAAAACGGTCCTCTATTCAGCTTTGTATAAATTTAAAAGGTCAGTAGAAAAACATCAACAGCATGTATCATGATTAATACTATGTGTACCTATTTAATTTTTGACCTACAAAATGGCAATCACATATGGTATATCTTAATACAAATATATATCAATAAATATACCAATAAATTTCATTACTCCTCAATTTAAAAAAATTGGCAAATGCCATAAACAGGTAACTCCCAGCAAACTCCATAAATAGATAATTCAAAGGAAATATAAATAACTAATAAATATATAAATTATTTAACCTTATAAGAAGTTGAAGAAATACAGTAAAATACAATTATTTTCCCTACCACATTCACAGAGATTTATAGTAAAATCATGCTTGTCAGTATTTTATAGCATTTTTTTCTGAATCAACTGTTGTATTATCTAAAATTGGTAGTGGGATCATAATTTTAATCAAAATTTTCTATGGAGAATTTTTCAATCTGTAGTAAAGTCTTCTAGGATTTGATACTGTAAGGTGTGCAAAAAAGACATGACTACATATAACAAACTGTATATAGTCTTTGAACTGGGTAAAATTCATATGCATATATAATTTGTATATATCCCTATATACAAAAAAGGGCAGAAAGAAATACCTTATAGTATTAACAGTATTTTTCTCTGTATTATGCAAAATGGCAGCGACTAGCTTTTGGTTGGTTCTTTTGGCATATCTTTATTTTAAGCATTTTCTACAATGTGCTGCTTCTGTAGTGAGAGAAAAATAGTCCTCAGTCTCTACTTTCTGGAGGTCAAGTTCAAATTCTTCCAATTTGGTCAAGGCTTTATCATCATCAACATGTCATTTTCGTAGGCAGAGTTTTTTTAATGTGATCTCATAGAACCACTTTCAAACCCATTGGTGTGTTCTTCTCATCACAATGTAATTATTGATCAAGTGTCAGTCTTCCACACACTACCACGAGCTTGACCAGGGGAGGTGTCATTTACTCATCTCTCTGCTCTTTTCAGTTATTACAATAAAGTTCACTGAATCTGCCCAGGCTGCCCTGTCTTGGTTTCCCGGGGATACGTCGCAATATAGTTGGGACGGTAACCTGGCATTGCCTTCCCATCATGGCAGCTCTTCCTTAAGACAGTCTTCTGTCTCTGCTTCACATTCTTATACTTGAATACTTAGATATGCTGAGTTACTTCTTCAGAACATTTAGAAGCAGGCCTACCAAATTCTGTGCAATTTCCTATACTTTCCTCACCTCTTTCTCTATATTTGAGTAAAAAGAAAAGTTCAGTGTTAAAACACTACTACATCAAAGTATTTAAAAATGTTCAGAGATTACCACAGCAAATTTCCCCCAAGGTATTCTATTTCTCACATTTGATTCACATATTTCATGAAACACATATTCAAACAACCTCAAAACCACAAAGCAATAAGCAAAACTACTTAGTTTTAATATTTCCAAAAACTTTATAAGTTCTACAAAAAAAATCACAGAAAAAATGGATGCTTCTGAATGTCAAAGGCATTATAAAGCAAGGATTCATAAATAACACTAGTTACAGCAGAAGGTGAATGATTCTTTAACCCAAACTGACACTAGTATTTATACTTAAAAATGTAATATATACATAGAAAATTGTATTGCTCCATTAAATGTTTTTTAGTGTTTACTTGCTAATTACTTGCATAATTTACCCACTTGCTCTGTTCTCCTTATGTCTAACTCAAGCTATTATTCAAGGTAAAATATCTTGCCATAGAATGATATATATTTCTCTATGTAAACCTACAATTTTAAGTTAAAAAAATTATATTCTAAATAGCCTATTTCCCAAGAATGGGAAATGTCAAGTCCAAAACTGGAGAAATGATAACAAGTAGAAAGTGGGACGTCTTATAAACATGAAACGGACTGACAGTGACCAGAGGGGAGGGGGAAGGGGGATAATGGTGGAAAGAAAGGGAAGGGACTAGTCAAAGAACGTGTATGAATGACCCATGGACAATGGTGTGAGAATGGACTGTGGGGTGGGTGGGCGGAGGAGGGTAAAGGGGTAAAAATTGGGACAACTGTATAGAATAACAATAAAAATGATTTAATAAAAATAAATATATAAATAAAGTTAAGAAATTTTGGTCTTTTACAAACTGCACTGTACTTCTAATAATATATTTTAATCCATTGAATTTAACAAGATTTTTCTCACTTTTTTGGGAAAACAGAAATACTTAAATTTCAATGTTAACTACTTTTCATTCAAGTAACAGTTTTAAAATAAAGTTCCCAAGAAATTTAAAAATGCCATGAATGTCTAAATTTTGTAATTGCTTTCCTAAATAACATTCCTAATTAAATTGTATGATTGCATATATTTACACTGATTACACATTTAACTAACATTGTAAATAAACCACAATCAACAAAATTACATTAAAAAGGAATTAAGACAGGAAAAATTGCACTAAAATTAGATTTCAATTTCTGTGCTATATTCCTAAAACATATCAGTTAAGGATCAAGCTACCAAAATGAGGTGGAAATCCAAGGTAACATTCCATTCACTTAGAGATTAGTAAAACTCTGGAACTTTTAGAATCCTATTGTTTCATTCTCCCTTTATTCTTAAATCACTTTTTTTGTAAATGGTATTTTGTTCATACAAACAAATGTCAGATATACTGGAAAAGTCTCTGCTCCGAATACCTAACATGATATGCATTCATCAGAAAGGCCCCGGCCGGGTTGCTCAGCTGGTTAGAGCACGGTCTCCATAGGGAAGGGTTCCAGGTTTGATCTCCCATCAGGGCACATATAAGAATTAACCAATGAATGCGTAAATCAGTGAAACTACCAATTGATGTCTGTCTGTCTGTCAGTCTTTCTTTACCTCCCCTTTCTTCTCTCTCTAAAATCAATAAATAAAAATTTAAAAAAACTTTCCTTCTATGGGTGTGCCTACTTCAGTCTGTGACCAAGAAAAATATCTGAATTTCATAAAATAATTTAAAACCTGTAACTTTTATTATTGGGCAAAAATACTGCTTGCCAGAGAATTGTCAAAAATTTTATTTTGTATATTCATTAATGATCAATATAACATTGTTAGGAATCATTTTCTTTATTTCACAAATAAGCCATATCTGAGGAACGTGGATTAAGGAAATCTTGCTTCAGTTCATAAAAATTTTAAGTAATGGATTACTTAAAATCCATTACTGAGTTTACAGTTTTCTTATAGTAAGTATCTATTTTACTAAAAAATCATTATTCATATAACAGAATGAATAACCTGGGTGGTTTTACAAATATTATTAACTTAAAATATTCTTTCTTCTAATATCAAAACTTTGAAAATTATACATTTTTTAAAAATAGGAGTAAATTTAAAATACTTATTATTCTGTCCCAGATGCAGAGCACAGAATTATCACCTTAGTGAAAATCCTTCCTGAACATACATCTAAATGTCTGCACAGGTTTATGTACAAAAAAGTGTGTGTGTGCCTGTGTAACTTGTTTATTCCAGCACTACAAAATAAATATGTTATTGAGTATAAGCTACCTTTAAGAATAACTAGTGTCTACCACAAACCATCTAACTAAACCTCAACTGTTGAAATTTTAAGTTCATACTAGAGGCTGAAATTTTGAGATTATCCTCAATTATTTTTAGAAGCAAACTCTTCGAGAGTGACCTGTACTCTACTGCATAAAGACTGCATCAGTTTCCACACTCATCAGTGGGGCATGAACGTGCGCAGCCCATATTTCCATCAATCACTTAATGATGTCTTTCAAAAAAAATTTGCCTATTTATTAGGTGGAACCTCACTATTTTGATTGTTAATGAGTCAACCTGTTGATGCTATTTCCATTTTGACTATCTTATTTAAATCCTTTCTGTGGGATAGGAAACTATTTTTTTTAATTAAAGAATTGCTTAGTTTAGGAAATACTCATTTATCAACAATACTCAGAAAAATCATATAAATGCATCAGAAACAACTTTATTGAAACTGACACAATTTTTCCTAATACACGGGAGTATTATGTTCAGTTGCTTTTCGCAGTTCTGACTTTTGGGGGAAGATGGGAGGATTATGTTTGCATATACAAACATGGTGTCTACATACTTTCAGCGCATGTCATTGGGAAGCATACCCTATAAAGTGGGGGAAATGCTTCCGCCCCTTCAGAAGATCCTGTCTAAAACATTTTATTGATCATCTCCCACACTGCTGTAAAAAAATCACCCACTTTTGTCGGATTGTGCCAGTTATAACACAATACCCACAGAAAGAAGTGTACCCATTTACATGTCCCTAACTCAGAGACCTTTGTCCAACAAGCAGACCTTATTAAAGTATAAACCAAATATTTTCTTTGATCCACATCATTATCTACATTAGCCTATGAGATAAAACAATAGCATACCACCTTTTGGATGGTAAGTTTTAAAACATACTCTAAAAATATTTGCTTATTTTTATAAAGTCTATAGTCTATTAAGCACCCACTAGGGTTTGTTTGTTTGTTTGTTTGGTCATTCTTAGAGTAAATCATAGTAAATTTGTTGTTGTTGTTGTTGCTGCCAGATATCTAAATATGGCATTAATAAGCTAAAACTAATGTGAAACTTTGCTAATATAAGCATTTTAGTTCTTATCAAAAGTGCTAAAATACTGACTCAAAAAATAACAACAATGAAAACAATAGAACATTTGATTTTAGAATGAAACACTGAGAATATCAACATATTTTATTCTTGTCAAATTGTACAATTTGGAGATGATGTCATATATTAAATATTTCTTTTTAATAGCTACGTGGTATGGGTTAAAGTGTGCTAGTTCTAAAATCCACTGTGAAGTTAAATATTCACATTTGATACCTCACAAAACTCTAAATATTACATTCAGTCAATTTCAAGTACTGCAGGTAATAGAAGTATGAGGATTATTAGATCTTGAGAGAAAAAGTTAGGCATGATTTCTGTGACTTACAAATAGTTAATGGCACAGATGATAAAGCATACTGGACAAAATGTTAACATTTCTAGTCTAATTAAAAGACACAGAGGAGTTAATTGTATTATCTTTGCATCTTTTCTTAAATTCAAATTTACTTCTAATTAAAAGTAATGTCCACTCAAACACATGCCTGTATAACAATGTTCACAGCAGTATTATTCACATTAGCTAAGAGGCCGAAACACTCCAAGTGTCTATTAGCACACGAATATGCAATTGGGCATGTGTGGAATAAACAAACAGATGTATAAACAAAATGAGGTGTACATAAAATGGAGTATTATTCAGCCATAGAAACTGTATACATACTAGACAACATGGACAAACTTTGAAGAAACTATGCTAAGTGAAATAAGCCAGACACAAAAAGACACATATTGTATAATTCCACTAAAATAAGGCATGTAGAGTAGTCAACTTCACAGAGACAGAAAGTAGGGTAGAGGTTACCAGAAAGAGGAAGGAGAGAATAATAAGGAATTATGATTTAATGAGTACAGTTCCAGTTGGGGGTGATGAAAATGTCTCCTGATAGATGGGGGTGATGCAAAATATTATAAATGTACTTAATAGCACCACTGAATTGTATAACTAAAAATGATTACAATAGTAAATTTGATTATATAGATACATATTATATATTTATCACATAAAAAGTTAAGCTCCAGATGAAAACAGGTCAATTGCTTATTTTTCTATATTCTTATTCTTCATGTAATTATATTTGTACCTCAAAAGAATATATTTTATATATCTTTATACTCTTTATACTTTAATTCCATAGAATAGGATTTGGTGCATAGTAAGCATTTATTTAATATTTGATGAATGAAAGAACGGAATTTATAAAAATTAGTAGGAAGTTGTTTAATCAAGGGGAGAACGAAATAAATATAAATTATTAAGATGGCTTCATTTTTCCTGGAAGCTATATATGTCAGTTATTGCCAAATTCTGTATTTCTCTATGTATCAGATAGTCTTCAAAGGCTTTCAAAAATGTTGAGTCTTCAAAATTCCAACAAATGGAGGGTGGGCTTGTATGACAGGCAACACCAACAAGAGCAGTTATGTAAATGGTAAATCTGGTTCCAAACCAAGGACAAAAGTACTGAAGTTATTCATCAGTAATAAAGGCCACAAGGAGAAAAAGTAATACCACAATATATTTGGTAATAAGAATTTAAATTTTAAACAAAATAGAGTAGGGGAAAAGGGATAGGATATAAAATGAAAGTTACAATTCTGAACCCTTTCTCCTAATTTCTGTTAATAAAAAATTAAAATAAGTAAAAATAAAAGCAACATCAAAACTCAGAGAAAAATGCTAGCATAAAAGATGCTACATTAAATGTCTATTATACATTTAAATGTCTCTTACACATTTAAATTTCAATTGACTTAAATCCAAACATGTATTTATAATACCTTGGACACCAAAAGGAAGGAGCTAAGGCACTAAGGGAATTTAACTGAGGTAAAACTGTGATATGGGAGATGGGATACACATTACATTGAAAAGCCAGACAATGCTATTGAGAACCAAGTTAAAGAAAAGAGGAAAGCTAAGAGGCTTTGATTATAGGTGTTTAGAAGAATGATGGCAAACTTTCATAAAAATAATTTTGGGGGTTGGGGAAAGCAGAGAGATCACCTTAGGAGATAAGCAGCTGATCCAACATGTGGTTTCTCTGTGAAGGTATCACCTGCTGTGACTTGCCCTGTGTCTGGTTGTGGGGACATCTTTCTATGCTCTCAAACCAAATGATATTAACCTCAGTTGTCCTTTCACTCTACACTGCAGCCTGGCTGATAGCTTCACTCCATCCGTAGTTCAATTCATGTACACTTAAAAATGATAGTATGTGAAATGAGAAAATTGAGAAAGTGATATACCAGTGAACTGTGTGTATGTTTTTTTGACCCCTAACCACTTCTCAGTTCAAACGTTGCTGATAACTGGCCACAAGCAGTTCTGATATTCATGCACAGAAATCGTAACTTGACAAGAAGTCCATTGCCACTTAAATGTAACTCTCCTGTGTCTCTTCTGGAGTAAATTAACACACATTAACCTGTTTTTATTCTACATAGATAATTTCCTTTCACCTTTCCCCGCAAGCAAAGCAAAATGCTCTGAGACCAACTTTGAAGTATATTGCTTATAAAGAATGGCATGTGAATAAAGAGAAGAAAACACATCAGCTTGTTCTCCCTTTAACTTTACATAATATTTCACCTCTCACAACACACTGCTCTACAGTGAAGTGTTTTGACCTGCTCTTTGTTATGAATCGCTTGGCTGGGTAATAGACACGCTGTCTGTGATCATTTCTTTTAAAAGCCATCAATATCCTTCAATGCTATTTAGAATGTCAAGAGTGCTTTCTTTCTTTCTTTCTCACTTATCAATCAAATACTTATGAAATTTAATTCAAATTAAGTCAAAAATATTCTGTTTGTATAAACCTTGAATTTGATAACCTGTTATTGGATTTTCAACAATACCTGTTTAGAAAACTGATTTAATTTTCTATTTATATGTAAATTTCCAATTCTAGGCTTAGATTCAGGTCTGCTCAGAGAATGTTAATCCTAACTCTACCGTATATAAACTCTGTGGGTACAATATATTTCCCAATATCAGACATTTAAAACATTGCAAATCACTCTGCAAAAGGCCTATCTAGGTTATTATTGAAGGGGAACAATGCTTTCCCCTCAGCTAATTGTAAATGAATTAATTAATTCATTTATTCATAAATCAGATCAGTTCCTTGCCAGCTTCAAGCTTTCTAAAGGCTTCCCAGTATGTAGAAGTTCGTAGAGGAAGCAGTCAGAACACAAGCACAGGTGAGAAGAGCATCCCATCGGAGAAGTGGAAGGACAACCAGTGTGTCTGGGCAGTTGGCTTTAGAGGAGGCTGGGGAAGTGGGTAGGGAGCATATCACAAGGGGTCTTCAGTGTGTAAGGAAGTTGGATTTTACTCTAAGAAGAGCTGAAAAGCCATTGGAAGGTTTTAAGCAAGAAGGAGCACAATCTGACATCAAAAAGAGCACCTCCCCTGTTCTCTGCAGAATGGTTTGTAAGAGAACATGTCTGCCTCACCTTAGGTTCACTGGTAAACGTAAAAAAGTGAATGCTATTTCTCTGAAGATATTCAATTATCATGTAGAAAGACTAACACTCAATAAAAAGTTGACCAATTCCCAAGAGCTGTTAGTTAACATAAAGAGTGGACTGCGAGAAGAAAAATAAGTAATCAGACTGATAGATAATTAACAACTTAAATATCTAGGTCATTAATTTTCCATTTCATGTGTTTAATAAGACATATGAAATATTCTACTGTGAATTTAACACATGTAAAATCATTAGCAACTTCTCTAAGTGGAAATAGGGGAAAAAACCAATCTCCATTATAATCCACTCCAATAATTTCCACTGTTGTAGACTATACATTTAAATTCAGTGCATCAAGATGTGGCATGATAAGCAAAATAACTGTTTTGTTCTTATCTCTCTTTGTTTAATATTCTGACAGGTAGGGAAAAATAATGGCTTCAATTAAAATAAAAAACAAGAAGAGGGGAGGAAACACTTTAAAATTTAGGGGGGCTAAAGTCCCTTCAGTGTAGAAATTCGTATTTCTACCAGAACTCTACCCAATGACCATTTTAAATATATATATATATTACCTAATTAACATAGGAATGCAAAGAGTAATAAAGTGGGTTTCCAGGACAGGAAATAGACCTTGACCTTGACAGTTTTAGTATGTGCTCAATAAATTTTTGTGGAATGAATGAGAGTAGACAGCATCTCAGAAAAAAAAAAATAAGGCAGATGTACAGTTTCCTTTTACAAGAATAAATACCAAAGGAGAAATTAAGGGTAGCTGCTACAATTATAAATCAAAGGCCTACAAGCTGAACTTCAATAAAATTTCTACATTTTCCTAAAATTAACAGTAAAAACCTGCTGAACTGGTTTCTCAATCATTAGAATGCCTCAATGTCACCAAGTGGTCCTGAAGCTTCCTCAAACTCATTCCCTTCACAAAAGGTCCTGGTGGATTCTGTGTCAGGCAGTCAGGAAATTGTACTTGGAAGAGCATTGCTGTCAGTAAAACACTTAAGAAATATATTTCTTCTATTACTCTGGAATTAAAGGTTGTATATTCGTGCTTTAGGGATAGCTTTTTGAAGTTATATGGGGGATATGAAGGAAAACATAAACTAGTCTGGAGATATGAGTTCTGATTTTATTCTCTTATTCATTGCCACGCCAACATGCATTCCTTTCACAAGTATCCCCATCTCAACACCAGAACTTTGACTGTGGTGTCCACACAGGTAACAACCAGGAGTGGCAAGCCCTGAGACAGGGATATACAATGGAAATTAGCAGTCATGGGGACCTAAATGCTTTTTGGAACTTGAATGTTAACCATGTGGAGAATCATATATGAATCTCAAAGTAGTCTTACTTACCTGACACTTTGGCAAGCCATAGGGATATCTAGTCTTATGGCAAATTACTGGACCCCACCACTGTGACAAATTTGTACTGCTTTACTATCCTACCATTGAGAACCGACTTTTATATTATAAATATTAAGATTAATTGGTGGAGTGATAGACAAACAAGGTACTCAGGAAAATCTAAGACTCTATCTGCTCAGAGAGGCACAGGATTGACCCAGGGGAACAAAACACAGATTTGACTCAGCATGTCTGAGATGGGGGCCAGGATTCTGTTCCTGTCCACAGAGTGTTTTTGAGCAGTGAGGTTCTATGAGGGCTCGATTGAACCTGGGCTCCAAAAGGTAATAGGAGCCACAAGAGAACCTATAAAAAGGTGGGAGGCAGAAGGGGAAAAAGCTGCGTAAATGTTCTCATCTCCGTTGGTGTTTGCTGTCCTTGGGATGGCCTAAAATGATCCAGTGAGGGTAGCTGTTACACCGGAAGCACTTCATTCCTTTGCCCTCTCTGCAAGATATTATTCAAATCCAAGGGCCAATTCCTCCCCTCAACTTTGACCTCCAAAAAAGTCAATTAGCCACTTGTCCCCAAAAACCAAACAACAATAAAGACCATTAGAAAGGCACACGTATCAATATAGGCACACAGAGGAAGTTGAAGAAGCTGCATCTTCCCTCTCTTCTTTTTGTTTTTCACAAGACAAATAGAATGTCTTCTTTCCTGGTTTGGTAGATTAATTCAGAAAAAAGAAATAGAATTCAGCAATTACCCATCACAGGCCTGATTCCTATCAAATCTACTATTGGTACACGTATCAAATGATTCTCTCAGCAAAGAGTAACGACTTAGAATTTTCTCATTAATGATTAACTGGGGTTCCCTGAAAAGACCTGCTGCATAGAGGAGGATTTACATAACCAAGTGTGAGATAAGTAAGTTTATTTTACAATTCTGTTATTGGAGTATAATTGACATACAACATCCTATTGCTTTCAGGAGCACATCATAGTGATTCAATATTTGTATACACTACAAAGTGATCCCCATGAAAAATACAAATCACATGAAATGGAATAAAAAAGCATGTGCTGATATGAAATTTTTTGTAATAATGCATTTAAATTTTAGCAGACTCACTGTTCATAGAGATAAGTTGACTTTGCAGATCTGCAATTCTTTGTTCAGTATTATTGAAAGTATTACTGATGATAATATTGTCTAATGATTCAGTGTTCCCTCAGGAATATGAATGACATCATTGTAGAAAGAGAGTTACATAGTTTATTTTCTTTCAATAGTCCATTTTGTATCTACCAGCACTAAAAAAAGCAGTTGATTTTTATCACAGGTTACTTTTTCTTTTAAATGTACAAACCTGCTTACTAAATGCTGAATAGGCATTTCAAACAACAACAAAATCCAGGATGTCCTTCAACAGGTGAATGAACACATAAATTGTGGTGTGTCCAGACAATGGGATATTATTCAGTGCTAAAAGAAATAAGCCTTCAAGTCCTGAATAGACATGGAGAAACTTAAAATGCCTATTTCTGTGTCAAAGAAGCCAATCTGAAAAAGGCTACGAACTGTATGATTCCAATTATTTGATATTCTGGCAAAGGCAGAAAGGAGACAAGGAAGAGAGAGGTGGCTGAGAGGGTTAGGAATGGGGAGGCATGAACAGGTACAGAGAGCACAGGGGATGTTCAGGGCAGCAAAACCGTATTTGTCAAAGGCCACGGAATGTTCGAGTGTGAATTTTAATGCCAGCTGCGGACTTTGGATGACAATGTTGTATCAGTGCAGACACAATGTGGATTGTAACATATCTGCCACTCTAGTAGGGGATGTTAATGTGAAGTCAGTTACGCATGTGTGGCAACAAGTTATATGGGAAATCTTTGTACCTTCTGATCAATTTTCCTGTGATCCTAAAAATGCTCTAAAAACTAAAATCTATTAAAAATGTATTGCTGTTGTCCATAAAAATAATTTAGTTAGTAACCACGATTTCTATTCTTAAATGGTAAGTAGTGTATTATTAATCCTGTATAAAAACATAGATTAAGTTTGCTCTCCAAATATGGGATTAAAATCAGACAGGTAGTATGCGTGCATTACTGTGTATTGTGTTGCAAATAGCTGTCGGTCCCAGAGCTACAATAAGCACAGAAGCCGAAATATTCAAGAAGAAAAATGATTGTAAAAGTGATGACTGAACCAGAATACCGTAGTATTAGACTTGTAACTGGCTAAAAGAATGGAGGGACGGTTCTGAATGTGACTGTCACAAATCAGCCACAAATGGCCACTTAGAGACTCCGGGATTAAAATTAGTCATGGCAAGTGTTGTTATTTCTTCCTTAAGGAAAAAAGATTCTGAAATACTACCTCAGGTGATTCCCTGATTTTAAGATTTTACAAAAATTAATGCATTTACTCTGTTGGAAGAAAAGTCCTTGTTATTTTTACAAAAAGTCCAATTGTGGCACTCTGCAGAGGCAGGAATCAAGAAGACCGTGTATTCTGAACTAATGGTAGCAGCATTTGAGACTTCTGCTTTGCTCTTTATCAAAAGGCTGCAGATGCTGTCCCATGCACTATCTCGCCTACCTGACCAGCTCAAAGAGAGGGTGTGTCAGGAATCTATGGATGGCTAATTATTATGGGAAGGCTTTACAATGAATGAAGGCTTAGATTTTATCTATAGAATGCCTGAAGAGCACCTTTGCTCTCATTCTGCAGTGGGTCCTTACAATCAATGTCATACTAATTTGAAAGAATCCACTACATTATTGATTACATAATTTCAAATTTTTGTGTTTAGATGGATAGAGATGTTACAATGACTGGTTGTAAATGGCAAATGACCCAGCAGAAAAATAAAATTGTCACCCACCAGCTTGACTCTCAGTTATTTTGTGAAACCCCATCTCAACTTATCAGGTCGTGCAAAGATTCTTCTGGATCTGGAAGAGCTTACTAATTTCCCCTGTTAGAACCCTCTGTAGCAAATAAAGTTCAGGAAGGCTTATTTAAACCAACTATGTGAAGGTTGAAAGTCCACTTATATTCATTACTATGTTAAAGTGAACCAGTCTGGAGGACTGACAGCCTGGAGGGCTTTTTTCCAGAAGCATTCCATGTGGATCCCGCATGCACACATTCATACTCTCACACAATCATGTGAGACATGCTTGCAAAGCAATGAGAGTCAACATTACCATGTTTTCGTCCAGTCATTTCCACAGATATAAACACCAACAACTGTGAAAACTTATCCTGTAACTGACACTTTGCAGAGTGGTCAAAAACCTGCCATTGTGAAATTCACTTGCCTGCCAGGCCTCCAGTTTACATCACTATTCTCACCCAATAGCAGGTCCAATTGTAATTAAGATTTCTAAAACACTAAGTTTTATACAAAATTATGATCGATTGACAGTATTTTATTTGAAATCTTGTTCAAATGTCAAGTAATTAGTAAAGGGTAAAACAAGAAATAAAATATATGTAGTGTATTTTATAATGTATATATAATGTTGCTGGTGATAATTTACTTTGACCTCAGAACTTGGTTGCAATTAAACTTGAGCACTATAACTTCCTTCTGGAGATAAAGATTTTTTAAAAGAATATTTAGTAGATGTCTATACAAATTAATCCTCTTTAACCTAGGACTTTTTACTATTCATATGAAACAACTGAAAATAAATAAGCTCAGATATTTTAAATAGTGGGATAAAGGTACATTATAAAAAACAAGCAGGTCAACAAACAGATAAGACATATTTAGTCTATATAGATAGTAGAGAAATTAAGACACAGCATGTGAGAGCCAGAGGAACTTCGAAGATTAATTAGTCTACTTGTGTTTAAAGATGGTGAATCACATCTCCATTTTGTCTGTGCTCTTACTCTAAAGCCCACTGAAAACCATGTGTGGGGATCTTTAAGTGCCATGAACCTCCCCGGGTAGTAAAATGGAGGAGAAAGGAAGAACTACAAGATTTTAGCTCTCAGAAAAAATAGAAGGCTGATATGCTCAGAAACTGGATCTACCACCTACATCAGGAAGTGGGAAGAGAGGTGAGAACATTGAAAAGGATTGAGCAGCAACCAGACCACTAGATGTCCTGCTCACCTGAGCAAAACAAACCAATAAGGCTGGAGGCTTGGTAAAACAGAGGGGATGCCAGCTGCCACGGACCGAATGTCTGTGCCCTTGCCCCTTCAAGACTCATCTTGAACATGAGGGTATTTGGAGGTGGAGCTTTTAGGTAATAATTAATGTTGGATTAGGTCATGAGGGTAGGTCCCCTTATAAAAAGACTAAGAAATATGAAATCTCTCTCTGTACCATGGAAGAACACAGCAAGAAGGTAGCCACCTGCAAACCAGGATGAGAGATCTCACCAGACACTGAATGTGTCAGTGCCTTGATCTTAGACTTCTGAGCCTGCAGACCTGTGAGAAATAGGTGCTCTTGTTAAAGTTGCCAGTCTATGGTGCTTTGTTATGGCAGCCCAAATTGACCAGGACATCAGGCAAGGGTGAAAGTAGGGACACTGCCCCGTCATCAGGAAATTAGTTAGAAGGTTATCATCTGAATGTGGAAACACCTGCCCTCTGCCCCACCCCCCACTGGCCTCCTAGACTGCTAATGTCCAGGCTTAGGCACTCCAAGTAAATGAAGGGAAATTGTTCACACAGAGATCTTAATAAAGACTAGATTCTGATCAATAGCTTTGGGGTGACAGCCAGATATGTGACAATATGTGACAATTTTCCTGGTGATGTTGGTCACGGCCAAAACTTTTAGTAGCAAATTCTAGACTGACCAACACAAACGCCTGACAGAGACTTATTTTGGGGACTTCTCAACAAAAAGACCCAGCCAGGTCAACCTACAGTCAATGCCAACCAGCTTTTTGGCATCCCACTCTATAATATGAGAAAACAGATGATGATTTTGAGACATCTGAGAAATGACTCTAATGTAAAAGAATGAAACCAAACAGACAAAGGCAACTGAAAGGGAACACACATTATCAATAATAACCTTAGAAAGATCAGAAACTCTATTTCATCCATAAAAAATGTTATTTTTTTAAATAATGGGAAAATAGAGCTCTCAGAAGTACAAAGGGTGGTATTAGGAATAAAAGGAAGTTTACAAGAGAATAATGAAGAAAAATGAGCAAAATAAAAAACATATAAAAAATAAGGGAAAGCAATATTTTTTAAAAAGAGTGGAGAAATATTATCATTATAGAGGCCCCAAATCTCAATAATGGGAACCCCAGAACAAAGAACAGATAAAATGAAGAAAAAAAATATATTAAAGAAATCAGCCAAGGAAACTTCCCAGGACTGAGGAGTTTCCAGACTGAAAGAACCCATTGGGTGTCTGGCAATGGACACGAATATAACCACGTCCAAGCACCTCACCTTGAAACTCTCGAACACTGTGGATACGACAACCAAAACAAGAGCTGAGAGAGGGAGAGACTAGATCAAGGATCTAAAGTTGGAAACAACTTAGGACTTCTCAACACCATAGGAAACTAGAAGGCAAACAACAATGCCTTCAAAATTGGGAGGGAACTGAACGCCAACGTAAAATTCTACATGCAGCCAATTTTGCGTGAGAGTACGACACTCAAGATATGTAGGATCTCAGAAAGCTACCCACCCCCAAGCATTTTTTCCCAGGAAACTACTGGAGGCTATACTGTAGCACAATCAGATAGTAAATCAAGAAAAAATAAGATCAAGAATTAATAAAACAAGAGATCCAACTCAAAAGAGATACAAGGAAGTAATAGATGGCATATCTCTGGAAAGTGTTTTCATGGTCCTCATAATGTGAATATTGAGGAGTTGGATGAGTGGTGTGTAATAGGGGGCTGAAGCTAATTTAAAAGGCTAAAATCTCATCTTCCATTGTACTTAAGAGATAGTTATTAAAATTGATAAACCAGAGTTAGCACTATAAGCATATATATTATTTAGACATATGTAGAAAAATATCAAGAGAAACAGCTGAAAAGAGTTAAAACAGCTGCCTCTGGAACGTGAGAAACAATAGGGCTATGGACATGGGCTAATGATGGGTTTTCACCTGTTTATTTTTTTAAAAGATTTTATTTATTTGTTTTTAGAGAGGGAAAGGGAGGGAGAAACAGAGGGAGAGAAACACCAATATGTGGTTGCCTCTCACATGCCCCGCACTGAGACCCCGCATGCACCCCAGGTATGTGCCCTAGACTGAGAATCAAACCAGCCACCCTGTGATTCACAGGCCGGCACTCAATCCACTGAGTCACACCAGCCAGGGAGGTTTCCGCCTCTTTAAACAATCTGTTCCCACTACTTGTTATGAAAATATAAAGAATTATAATAACTTAGTCTACTTCCTCCTTTTAATCATGAAGAATCCGAGAGACTTAGAATTATAAGCTTATCCGGGTCCCTCAACAAGTGGCCTTTAACGACTCAGGACCAGAACATTTCATTGTTTCATTACTTAAACTAGTATGATTATGTTATTAAATGTAATCATGGTCATAAAAGTTTAGATAATTGTTCACTCATTCATTTAACAAAAATCTATTGAGTACTGACTAGGTTCTCCAAGGTATAATAATGAGCCAAAACAGACCCAGTGTCTGTCCCCATGGACTCTGCAAGTTGTGAAGAGACATTAATATGACATTTATAGCTAACTAGAAGCCCATAAGATTTGGAAATTAAGTTCCATAATTGTATATTCATTCTTTTCTCTACATTCCTCATGGAAGGTTTTCTCCCCAGATAGTGGAACTCTTCATTTACTGACACAGTAAGCACCAAGAAAATTTCTTTTTCCTTCCTTCCTCAGTGCCAAGGGTCCAACCACTACCAGCATGTGAGAACGGCCTTTAAACAGCTTCAAGCTTCCATGTTAATGTTGCTTTGTCGCCAGCTTTTCAGCCCATAGACTGGCTGACAGCCTTCCCGGAGCCACAGAAACCACTGGCTGGTTGGGTAACTAGCAATTTACGTCTTGTGGTGCAATGAAGATCCAGCAATGGTTGATTTTGTAGAGGATTGTGGAACTACATGGGAAATCGGCTCCTTACCTACTTCCTGATGGAAATGTGACATAAGAAACTCTACTTAAAGGAGTGGTTTCATAATCTGGACATTGTGGACTATTCTCTGACTTTTCAAAAATAACTTCAAAAGGCAAACTATTGGTGCCCTCTATTAATCTTGCTTTTCTCCTTTTGAGGTTTAAAAAAAATTAAATACTCTTTCAATATTATACATAAAGTATTATATAAAAATACTAAACATTTTAATATTTAAAATACTATACATAAGAAGTCACATATCTTATTTTCTGTAAGTTAATGAAAGTAACTATGAATGAATATTCTATGGCTTTACCTACAAAACTCCCTTACAAATAAATGTCCTTAGGCAGCAGACACAGTGCAATGTACGGATCTAGCATGACAGAAATGCACAATAAATGAGCATTTATTTTCTTCATGATACGTGAAACCTGTATGATCCTATTGACCAGTATCACCCCAGCAAATTTAATAGAAATTATTAAAAACTAAAAGAAATAAATGTTCTCATTTTATTTTCTTTATTCCAAGTGAAGACTTCTTCAGTCTGTGTTTGACAGTTTTTTAAACTTGCTTCCATTTTCTTGCTGATTGTTGTGCATGTCAGAAGGAGGCAGAGTGGCGCTCTCCCAGGGAGCTCAGTCTCCATAATGATAGGTATTCAGCCAAAGAGTGCTTATTAATGGTTGTTCTTGGGGCTTTCTAGATGATGGTCTACCGTTCCCCAACCACTTCCTTACAGACTGGTAATTCGTCATCAGAAGGAAAATTCCATTATTATAACTTTATTCTGTACCAGCAACACTGATGTTTCTCTAAACGTAAACCTGAACCCTGTGCCCTTTGACTCCATAGGGTCCCCCAGAGCAATTTGGTCATCTACTTCTACTCACTAATTCTAGGTACTGAGTAGAAATTAGAAATTTCTAATTAGAACTTGAAAGGCCAAATTATCCTTAAGCAATATCTTTGTTTACTGAATCCCTTTATATTAAGGTAATTATTGCATTGGAAATACAGTAATAATAATGGCCCAAGTTCCCTCTAGAGGTAAAGAAGCATGTGTGTTCTCAAATCCTGAAGCATGTCAGACAATGGGAATATCTGCATCAGTCGCAAATGACAAGATTTACAACTATGCCACAAAATCGGTGCATCTAAATTTACACTAAAAATGAAGAAATTAACCATGGGCACAGCTTCTTAAAAATAAAATAGTTAAAATTCAAAATTAGGGACTCTAAGTTTGAACTACATTTTTAACTATGAATTGAGAGAGTTCTTACATTGCCCCAATCATGAAAAGTTAATAAAATATTATAGGTCTTTCCTTGATCAAAAATACCAATTTCTCTACCATTAAAATATTTTTCTTTTTCTAAAAAGATTTTATTTATTTTTAGACAGAGGGGAAGGGAGGGAGAAAGAGAGGGAGAGAAACATCAATGTGTGGTTGCCTCTTACACGCCCCATAGTGGGGACCAGGCTGCAACCCAGGCATGTCCCCTGACTAGGAATCGAACCAGCGATCCTTTGCTTCACAGTCTGGTGCTCAATCCACTGAGTCACACCAGCCAGGGCTCAATATTTTTCTTAATTCTGACTTGCCATCCCAGGTCGATGGGGAACAGGGATGTTTTAAATAAATTTGTTCCATCAGTGCAGAAAAAGGACCTAGAGGACATTAATTAGTTCAAGTTTTTCCAACTGATCAAGTGTGCCACTTTCTTTTTATTTCAATATTAACACTGACAGGTCAGGCTTTTGTTCTGTCTTTTCTGTATCCTAATAGCTTAACCATCCCCCAGTATGCATTCTCTCCTCATCCCAGACTCTCTTGGTCACTTTGCCAGATGGATCTTGAGACAGAGTCGGAGGACCTGATCAAAACATTTACTGGCTCTAATTTATCAACAGGATAAAGCCTGGACCTATTAGTCTGATACTCAAGGCCACTCTAAATGATGTCTCAACTCTCCCTTCAAGCCTTATAGGTAAAATTAACTGCTCTCTCACCACCCATGTGATCCTTGGACCTTTCTGCCTTTACGCCTGGCTCATGCCACTCCCTGTTCTTAGAATGTCTGCACTGTTCCTTAAACCCCATATATGACCTTCTGCTTGACTTCACATTCACAAGAACTTCCTCTGTCTTGTCGTGACAGTTAGATCTGCTGACTTACATCACAGGTAATCCCATCTTTTCTCCCTGGGATCCCACATCAGATGCATCGCTGCATTAAAGGAAGTTTAATAAATGTTTGCTGAGAGATGAACGAGAGAACACATGCCAAGCAGAAGTTTGGGATGACACACAGTTACTTAATAACCTGATGAATGTAGAAAAGCCCAAATGTAGGTATTTCCTTTGCCTAGGGACTGTTCACTTTCCTTCAGCCCAGAAATTTGAGCACGACAATATCTATCTGCCTTCATATTCAGCCCCTTATGCAGGCTGCTGATTCACTAGGCTAAGCAACTTCCATCTCTTTCCTCAGAGGAAATAGATCCCTCACCTCAACCCTTTAATTTATTCTTTCTCTCTGACTTAGGATATAGCACCCTTGATTGTCCAAGTTGAACTGTTAGCTAGCATATAGAACATTCCCAATTTTTTCTATCATAACAGGGAGCTGTGCTTGTGTGATAGACCCAAATACAGTTTATAACTTGGTTATAGCCAGTGATTTTTGCCTCTCAAGACGACTCATTCATCATGTGATTATTAGCATACTAATGGCTTCTTGAAAAATAGAAATAAAAGGTAAGCAGCAGAATCCAAGAAGAAACAATTAATCTGCATAATTTAACAACTTTAAAGTCTACAAAAACAATTATAAATTGCCTACACTATAAATTAATCTTTTTTAAATCATGTAAACTCAAAAATCTTACTAAGACCAAAAGAAAGGAGTAGCGCAGAACTTGAAGAAATTGGGAACAGCTGCATGGTTTAATCCCAACATACCCAAGGGATTTTATAATTTTCAGGTCCAAGCCAACTTCTGACAAGTCCTTCCATGACGCTGGAATGAAGCTCAGAGTGAGGTTCCCATCACAGAACAGGTTTAGCCTCGATTCCTCGGGGCTCCTGCAACACTGCTCAGGGGGCACCAGTGGGGCCACAGGCTTGTTCTTGGAGGTAACTGCAGCTTGCATCTCATTCCCTAGAAAACTCTTCTTGAACCATAATG
Source organism: Tonatia bakeri (assembly GCA_004024845.1). Taxonomy (NCBI): domain Eukaryota; kingdom Metazoa; phylum Chordata; class Mammalia; order Chiroptera; family Phyllostomidae; genus Tonatia; species Tonatia bakeri. The sequence continues at coordinate 412,246 of PVIA01000411.1, forward strand.
GTAACCCTGGGGTCTGCAGGGCCATACAAGAGGATGTGAGGAATCTTATAGTCAAGAAGACCTAAATACGTCTTTGTGTTGGTGCAATGTAACCAACAGAAAAATGCCATAGCAGTCTTCTAAGTGAGGGAAATAAGTCAAGGTGATGTCTTCATTAGATGTGGAGGAGGTGACTGTATGTGCTTCACAGTTAGCAACTGCTGTGAAATCTGAAGGATTATTTGAGGTAATCCAGCAGCGCCTTTACTATAAACAGAAGGCTTAAATTCACATTACAGTTACGCGTAACGCAAAGGCATTCACTGTCTATTTCTTATTTCTTGGTTATATTTTCCTCATGTGAACTGTCTTGAAAATGTCAGTGTAACCTGCCAAGTGCTTACTGTTCCTAAGATTTAACAAGAACCAGGCTGATTAGGTCAGCAGTTGCTACATAAAAGGCACAAGGATCGTCATGAGCAGAAAGCTGATCCCTAACAATAATCCAGCCATTCACTACCTAACTAAATGAATTAATAAAATACAAACCAAGGACTTGAACAAAGCCAATAATAAAAAATGCTCTCTTCATTTCTGATAATAGATAAATGCCTAGTAAGAATAATGCAATATGTGAAGATACAACTTCTCTCGGAAGTGGGGAGGGGAGGGCAGAGGCAGGCTGATGCACAACTCTGGGGAGGAGGATTTGAATTCCACCCACTCCACCTACTACTTCATTATTTTGATTAAAAATGTCCCAACATGCAGCAAACTTCTGACTTACAGTTGTCCACATTATTATGGAGAAAACAGAAAAAGTATAAGGGAACAGACCTCTGAATAACATGCAGTGTGTTGTCCTTTGACTTCACACGGTATTTATTTTTCCAAAATAGGGAATTTTGAATCATGCTGCTATTCTCCCTTATATTTATACATATCCTGTTTTATGGCCAGTCTCAATTGTTATAAGTACACTAACTATTATTTCAATAAAGTAAATGCTTTTCTGACAAATTACCCAAAGTATAACCAGAAGAAAACTTATCTTACCATATTAACTGAAATTTTAGCTAATGGTATACAGGAATCTACAGGAACGTTCCCATGACATGCTTAAAGGACTCCAAACTATTCATTTCTCTCCAAACTGAACAGTCTGGCCTTTACACAAGACTCTCAATCTCCACCACAATTTTCCAAAAAGCTTTGAAGTACAAACCAGGCTTGGAAAGTAATGATTTTGGACAACAATAGCAATTTAAGTCTTTATCCATCTCTTATCTATCAATTCCCCCTGTGAATAAACTTTAATTCACTTCCATATCCACTGGGGAGGGGCAAAAGGGCAGCAACATACTTTTAAAATGAACATCTTCAGTTCAAACCATGGTTTGGTTTTTGTGGGATTTAATTTCCACTGAACAGAAACCAAATACAGATGTATTTGATTTCTCCTTAAGGGTTGGTTACGGATGAATGGAAGACCCAGAGCAAATGCCACAGAGAACCACTGGGGCAGTGCAGACAGTGCATCTTGTCTTCCATCACGTCTTTACGGTCCCTTTGCATCCCAGAAACAAATGTCTGGTATAATTGCAACTTAGGCTAACAAAGTAGAAGAGAACCAAACACTTGTCAAAGGCAGCTTACATGTATTGATATATAGAATATTGCAATTCCAATTAAATAAAGCTGTGAGGTCCTTCAGCCATTAAAAATGTCATCAGCAATGAAGCTAATTTTGTGTCTAACCGGGGCTTTTTACAGTAACTGATTACTCACAGACACCAAGTGCCCCAGAGACCTTTTGCCACCTGGCTTCAATTTCTGGATTGGCAGCCGCACCTTACGAAGCTTACTGGTCTGACACTGGGTTATGCCATCTGCTGCACTGATGTTGGTATTTATTGATTAAATACCATCTATGTTACTCAAAGAAATTTTATTTTAGCTTTTCCCTTTTATTCTTCCACTATTTATAATACATGAAAAAAATGCCCCCAAAGAACTGTACTGTTCAAATGTTACAACCCTATATACTATAGTTGTTGATCAAGTCTGAAGTGACACTCTCCTCTAAACCAGAGATTTTAGACGCAAAGGAGGTGTGATGTCATCATATTTAATGTCTCATGTAAATAAGAATTCCTTCCACCATAAACCTGCAACTGACTCCACCTTCCATTTGAACCTGCTGACTACTCATAGAGCAGCTTATGGCCATGTACTTTAAATAGCTGGCAGTCTTACTTAGAACCCTTCCTTACCCTGAGTCGAGACCTATAGGAGACTGTTCTGTGTAGCGTGGGCCCAAGCTCCCACTTGGAGATGCACAGGACCCATGCCCACAGATAGGTTCTCCCGTGGGGAATCAGGCCTGCAATGTGCCTAGGCCGCTATAAGTCTTGCTTTTGACTAAAACTCGCTCACCCTGAATTGAGGACATTTACTGCAAAGTAACTTCCTAAAATCCATGCTAAACTTTCCAAGGATGAGTGTAACTGGTTCAACCACTTTTGTCTTTTCATTTACAAATATCCCTCTTCTGTGATGTGATTAGCAGCATTGGCGCCTTTGTTTTCTGTAAAAGGTAACCACCTAAAGTGAACGTGTGCAAAATAAATGAGGACCATTATGTAATGTGCTGAGAAAATCCAATAAAGGTCTGTCATGGCAGAGGCTGTAGCTTTTGCTCCCCTTGAAAGAAAAGCCATGCTGTCCCTTTTCCTCCACTGGACTCAGTAGTCTGTGTGAATGTCTCATTTCATCCACAATGACGTGGACACTGCAGTTTGGTGTCTGCATCAGAGACCTGTCCATTTGCAGCTTCAACCTGCTTATTAGTCACTGCACACTGCAGTGACAAGATAAAGTCTAAACACAACCCACATGACAGCCCTTTAAATACGTGAAATAACCGTCTTTCTCCTTATATCTTTTCTTTTCTGGGCTAACTAGTCCAAGTTCATTTGCCTAATTCACATAATATTTGTTTCCTTTCCTTCATCATTTTAGTTGATATAAATCAAATGTGTTGCATCAATGCCAGTGTAAAACCTTTCTCTGAAAATAAACACAGTATCAAATAACAGCCCTAACTGGGATGCAGTCATTGACTTTTTTTCTGGAAATTAAAACTGTAAACAAAGCCTAACAGTCTCTTTGCTTTTAATGCATTATGCTCCATTTTCTGTGGGTTTTGTTTTTACTCTTTAAAACAAGAAAGAGAGCAAGGCCTCCCTTCTTTTTAAGTTGTACCACCAAAGTTGTATTGGGTTAGCCAAAAAGTCCATTTACCAGTAGTTTTTTTCAGTAAAATAAAAGACACACATTTTTTATTTTCACCAATAACTTTATTGATTTTGCTATTTTGAGTAGGTCAGCTATGTCCTGCATGGTAGAACATTGATTGTTCACAATTAATGTCTCGATTTGATCACTAGCAACTTCAACTGTTCTACCCGACCGTGGAGCATCGTCCAGGGAGAAATCCCTAGCACAAAACTTCGCAAATCACTTTTGGACACGTTCAACCAGTCACGGTACCTTCTCCATATACTGCACAAATATGTTTTTGCATTTCAGTTGCATTTTTACCTTTCTTGAAATAATAAACACAATATATCAAAAATGTTGCTTATTTTATTCTATCTTCAATACTAAAATTGACCGGTTTTGATAAGTTTTTTTTTAATGCACATTGATATGACAGCTGTCACAATACAATCTAACAAAATTGTTTCAAATGAAGTTAAAGACAACTAAGCACTACTAGACTCATCTTATGGAAAAAAACAAATGAACTTTTTGGCCAACCCAATACCACCTAAAGAACTTAAAATTAGTTCAAGACTCTAGGTGCACATGAGCGACTTGATATCTGCAATTATTTCCAGTGCACTGAAATATCAATCATGTGTGTCTACATTCTTGAACTAATTTTAACAGGTATGTTTTTAACATATTTTTCATGTATTTTATTTATTGTTCTTATTATATTACCCACCCCCAACTTCCACATTCAGTTCTCCCCCCAATTGTGTTTGTCCATGGGTCCTTTACACATGTTCCTTGACTTGACCCTTCCCCTTCCTTCCCCCATATCCTCTACCCTCTTCCCCTCTGGTTACTGTCAGTTTGTTCTTAATTTCAATGTTTCTGGTTCTATTTTGCTCATTTGTTTGTTTTGTTGATTAGATTCCACTTATAGGTGAGATTATATGGTATTTGTCTTTCACTGCCTGGTTATTTCACTTAGCATAATGCTATCCAGTTCCATCCATGCATTGTTTTCTTTTAATATACTTATTCTACCTTTTCTAGTTTGAACATGGTATTTCTTAACAATAAGAAATGAGGCAGAACATAAACTAAGTGGTATTCCTGGGTCAAAGTTGAAGTAATTAAATGATAGTGTTCTGAGCCCATTTTGTTCATTTAGTTATTTATTTGTCTTTTCAAATGCCCATATTTTTTTCTGAGTTTATCCAGACATAGTTCAGCTTACATCCTTTCTTTTCACTTGTGTCTGATACTATCACCATCTTTCCATCATCTGGATGTGTCTTGAGAATCTAGCCCAACACTCGAGTCCCAATGAACTTCTATTAGTTCCCTAAGCTGCTTACTTCCTTTTGCTCAACCAACCCATTTGTGATTTTGATACCACAAAAAATTCAGAATAAAGTAGTTAATGTAAAAAGGTGATATTCTATGCATTGTACTAAAACACATGTAAAAAATGAGTTTTTGCTCTTTAGATATAAGGAATGTGATAGTATCATTATGGTCACATTTTACACAAAGTTAGCTCCTAAATGCACATAAAATCTGTGCCATAAAGTAAGTCTTGCCATGAGGTTGCCATCTCTTGACATAGGAGAAGACAGTCTGGGATTTATGTTACTACAGGCCATTCAGAAATCAGAACTGTGGCTATGGACATAGCCACCCCAGCACCAGCTGCCACAGTGGCAGTGCCGGGTCCTCAGAGCCATTTCCCCCCATGTTTACCACCCTTGTCTCCATATTCCAGGCCTGCCTATGTCAGGTGGAATTGCTAATACAATTGTTCTCTTCCCTGGGTGACGTGCTCACAAAATTGTGGGCTTCAGCACAACAGAAAAAGTCTCAGACCCAGTGTGGCTGAACCTTAGAAAAGACAAAGGGATGGGGGCTGGGGGGTGACACTAATAAAATGCAAAACTGTATGCTAAGCTCATGAGATAAGAGAATGGAATAAAATAAGCTCATATTGCTCCCATTTGAGTGTAGATATGATAAATAAATATAAAACAGGGTAAGTCTGATGTTTTCTTCTGTTCATTTACCAAAAAGGTAAAAATGTGCACGCTGAGTATGACTGTAACTTCACTTCCTGACTTACAGTAGAGCCATTTAAAAATATAACCCAAGTTACAATAATATATATTTCAATGTCATAATATATGTGTGTATGTATATATATATCTGTGTGTGTGTATACACATACAGAGAGAGAGAGAGATTACTCAGGGATGGTTTAATGTTTGTGCTGTTTTGTAGTACCTGCAATTCTACAGTTACACATTTCTCTGACTTGTAATCATGATGATCACAAATGTGATTATAATAGCCCATAAAATTGTTTTCCCCAATTCAGAAAAGTAATTTAAGTTTTACTTGTCCCATTTAACTGATATGTACAAAAAGTACTACCTAGAATTCAGAATGGAATCTTTTTAGTGAGAAGGACATTGCAAACCCACTTGAGGACTACTGGGATATAATGAAATAGGAGCTTCATTCCAAAACTAGGGCACACAAACCCAGTGTTAATAATAGCTATTCTGGGGCACGCTAAAGAATCTGAAGTTAATCATCCTGATTTCTGAGATTCATACATTTAGATGCTTTCATCTAATCGTGTAGCAAAAGAAATGTTTTGCAGAGAATGTTATGCTCTTGAGGATCCATGGGGCCCAAGCACATGGATGACAGGCGTCCTCGCAGTCTGTTTCACCACAGCCTGGAGATCTGCTGGTGCCACAGACGTGACTTTCTCATTCAAGACACAGATATTCTTCTGGCCACAAGCTAACATGCGACAAGTGGGAATTGCTTGTCCTAAGGAATCCCAGGTGTTGTACCAAGGAAGTAAGGTGATGACAAGGTACGTTCAATATGACTGATAACATGAGACGAAAGGCACAAACCTACATTTTTAGCGAAAGCCCAAGAAGCAAACAGTCCACACCAACTTTACCAAATTGTCTGGGAGACTTTGTGACCATGGTAGAACTCCTTCTCAAAAGAGTATGTACTCTCGAAACGAAACTGCTTCACTGATCACAGCTAAGTGAGGTTATTTTAATGCAGAGTGTAGAGAAATTTTTAGGAAGCTAAAGAATCTAGTTTAATAGCGCCCTTAAGCAGAATAATGCTCTTTCTTTTTAAGTCAATGCCAACTATCTAATGTTGCTCTGAAGTGCACCACGGCAGAAAAGTGCTCAAATTTCCAGATTTCTCATTATGCAATATTCAAAATCTCATATATTAAATATTTTCTCTGAACTGGAGATCTGCACATAGGAGGTTTGTTGTAACATCGTCTTGGGAGCAGCACTTGTTAAGGAGTGAGAAAAGCAAGAATAAGCAGAGGGAAAATTCAATTAGAATGCAGTTACGGCAGAGCCCTTGGGTGACTGCAGGGGCGGCCTACAGCTAGAACAGCCCTGCAGAGCTGCTCTGTGGATGCACGGAAACCACCACTAGTTCCTCTTATTAACCAAACACTATGCTATGGTTCAAAGATAATGAAAAAAAACAGTACCTGCCTTCAAGGAGTTCATAGTCCAGTGGGGCAGACAAGTATGCAAAGGAACAATGACACAATACAGTGACAAGTACTGTGACAGCAGTGTATGAGCCTGTGCTAAGGGACTGCCTAGTACATAAAGCACAGTGCACCAGCATTACTACAAGGATGTTGCCAGGATGCTGTGTGTTCACTTTCCCTTTAGTGATGAGCAATGGGCGATGAGCTCTTACTGCATTTGGTTTAGTGCTTCTTTTGAATTTCTGAATTATTTCTGCAGGATTGAAAGATGGAGAAGGATTTAATACAGTGTATAGAAGTAAGAAGCTACTAGTTGAGAAAAGGCCCAACTCTGAAACTAATTTTTGGTCCAGTAAAGGACTGATAGTGAAAATCTGAGGATTCTCTTCCTCCTTCTTGCTATAAAAGAAACAAACAATAAAGTTGTAAGCACCACGCGGTGCACTAAATCTGCTCTCAGAAATCCATGCTTTGCATCTCTTGCCAACTCCATTTCTCAGGGATGTTTAGGTGGTCGCTTGAAATTGGTTGTGATAGCAGTACTAGCACTGTGTAAACTGGCAAACGCTACAAGTCAGGGCTACTTTCTTTCCTCAGAGAGCCCATTATTAAACATTTACTGGTACAACATAGCTTTTAGCTGATATCATTTTGGCTGTAAGATTTTTCTAGTTGCTGTATTCTTTACATATCACTCAACTATGAAGTGACAATGTTTGCCATACATGTCCACTTTCAGAATCACAGTATGTAGAAGGTAAAAAGCTACCACTACCTTCCCAAAGAACCAGAGAGGAAACTCGTTTTCTGACTTTCAGAAATGACCTAACACCTAAAAAATAGAGGATTGGTTCCAATCAGTGACAATCAAAAAGGCTCTGCAGACATTTCCCATCATGTCCCCAAGATCTGGTTCAAGTACCTCAAATGTCAGGAGAAAATCACAGTAATGAAACGTGCTCAGAGCCTTGTAGGGTGTCACAGAGTGTGTACCACTAAGGTAAGAGGAAAAGAATGTGCTGCGGACTACTCTGAAGTTTACTTCTAAAATGCTGTGAGCCTGCTATATAAGATGAGTTACCAACAGAGTAGAGAAGAAGCAGGACAAAGAATTCTCCTAGACAAAGGGGAGGGAAAGGCTCTGAGCCACACCTATTATGCAATCACAAGAGAGAAAAGATTATAAACAATTCACTGGTAAACATGTCTACAGATACTTCAGTGAAAATGACAAGAAAAAGTCAAATGGACTCCTTAAAATATGAATAAATCAAGTAATCAAATGACATTAACTGTAGATCACGATCAATTATAAAGTAAATGCTACACTTCTCAATATTAAAACCTATATATTTAATCTATAGTTTATACTCCTTTCATTCAACAAAAATATTTTTGAATGTCTTTATCAGAGATTGCCCAACTTGGTTAATTCTTTAAAAGTCAGATATACATGTCCAGTCAAGATGCAGGCATGGGTAAACACGACTCCCCACCTCGCACAACCACGGCAAAAATCACAACTAAACTATAAAACAACTACTACCTACAATTGTCAGAAAATTGAGCTGTATGGAAGTCCAACAATCAGGGAATTAAAGAAGCCACATTCATTCAAACAGGTAGGAGGGGCAGAGACGTGGAGACGTGGAACAGGTGATCCCACATCCACGTGTGGTAGATAAAAATCAGAAGGGATATCTCACAAGCTAGGGGCCCCAGTCCCATACCAGATAACCCAGTTAGGTGTCCAGTGTCAGGAAGATAAGCCTGCATAACTTCTGGCTGTGAAAACCAGTGGGGGTTGGGGCGGCAGAAGAAATTGCAGGATTCTCAGGTATTTCCTCTTAAAGGGTCTGCAACAGACTTAGAAATTTCACAGACTCATTCTTTCTGGGCTTCAGCACTGGGGCAGCAGCTTGAAGGGCACCAGCTTGAAGGGCACCAGTGGCAGACAGGGTGAAACTGAAGTGCCTGGCATCAGGCACGTGCCAGGAGAGATCTTCCTCCCAGACAAAATTCCAGAGGCCAGGCAGTGGCCTTGTCCCCTTTCTAAGCCCTCCCCCCACACAGAGCCACAGAGCAGTCACATCATACCCAAGACTCCATCAGTCGGGCTCACATGGGGTGCCCTGCCTATGGTAATTACCTAAGGCTCCACCCCATTCGACTCACAATGTGCTTTTTACATTAGATCAGACTACTAAATAGGAAATCAAAGCAACTCTACCTAATACATAGAAACAAACATGAGGAGACTTCCAAAATGAGGAGACAAAGAAATATGGTCCAAGTGAAAGAAAAGAACAAAACTCCAGAAAAAGAACTACACAAAATGGAGATAAGCAATCTATCAGATGCAGAGTTCAAAACACTGGTTATGAGGATGATCAAGGAACTCACTGGGTACTTCAAAAGCATAAAAAAGGTCCAGGCAGAAGTAAAAGTTACACTAAGTAAAATAAAGAAAAATTTATAAGGAATCAACAGTGGAATGGATGAAGCTGAGAATGAAATCAATGATTTGGAATACAAGGAAGAAAAAATATTCAATCAGAACAGCAGGAAGAAAAAAGAATCCGAAAAAAACAAGGATAGGGTAAGGAACCTCTGGGACAACTTCAAATATACCAACATTCAATTCATAGGGATGCCAGAAGGAGAAGAGAAAGAGCAAGAAATTGAAAACTTATTTGAAAAAATAATGAAAACTCCCCAAATTTGGTGAAGGAAATAAACATGCAAGTCCAGAAAGCATAGAGAATCCCAGACAAGATGGACACTATAAGAACCATGCCAAGACACATCATAATTAAATTGCCAAAGGTTAAAGATAGAGAGAGAATCTTAAAGTCAGCAAGAGGAAAGAAGTTACTTACCTACAGGGAAGTTCTCATAAGACTGTGGATTTCTCAAAAGAAACTTTGCAGGCTAGAAGAGACTGCCATGACGTATTCAAAGTGATGAAAAATAAGGACCTACAACCTAGGTTACTCTATTCAGCAAAGCTATCACTTAATGTTGAAGGGCAAATAAAGTCCTTCCCAGACAAGGTAAAGCTAAAGGAGTTCATCATCACCAAATCATTATTATATAAACGTTAAAGGAACTTATTTAAGAAAAAGAAGATCAAAACTATGAACATTAAAATGGCAGTAAATTCACAACTGTCAACAATTGAATCAGAAAAACAAAATAAGCAAATAAACAGAACAGAAACAGAATCATAGATATGTAATTCATTTGGAGAGTTATCAATTGGGAGGGGGAAGGGAGAAAATGGGGGAAAGGTACAGGGATTAAGAAGTACAAATTGCTAGGTACAGAACAGATGGGGGATGCTAAGAACAGTACAGGGAATGGAGTAGATAAAGAACTCATAGATCTGACCCATGGATGTGAACTAAGAGGGGGACTGCCAGAGGGAGTGGGGGTATCAGGTAAAGGGAGGCAAAGGGGGAAAAACTTAGGGCAACTGTAATAGCTTAATCAATAAAATATATTTAAAAATTAGGTATAATATTGAATGTAAACTGTAATTGAAACATAAAATTTAAATTTAAAAAAGTCAGATATATTTTAAAACAATTAAAAATTTAGAAGTGTTTTATTTTAATTTCACAGTGACTTGAGTATGCAAAAATTTAACACACTTTTTAAAGTTTACTGCAACAGTGACTCCCGCTATAGCCTTTATTCAGAGAATGAAGTGAACTGTGGTTTAATACTGACTCACTCACATTTAAGCAGTTTCTGACTTTTATTTAGAGCAGTACAGGATGAGGCAAAAGTATGAACAGTTTACAGCTGTTCATGTGGAAAATAATACAATAATTAATAAATAATAATACAAGATTAAACTCTGTTTCACATACAATTGTAAACCTACTCTTGTCCCACCCTGCAGTTCTTGAAGTGAGGTTTCAAACTAGCCGCATCACCTAGACACCAGACAGAAAGGCAAACTCTTAGGACTTACCTCAGAACTACTGAATCCAACTATTGCTGATAACACTGTAGTGTACAACTGAAATTTGCTAAGAGAGCAGAACTTAAATGTTCTCATCCCAGAAAAATGTTAATGTGTGAGGTGATACATACAGATACATAATTAACTCAATGGGGGAATCCTTTTCTAATGAATTCATGTATCAAATCATCACATTATACAAAATCTTACAATCTTATTTGTTAATTATACCACCAATAAAGCTGTAAAAATAACTTAATTAAATAAAAAATTTTAAAAACAATACTGGGGCTGGAGTCCAGTGAGCTGTGGTTTGAAATGCCCTGCAGGTGACTCTGATCTCAATTAAGTTTTGGAACCACTAATTTCAGATGTAAAGGACAAGCGGGGGTAAAGGTTAATTCAGGCAAAGATAGAATGACACATGGTACAAGTGAGGGTTCAGATTATGCCTATCCTGGTTACACCTGTATCATTAGTATCTTCCACAGTGTCTGGCCCACGGTCAGGGTCACTAAATATTTCTTGAATGACCAGCCTCCCTTTGCTGCCTTTATCTGTTAAAGAAAAAAGTACTAACAGAGCACATCCAAAGCCTCAGCCTCGGTTGCCTTAAATGAAATTCAGTTTGGGATCCTGCTTCAAAATCCATTTCAATTGCATTTCATCATATCACTATTGCAGATGGAATCCTGTTTCAATCAAGTGATCCACACAATCTATTCCCTTTCACTATAAGCTTTCCCGGGAAACATGGTCAGACATGAAAACACCTACATGCTCTATATTCAATACAATTTCATTTGCGAGGCTTATCCCCTTATTTCTTGAAGCAAGTATTTCCAATACAAAAGTGTTTACTAAATTTCAGCTTTATGGCAGAAAATAATGCCGTGGTTCATTTCTTTCCATATTCAAACATACAAATAAGTATCTAGTCACAGAAAGGCACCTGTATCTACATGAAAAAAAGACAATGTGGTCAGTGTCAATTGCTTTGAAAAAGAGTTCGAGAGAAATGATTATTAGAGCAAGTTCTCTAGTCAAGTATACAGCAACGGCCACACTAGAAAATAGAACCTTTAAACTTACAGGTAACTGCTTTTCAGCAAGAGCATGATACATCATTTTGAGGGCTTTCTAAAATGGTAGAAACATCACCAGTACAAAGCAGTTCAGCTCTGACTGAGAAATCAAGGCAGGCCCTGACGAACCAATCAAGTTGACTGCTTTCATGGGTCATTAAAATGCTTCTACGTGAAAACATTCCTCCAAGATGTCTCTGTTCAATGTGCCACCCAAACGACTCTTTAAATTGAATCCGTACATCAGTGCCATTTGACACATTTGGATGACACCCACAAAAACAGAGTTGCCTTTGACATCTTTCATGGCCTGGCTCATCTCATGAATTTCAGAGCCGATCATGTCATGACAAAGGTTCCTGATGAAACTTCTTTGTGCTCAGTGCAATTTTTTGTCACTTCTAGAGTATTAGATTTTGCTAATATTTCTTCACTCAGAAGGTTTAATGTTGTGCATGCATCAGAAACTTAACAGAATGCTAAGAACAAGAGATTTCAAGTTAGACATATTCAATGTGCTTAAAGTTCCATAACAATTCAATCTGGCCCTAACATTGAACACCAATGTGTCACTATCCCATTTGTTTGGATTGCTGTGGTCCTTGTAGATACATTCAGTGGCTCAAAGGTTTGTATTTAGATCTCAAAAACAGTGAGTGTGCACAGTATATTGTATACTACTGCTATTGCATCACATCCGGCTCCATAAATCAAAGGAAGTAATCCCTCAATTTGAGATTCCTCATGGATGTGCAAGAAAATGCAGAAGTACTATCCATAAACACTGCAGAATTCTGTTGAAAACCCAATAGGAAGCACCCTGCTAACAACAGCTAAGTAAATTCAAACACAGTGCCACACTGTAGAGTCACAGCAGCAGCTTCCAGAACTGCTTGGCAATACAGATGTCCCATTTAAGATAATGTATCACAGTTCAAAACAAGTAACTTACTGCTGTTCTGCTTTCTAATGCACTGAAATAACTTGTAAAATTAAGCCTTCATTAATTTTATATATTTGAGTCTCAAGGGCCAGTGAGCTATGTACATTGATGATTTGTAGTCCAAATGATTATGCAAAATGGCAGGTGAGGAGTAATAATTTATTCAAGGCCTGTGCAAATAGACTTTATGTGGCTGACATAGTTTAATATAAAATTTTTATTGTAATGTGGTTGGGGGAAAATGTTTACCCTGGCACAACAATTCCTGGGTCAAAGGATGAAAGGGAACTAGTTTTGCGTGGAAAATACCATAAATATTTGATGGTATGAGTGTAAGTTCATAGGAGTTGGATACCATTCAAGTTTAGCAGCATTAGGAGAGAAACATTCTACTTTCACAGAGAAGAGAAGAGTATAAGCAACTAAAAGAGAAAGGAGACAGAGGAGGAGCTGGGAAAGATCATGAGGCTCCACCCTCATAAAACTACAGATTTGGAATGTTTAATGCATTCTACAACAACAGAGGTAAACTTGGTTCCATTTTACCAGTGTCTGTTTCTGCAGTATAAACCCCTTCTCCAAAATCCACCCTCCGTAAGTAGCAGTAAAATCATTGTGCTGATTTTCACATCTATGCCACATAGCACAGTACAGAAAAAATCTGCAGGAAATAGAACTATAAAAGCTAGAGGCACAGAAAATGTCCTAGAAATCCTAGCAATAGCTCTGCATTTCTATAGGTCATAGAACTGGGGGGAAAGGGGTTGAATAAAAACTCTCCAGAGATCTTAAGAGATACATCAGTTCCTACAGTTATACTTGGTTTACCGAATATTTTATATTTTAAAGAAATCTGGCACTCTTTAGAGTAGATTCCACAGGAAATATATAGGTCCCAGGATTAGAAAGACTGATTTAAATAAAGGCCTTTGTGGTTCATACTACATTAAGGTATATTTCAGATATAAATAGTTCTCAGTTTAATTTAGGTAAGTACTAAGGCTATAAGGTATTTCAAGGTTTTTAAATTAAGACATGAATTTTCAACTTACAGTAACCATAAATTCAGTGAAAACCTACACAAGATTCTTGCTAAGAAAGGAAGCAAATAAACTCACAACTATAAAGATATTACTCTATTGCTAGTTGTTTTTCTTTCCATGATAAATCAGTTTTACTAGCTTTTTATCAAAAAGTAAATTTCCATTCAATTATTTCTAATAACAAAGGCTTTGATTTCATTTTCCTTTTTTATCTGAAATGTGTTTCTCAGAAACACCAACATTACCATTCTTGGTTACCTTTATTACCACTTCCTTAAAATCAATCATTCAACAACTTTGAAAGATAAGTTTTCATCAGATAAATGGTTGAATGCTTTTTATGAAAGGGATGGTAATCCTGTAAATTGCTTGACATTTTAGGATTAATTTCTTTACTAGTAAAATGGGAATTCAGTGACAGCTAACGTGCAAATTTAGGTTCATTTCCTCCCTCTGTTCAGGTATCAGAAAGATACTTTGCTTTCCATTTCTGCTCTAACCAGAAGCCTACTGCCCACTTCTAACAACTGATTCAACAGTCTGTATAACAGCTGCTTAAGACTCTAAATTTCCTCTGCTGACCACAGGATGATATGGCTTGACAACCTGGCAAACGACTTCGGTCTGGGAGCTTAATTTGAAAGACAACAACAAAAACTGACACGATGCTTATCTGATCTTGAGTTATGGAGTTACACACAATTTTTTGAGATGATCTATTACCCCTTTATACAAAAACAAAAACAAAACAAAAAACCCCTCCCTATGGTTCATTTACACAATGGAATTCTATGCAGCGGAAAGAAAGAAGGAGCTCCTACCCTTTGCAACAACATGGATGGAACTGGAAAGCATTATGCTAAGCGAAATAAGCCAAGGGGTGAAACACAAATACCATATGATCTCACCTTTAACAGGAACCTACTCAACAAAACAAAGAAACAAGCAAAATATAACCAAAGACACTGAAACACAGAAGAGGCTGACAGTGTTCAGAGGGGAGGGAATTTCAGGGGAATTTCAGGGGAAAAGGGGAAGGGTTTATAGGAGCAAGTATAAAGGACAGATGGATAAAAACTAGGGGCAGGTGGAAATGGGAGGGAGGTGGGGAGGGCGGGGTGGGTGGGCTGGGATGGGAGTAAAAGATAGAAAATTATACTTGAACGATAATTAAAATAAAATTATTATAAAAAAATACCTCCCTCCTCCAGACTAAGTCTGAACACAACAGAAAGTCAACTGCAGAAAGAACTTTGAGTATGGGGCTATATCACAGCCTTGATGAAAAGGACTAAATCCTAAATTCCCTGGCCAATACTACTTCATATACAATTCCAATTACATTTAGAAAGAGGAGATCTGGTTACGGAGGCACTAGGCTTTATCAGACACTGTACTGAATAGCCAAGGAAGATAAGTCAGTTTTCCAGTTCTGATTTATATATTACATGTCAAAGGACAGTAAAGCTAATCAGTTATAATGATTTATCTTAGGTCTGTAGGCTTTATTACATATTAAATCAAGCACATGGGGAGTGACTGAGAACTTTATCTTGGTTCAGGGAGGTCAAACATTCACTCTGCACAATAGCATGGGGTGAGCATCGACAAGTCCATGAGATTAGTCACTCCTGTCTGTCTTAGATAGTAATTGTCTAACAGGAGCCTTATCATTATGAAACTTACTCTACCCTGAGATGATAAAGAAATGGGTGATTAACTTCCTCTGCTCTTCCCTTTATGAAATACCAACAACATGCATGCAAACAACAATCTTCATTTAAGAATGGGTTACTCCAAGAAGATATCAGATCTAATGAAAACTAAGCTACACTTTTAGTTAAGAGCTGAGCTTAAAAAAATATGCTGACATAAGTCAGCCAATCTCAAAGGAATAGCCTAAGTATTTGATTACAGAAGGTGAAAATCAGAAGAGTATGTGTATTTGCTGGCCTTTCTGGAATCACCTAACAAACAGAACAGGTACCAAAACTACACAGAACTCAAACTCTAAAAAATAAATCTTACTGTCCCAATAACTTTCGTTGCAAAAAGCATATTGTATTGCTAAGAAACATGAACACAGAATGTACACTGATACAACTTTTCTGAAGACACTTTGGTAACATGTATTAATATGTGTATGCTCTTGATCCAGCAAGGCCCATGCATGTCCATATTAGGGGCCTGGGTACATATTATGATACAATAATTTCTTGCAATTCTCTGCTTCCATAAAAGTGATAATTCCATGTTGTGACATGGAAAGAAGATAGCTCCAACATATTAAGTCAAAAAAACTTACATGATTTGTGCAATTATTTGTGAAACAATATACACATAATCTAAATGTATAGAGGAATGAAAAGCTGTCTAGATATTTGAGTACAAAAATATTAAAAGTGTTTACCTCCTGGATATCAAAAACACAAGTCTTTTTATTTGCATGTATTAAACTGTGTATATTTCACATGTTCTTACTACAAGCATTTACCATTTCTATGGTCAATATGAACTACAAGCAGATCAATAGCCCTTTTATAATGGGACACACATCAGTAGTATACTCTACTGGCTCCAAAGTTAATCTCCACACAGTCCTAGTTGTTTTTGGTGGAAGAGTTTCTTCCTACTTTTTAAATCTTTTTCTGGAGTTACTCATTCTAAGACTGGAAGGAGGAAATGTAAGGGAAGAGTATTATTGTCATTTCCCAAATCCAAAGAAAGCCACAGCTATACATGGCACATTGTGGAGTACCAAATATTAAAGACAAAGTTTCAAAGAAGCCAGAGAAAATAAAGACACCATACCTACATGGGAACAGTGATAAGGATTATGGTCAACACCATCAGAAACAACAAATATTGGAAGATAATGAAACAACTTCTTTGATGAAAAGGGGGGAAAGTCTCAACAAAAATGTTCAGTTAAAGCACTAAATATAGAGTGTCCTTTTAAAAAATGAAGGCCAAATAAATGCATTTTCAGAGAAATGAAGGCTGAGAGAAACTGGTACAAGTTGATCTGCAAAATGACACGGGGTTAAAACTCAGATCTGTAGGAAGAAAAGAAGAATAAAAAGGTGGGAAATGCTAAAAATGTGAGTGGATATTTTTAAAAACTATATTTCTCCTTGCTTAATTCTTTAAAAGACAACTCATAATTAAAGTAAAATAATAATATACTATGGGTTCCATAACATATTAATATAATACACAGGATGGAAGGAGAGGTTAATGAAAATATGTTATTATAAGTTATTTATATATAAGGAATATAATATTCATTCAAAAAATTCTGTTATGTTCTGATAAATCTCAAGTGTATGTTGCAGTCCATAGAACAACAGTAAATAAAGCACAACAGCTGAGAAGTCAACAGAGCATATAAAACTCTTTAGAAATACTTAATATAAAACGAGGCAGAAAAGAAATGTGAACATAGAGAAAGCTACCAAGAAAGTGCACTTAAGCCAACCATATCAATAATTGAGTTAAATTTAAATATTCTAACTTCCGAATGAAAAGATAGACTGTTAGGCTGAATATGCAAGAAAGCAAGAGTCCATTATATAATGTCCACAGAGGACACACTTTACAATAAAGATACAGACAGTTGAAAGTAAAAGGATGAGTGAAGGAACACTACACAAACACTGATTTGGTGCACCTACTTCACTGTCAGACAAAACTGATTTCAGGACTTGGGATATAACCAGGCATAAAGAGGGACACTGGTTAATGATAATATGGCCAATTCATTCAGAAAACTAAATAATCCTACATGTATGTCCTAAATAAGTAGGTTTTAAAATATATGAAGTAAAACATGACAAGACTAGAAAGAGGTAAACATCTAAAATTAACTGTGCATATTTTAATATTCTTCTTTCATTATTTTCTAGAACAAGTAGATAAAAGCAAAGTCATGAGAGATGTTATACCTTTATAAGCAGCTAAATTTAATTGACATTTAAAGAACCCTACAATTAGCAAGTGCAGACTATATAACCTACTCAAAGATGCATGGGCTAGTCAACAAGATATACTATATGCTGACAATAAAACAAGTCTTAAGATTTTCAGACAAATTAATCATATAGTATATATTATTTGACCCCAATGGCATGAATTTGGAGATCAAATATACTATGGGCCTAAAAGAAATCACAGAGGACATTTAAAATATTTTACACTGCATGAAAATAAAAACAGAATGCCAAAATGGAGAGGGTGCAGTTAACACAGTCTTTAGAGGAAAATTTATAGCTTCAAATGCTTATTTAGAAAAAAGTAGAGCAGAAAACCAGTGATAAGAGCTTCCATCTCAGGAAGCCCAAAAAGGAGAGACAGATTAAAACAAAAGGGAAGGCAGAAAATAAAAGAACTCTACCCCAGGAAAACCTTTTCATTTCAAGAGTCATATTTAAGAACTTGCCAATTTGCAGGTATAATTTTTATAAAATAGTTAAGTGGATCTTTCTAGAGTTTAATAATTTAAGGCTATTCAAACATGTGACTGAAAATAGTACAACAAAAATACCCAATTAGAAAATAACTGCAATATTTTTCTACACTCTAAATATAACCATAAAAAGTAAAGGCTGGAACTCTACATATATTTAAATGACAGTGATTTAGCCTGCCTGTAAAAAGCTAAGCTATTGGAGGAAAACTATCATGATAGAGTGAGCAGTGATGTGGTTATTAAATGGGCTGCTGAGGTAAAGATTCATTAACGTGGAAAAGGAGAATTTATTCTATGCCTTTCCCACTAGAGTATATCTCAAACTCATATGAATATATCCTTTCCAAGAAGGAAAAATAAAAACTTGTCAGAGTAAAAGCATTAAAAAGAGACCTTAAAATATAAATGTTCCATTAGCAAAATCTTTTAATCACATGCTTAGTACACACCATTAAGAAGTGAGCATGAAGAACATATGTGAGATTCTCTAACATGGTCACATATATGCAACTGTAAATTTTCTAAAATATGCATTTAAAGATAAAATAAATGGAATAAATTAATTTTAATATTATATCTTATTTGTTCCCAGTATAGCCAAAATGGTATCACTTAACATATAATCAATATAAAAATGATTAATGAGATATTCTGCATTCTTTTAAAAAATATTTAAGTCCTCAGAGCCCCTTCGGAGGGCAGCAGCTGTCATCCATTCACTCACCCTTCCAGTTAGTAAACACTCATTTTCATGTAAAAGATATTTGTTTTTGGTCTGTGAAGGTTATAGAAACAAATAAGACATCTGTAGTTTCAAGGAATTTATAGCCAGTATAGATGACATAGCCAATAATTAGTCTGACAGTAGAAAAAATGTAAGGATATGAACAAAGCTTAAACCAATGCTATGACAGCTCAGAGGAGGAGAGATTATTTCCAGAGTGGCAAGAGAAAACAGATGGAACAAAATTTTCAAGAGAGCAAGGGAACTGATTTCCATTAAGCAGCACCCACTGTATACCAGGCATTGTCTCTATGTTTTACGTTTTGTCTCATTCAGTCCCTCAAGCAACCATGTATTATTAGTGCAGCGTTCTACTACCTTCTACAGACACAGAAACTAAAGCTGAAACAAGTAATCCTTCACTCAACCTGAACTCAGCCCTCACACTACCGTCTGTTAGACTTAAAATCCCATGGTTTCTTCTCTCCCTAAGCCAGGGTACCAATGGTGCGAGGAAGCAAGCTGTATATTGTATGCAGATAGGTAGGATCCCTGGATTTCCTGGGATGGGGTAGGGGATTTATTTTGGGGGGAGTAGTTCAGACCAATACAAAGTCAAGAAAGGGTAGAATGAGAGGTAACTATAAAAGATTACTACAGAGAAAGCCTACCTATAACTACATCTGGGCCTGATTTAGATGGCAGCAAAGAGTTCTCGATTTTTGAACAGTAACATAATCACCCATGTAGTATGCTCAGTGCTCACTTCTGAGTATTCCCCCTTGGAGAGCATTTACAATTACTTTAGCTGTCCATGGCTAAAGATTGCTTTAGAGGAAATTTTCATTCAAACTGTTAGGAAGGAAAATGAAGGTTAAACATGTACCAAATTTTGTCCTCAGGAAATAGCATTAAACAGGCTGACAGAGAAAATCAGTCAATATGCAAGGCTTGGTACACTTTATTAACTGCCTTCAAAGAAAATACTTTAAAAGATAAGCACATATATTTTGCTTAAGTCAATTGTGCTTATTTTTACATTATTCTCACAATCTCTGCCTGTTCCAATGCCTACCTATCCTGTCTGTTCTTCATCAGATCCAGCTGGGTTTACATAAATTGCTATAAATTACTTAACTTCTAAAGACTCAAGTCAAGCTTTAATACGATTTAAATACATCACCCCTCCCACGCTTCCCAAACTTATCAACTGTCATTTTCTTCTTTGGCCTCTTTCAAATTAAAAGGCAATAACCAAGGCTTTGAAGAACATCATTTCATCAATAAGACAGTACCTTCACTGGCATATTTAAAAGAAAAAGAAATATGCTGTTTTCCTTCCTTTCTATAACAAGAATGATTTATAATAAAAAAAGTAAATCACTCCTGGAGACCATTAAAAGTGTGATGATTATAAACTCCTTTAAGAAAAATAATTCTAGTACTCAAGAAAGATATAAGATTGACATATCTAAAACTAAAATTTGAAATATCTTTTCCCTTACAATCTTTTCATTTTAAATCAAATCTAGAAAAAATACCCACTTTAATGCTAATACTTTTTGACCTCCTATAAGTTTGAAGTTTCGTTTAAATTGTAAATAAGACTTGTATTTTTGATAGAACTGTTCTTCTGTTTTATTTTTCAAACCAAAAAGTAGAAGTTAGTTTTGATTTTTCCTGCTGCCTCATCACCCTCAACCCTTAACACCCCAGGCCTCATGGACTCACGCTCTCCTGCACATGTATGGAATATTTCACCAAGCTCTATTGATTCTACCCCCAAAATATAATCTCAAGTGCCTCTACTTCTCTCCCTCTCCACCCTACAGCCCTTGTCCAAATCCCTACCACCCCTTGCCTGAGCTTCCACAACAATCTCAATGGTTACTTGGTACTCACAGCTATCTCCCTAAAATGTGTTTTCCACACAGCAGTCTAAATGTTTGAAAAGGTAAATCTGAGCCCTGGCTGGCGTAGCTCAGTGGATTGAGCACGGGCTGCGAACCAAAGCATTACAGGTTTGATTCCCAGTCAGGGCACATGCCTGGGTTGCAGGCCACGCCCCCCAGCAACTGCACATTGATGTTTCTCTCTCTCTCTCTTTCTCCCTCCCTTCCTTCTCTAAAAATAAATAAATAAAATCTTTAAAAAAAAAAGAAAAGGAAAGGTAAATCTGACACTATCAGTATCTCATGTCCACTCACCCTCAATGTGGCTTTTCATTGACATCCAAGGTTCTGAAATCAGCTGGTCACTACCTCTCTGGCATCAACTAAACTCACTTTCATCCTCCTTTAACAAGCTCTGGTGTGTCTTCTCCACTGCTGGATCTCAAATGCCTAATACTATGAGCCTGACATATCGTAGATGCTCAATAAATATGTGCTGATTTAGTTTATTGAATCATGACTATATATATGTGTGCATATTATGTAGCATATATGTTTTATGTATATATAAAACATATCACCTTATTATAAATAATTTCTATTAGAACAACCTGCTCTTGCCCAAATACTATAGAAATTCAACACTGCAAAATTAACTAGTTGTATAAGTAAGTTCAAACAATGACAGCTATGATATCTGGAATTCTTGATTCAGAAACTAAGTAACTCTGAGTTACATGTATACAATCAAGTATAAAGATTTCTTTTTATTTTGAAATATATTTCCCTGGGCCCGTTCCTATCAGGCCAGACAAGAATAAGTTGACCTGTTTACAATTTGCCCTTATATCTCAGTCTTATTCCCCTCCTGGGAAATCTGAAGCATGACAACTAGTCAATTCTGCTACAGAATTTACCTACAGCTCAATATATTTCCAAGATTGCTGCTTGTCTAATAGGTACACACCCAAGCACATCCTTACAACCCTAGCAATCACAACAAAAAGTCATATATTGAACATCTTCCTATATACTCTCTGAACCAAACATGGAGGCAATCTCTGATTAAGTCTGAATCCTCTGGAGGTTCTGACTGCTAAATGGAATTTCCCACACTCTACTCCTATTAGTTTCAGACAGCCACAGATCATTCAACTTTAGCTGAACAATTTTTGGTTCGTTTTGAGATCCTGTGGGAGAATCCACATTATATTTGTTCAATTAAAGTTGAATGACTTTAGGCTGTTGATTATCATTACTTATAATTGTCAGTACCATTTCCTGGGAAATCAGCAGCCAGTCAGTTGGTGGAAAGGCTGACTTAATAAATACCTCTCTTTGTGGTCCAGACAACAGCTGCTGTTAAGTACCTTAACAGGCCAAAAGAGATCTTCTGGACACTCGAGATTTTAGATGTGTACACATGACTCAGAAATTCTTCTGTTTGAGTAAAATCTGACAGTAACGAGAATAACAAACAAACTGGGCTATACCTTGGCAGAGATGTGAACATGAGGCAGGCGTTACTTAAAGCCATGAGGGTAACTAGGGTATGATTTTTCCATCAAATATGAAAAAGAAATAAGATTTTTAATATTAAAATATATATTAGCTAAAACTTAAAATCTCATGTATTTTAAAATGATATATGAATCTTCAAAGAAAATGCTAGCTTATTAGTCAGGTCTTAAACATACTTGGATTTCTTAAGCGTGTCAGCTTAACTTTCTCAGTCGTATTCAACCTCCTCTTCATTCTAGGGTATTTTAATGGAGACAAAATTCAAGGAAGTAAAATTTTAGGGGCACTTTCAGTACTAACTCCAAACTTCTCTGAATTAGATGAACCATTAAAATATTTCTTTTGTTTCATAATTTCAGTTTAACAATAGTAGAGAGTAGAAGAAACATAAATTACCACTCATCTCTCATACTGACTAAAATTAGCCAATATGGGTAATTCCTGCATTTGAAGAACATGAATATTAAATAAATTTTAAATTGTGGCCTCTAAAGCATTTATGTGTGGTGTGAAGTTGAATCATACCTCATCATGTGTCAGAAAATTCAGCAGACTGACCCCCTGTATCCAAAATACAGGAGGTGATCATTGTAAATTAGTAAGTGTATGAGAAATCATGAGACCCTGTTTTAAAACAGGAATTATATTCAGGTAAAGATTATTATTTTGCTGTAAAAGGTGGAGGGTATGTTAAAGAATCATTCATTCAACAAGTACTTTTGAAGCATTTTATACAAGCCAAACACTAATACTATTGCTCCAAAAAGTATTTTTCAAAGGCACTGATTACACAGTTTTGTGTTTTGTTTATTTTTCAATATATTATTATTATTTTATTAATTATAAGTTGACATTCAATATTATATTAACTTCAGGTATGTACCATAATGGTTATAGATTTATATAATTTTCAAAGTCATCTCTCCCCCTGGTAACGCTAGTAACTGCATGACAATATACATAATTATTAGAATATTATTGCCTACATTTCCTATGCTGAACTTTACACCGCGTTGTTGTTAATGAATCCAAGTAATTGTAAACATACATCCAAGCCACCGAATTAGTTTATAAGCTGAAATACTGAAGCAGGCCAAGACTGTTTAGCTGAAACTACCAAAGTGAGGTTCATGTTATGTATTCAGTGTTATCTTCAGTACTCATACATATTCAATATATATTCATCTGTATTCAGTATGAAGCAATCATTTTATAGTCTGGGTATAGTAAAATCTTTTAAAAACTGCTGGTGTGTGTTATTCTAATAGAGTTTCTACTGTGTTTATGCTACAGAGACAATGTCTTATGTTTATGTGGTGTTTTCAATTACTTTTTAAAAGTATTTATTTGTTAACTTTAGGGAATATGCCATTTGGTTTTCCAGATTCATAATGAAAACTCCACAGTGGTTCTGCACTCAGTTTTCCAGTTTGGAGTTCTCTGAGCAAGTGAAGACTGAACACACAGAACTGAATTCCACCAGTTCAGATCAAGGTTGTCCACAGAGAGCTAGAGGTTTGTAGAGTTTCCTGGGTGTAAGAGGTTAAGCTCAAGATATTACTAACATCCAGACAAAAGGCTTTAGAAATCTGACCCTGGCCATCTAATGATTTTTTAGTTCAACTCGGTGGGTTTTCTCTTCTTATCTTTAAGCTCAAATTTGAAATTTTGGCAGTAAGCCTCCTAACTACTTTCCTTGCTTTAACCTTTGTCTCGTCTCCCAATATATGTTCCACACACCACCAACATGATCTGGGGGTGGGGGGACAATAAGACAGTCATTTCTGTCATTCCTCTGCTCAAACTTCTCCCAAGGCTCCCCACCCACTCAGTCAAAGCCTCACTATGCAAGTCCTTACACTAGGACAGGTAAGATCGGCGCCAGCCCCTCCTCTGTGTTCCTCGCTCATTCCGATCCAGCCACCCCAGCTTCTGGCAATATCTTGAAGATGTTAGGCCTGCTTCCCTCCCCAAAGTGAAGTCCTTGCCATTCCCTCCTCCTGGAATGCACTTACCCACACAACCTGAGCTTTCTTCAGGTCTTTCAAAGTTGCTTTCCTTACACATTTAATCTAAAATGCCCACGCTCTACCCAAGTACATATTTCTTCTCTGCTTCACCTGCTTCTCACTTTATCCTTAAGAGAAATCACTCTCTAACACATATTGATTTTCTTATTTGTCTTGTTTATTATCCGTCTTTTTTTCTATTTCATTACCTTACAAGGTAAACTGCATGAGGTTAAGAATTTTGTCCTGTACTTTGCACTATATTTCCACAGTGCTTAGCATATATGAGGCTTTCAATAAGTATTCATCAGGAAAAAGGAAAGAAAGGAGGAAAGGGGGGAGGGTGGAAATACAACTTTAAAGAGTTTCTTCTTCTATTATTCACTTTAGCCACCAAATGGTGGGTTATAGTGTTTCTGCCTATCAAACATGGTTGAAATTACCAATGTATCTTCTATGACTCAATGTTCTTTTAATAATATTAGAATATGGCCAACAGGACACACATATACACACATGTACAAACTACTCTTTCACTTAACACGTGTTCTATAACTGCAGAAAATAAAATGTATCATCCAGTTTCTATGTAGTAGTCCAATGTGTATACAGACCCACTTACAGAAAAGTCTTTAATATCAAAATGAATTGTTGTTTTCTATTAGATAGCCACACAGTAAATCAGTATACATCAAAAAGTGAAGATTCTTTTTACATTCTAATATAAGCACCATTCCCATTATTTTACCTCCCTAATAGTATTCTGAAATGTTACTCTTGGAACTACATTTCAATTGAGGTGAAAGGTACGTCTCTGACTCACCGCTACTGTTCCTATTAATTGTTTAGTTTTTCTCTGCATCTAACCTCATGTACTCCCAGAAGATATTCAGATACCACTGCTCTGACAAGCACTGGGAAAATGATCATGTCAGAAGAGCTGCTAAATTTTTCATTTCTGCATACCAAAATCTTTTCCCACTTGACTGTGTAAGGTCACATTTTGAACTAGCCTTGAAACGCTAGGAGAATTAGTATTTTCACATGTAGAATGCTCCTGCACAAATTCAGGTTCCTCAAGAATGACTACAATAGCATAGATTACAAATAGCTTTTTAACATAAATATATAGTGTATGTATAATTCATTAATAATAATGCAATTCTTTGTTCTTTTAAAAATACAAAAGATACAGGCAACAGAATATATGAAATAATAATCATCACTTTTTAAGATAAATTACTTTGTGATAAACATCTTTATAAAAGAAAAGAGAAGCGTGGAGAGGTTAAACATGGCTCAAAGCCTCAAAAATCCCAAGTGACAAGCTGAAACCTGCATCCATGTCTGTCCTTCTCTGGAGCGCAGAGCATTAATTAAACTACCGCACGACAGAATTCTTCTGTTCCAAGCATGATTCTCCTCTGAAGCCATCAAGCATAATTTATAGAGAGAATGACCAGCTATAAGCGGTAAAGAGGAGCTAGCAACCGTCAGTCAGTCTCAAGCAGAATGGATTACCAAAATCGCTCATAATTGAGGGCATTACCTTCTATGTGTCACTTCCGAGACGGAGACAATGATTCTGCAATACTGTCCTCTGTGCACTTGCTTTTAAGACCCTCGTTTATGTTTTCCATTTCCCCTTCGCTGGAGCCTGAGGGATCGGGTGTGGAAAGGGCTGGGGTAATAGAAAAGAAAGCATATCTCTGCGAGGGTTGAGCTTCACTCTAAGCCCTGATAATATACTGAGTATTTAAACTCTTCGCTACCCAACACATAGTGAAGGATCACTTTGGGTAGTAATTTTATGAAGAAATGTCAGCTGTGAACTTAAAAATTCACTTAATAGGAAATCTTTAAATCAGAGTATTTCAGTATTTCATCCTTTAACATTTTTTTAAGTGCTTACTGGGGACATGATGTTATTTAGTTATCAAAATGGGCATTACAGGTTCTGACGTAAGATACCTTACTGAACCCTTAATTCCACATGACTCAGGTCAATAGTTAAGTTCAATGATTCCATAATGTTGAGGGACATCGGTAATAAGCAATGTATTTCTCTACAGCCTGAGGAAGTGGGAGATGCAAATATGAACAAAATGTACCCATATTCTCAAGGGTTTTTTATTATTAATAGCAATCATAAAGCAAATATAACTAATCACAGAAGTTATAACTTGATAAAAAGCAAAACACTAGAGTTGCACCAAAAAAAAAAAAAAAAGAGAGAGAGAGAGACAAAAATCACCTTTGAGGGGATCAGAGATATTGTTGAGGAAGTGGAAACATTAGGGTAGGATTCAACAGGATAGGCAAATATTTCCCAAGTATGGGCATAACATCAGAAAAGCACAGCAGCATTGAAGCACAAGACGTTTTGGAGACCAACCTCCCAGTCATCTGAAGCCTTGGTAAGTAGGGAAAGAAAACCAAGCCTTAGAAAACTTCAACATACTTGCCTAGCGACACACAGCTAGTGTCAAGGTCAAGACACAAGCCTAATAGGCTGAGTTCAGAGTCTGTTTTCATAACTACTATACTGTCTTAGTTTCCTACCACTGTAACAAATCACCACAAATTTTAGTGACTGAAACAACACAAATTTATTACCATACGTTGTGGAGGCCAGAAGTTCAAAAGGGGTCTCAAAAGGGCTAAAACTGAGATTTCTACAGGGCTGCATTCCTTCTGGAGGCTCTAGGAGATAATTCCTTTCTTTGCCTTTCCCAGAGGTCACGTGCATCCCATGGCTCCTGACCCCCTTCTTCATCTTCAAAGCCAGCAGTCTAACTAGCATCTCCAAATCTCTCGAGTCTCACTCTCCTGCCTCCCTCTCTCACTTATAAAGGCCCGTGAGATTACACTGGGCACACGCAATTAATCCAGGATAATCTTCCCATCTCAAGGTTGCTGATTAGCAAACTTAATTCCTTCTGCAAATTTCTCCCTAAGGATGTGAGATAGTCACAAGGTTCTGGTGTGGACATTTTGGGAGGGTGTTATTCTGCCTACTACAAACCGGATATTAAATTTGGCAGGATCAAAGGGATAGAGTGGAAGCTGTAGCTAGAAAGGAGGGTTAGGGTGGGCGATAAGCTTCTCCCCCTCCCCTGCATTATTAGAGCAAAAACTTTAGAAGTTGACTTGCTCAGGCAGTGGTGTATAGAATTGAAGGGCATGGCAACTGGAAGCAGGGAGTTCAGTTAGGAATCAGCGGATTCAGATGAGCTGCACTGAGGAAATTCTCTTAACAAGCTATGAACAATATATGATGTTGACAGTCTTCAAACGTGAAAGCATTCTGCCTGAATCATTCTTATCCTTAATCAATGGGCGAATTTGAGAGATACACAGTATTAGTTCCAATTTAAATGATTGTTCTTTTACGTGGTCTTGTCCAAAATTATAACAAGAGATTTGGAAGCTAGTGCAAAAATACATTTCCAGTTCTCTGAAAACCCTTTTCAACTTAACAGGGTACAACATAATATAAATCTTTCATATCTGATTGGAATGAATTGGAGGCTTTGTCACACTGACTGAAAGTAGTTTGTTGGGGTTAGATAGGGCGTTTCTCTCCCCACAAGACAGTTGATTCACTGCTATTAAGAGACAACTGAATTTACTCTAAGCATAGGAGTGCGCTTCCGAAGCCCAGGCAAGGTGACAGGGAAACACGGGACTTCTCTGCAAGTCAGATGAACCTGAAGACAATTCAGGACATGTAACAAAGTGCTCGTAGCCAAGGACTTCACTAGCATCACAAGACTAAAAGCCATTCTCCAGTTCCATCAGCACTGCACAGGGAAGAATAAAAGACCCAAGGCCAAGAGAACTGAATCCAGGCCAGCATGGACTTGGAAAGGTTGACGGTCGGTGAGTGTTGCCAACATGGCGTCCACTTTTAGACAAATTGAAGGTTTACAGAATTGGGAATAATGCCTAATCATCAGCACAATTTTATAAATAGTTTCATCAGATTCTCTTGTTAGCCACAAGGAATACTGACAAAATGGCAGGCTCCTCAATAGTGGGGCTCACGGTAAAGTTAGGAAGTCAGCAGGAGACCGTGAAGGGGGAATGAACAAGGTTGCAGCCCTTCATGTGCCTCAGTAGCAGCACTTGCATGAGGTTCACCACAATATCCAACAGCCTGAACGTGAGTCACCGACCACAGAAGAGAACGTAAAAAAGTGCACATTTCACCTGTAGAATGGCTGGCGCATCCATGTGAATTAATATAGATTTTGAAGGTTTTCATGTCAGAAGGTGGAGAAAAGACAGATTCTTAATCTGGCCTTTATTTCCATCTCTTCAAAATGCAGAAACCAATTAGATATGATGGCTTCTCAGGGAAATTATAGCACCATTTCTCTATTTCTCTAAATAATATTTATTATCAGCAGGCTATAAGAAAATCCCTCTAAATAAATTGTAGCTGGAAAAAATAAAGACATTCTACACTTACTGGAAGGTGTGTCAAACTGATTTCAGGTTTATGAGAATGTTGTGTGTGTGTGTGTGTGTATTTATTTATCTTATAATAATTACTATCAAACTTACTTTATAGCTACTTCTGTATAATAGCTACTGGAAAGGTAAAAGAACCCACAAGTTTTTAGAGGAAAGTGATTAAGTGTTAATATCCAGGCATTTTAATGGTTCAAATGCTGAATTTTATTAAATATAGCAAACGACCATTCCAATGAACAATGCAAAGCAAAAGTCTATCTCCTCCAGAAACAAACACAAATGACCTTTATTACTACTTGATTTTCCAAGTAAACAAGTCACTAACTCATTTTCTTAGGATGGGTCCATTGGACTTAATAGCTCTAAAAGGACAAGATGAAATGTGTCCTACTTTAAGACTTCTTCAGACGGCTGGTACTGTACCTGGAAGAGGGGGAAATATTCAGCAAATAGCAGGAAGAAAACCCAGTGACATGGGGAGCTTTATTTTACCAAGCACAGCAATTCTGTGTTTTAATGGATCTTGACCAGTAAACTAAAGCTATGCCAACAATACATGGCCGTGCTCATTCACTCAGCCACTCTATAGAAGAGGTCCTGCGTAATGGCTGCTCCACTAAAAACTTCCCACCCTGCCAGAGAGAAGAAGTGAGCTCCCTGTCACCCTGTTTCTGAGAGGACAATGGCAAAGACAGAGAACTCCTCAGCATTAGAAGCTTAGAATATCTATTTAAGACCTAAAGTAGGTGGAATAGAATGGTACAGAAATGCTTAAATTTAGCAGTCATTGGGTGCTATGCTATACATCCCTATATTGAAGAAAATCCTATTGCTCAAAACACCTGTAAGCAGGAAAAAATGCCCCATGAAATAAGCAAGCAGTAAAGCATGGCTAAGTCTGGAATATTCTGGGGCTAAATATAAAATTATAGAGGGACTGCACACTTTGTCTGCAGCTGCCTCCTCTTTGAGAGTTTTTGAGTTATACCCTTTTAGCAACTCTACTGGGAAGCCAAACAAAATAATCACAACATCTGTGAGTAACAGCCTAAGAAAGAGGCTTCTGTAAGGTGGAGAGATTATAATTAATGGCTAAAATACTGATTTGAATTCACTGGAGATACAGTTATTCAAATGTGCATCCCCTTATTATTACAAATAAGCACTGGTTGCCTTGACTTTTCCCCTATAAATATTTAAATTAATATTTAGCCAACCGATGATGAAACTATATACATTAAACTGGATCCAAAAAACAACGATTGTACTATAGACTGCTCTTAGAATTGTTGGAGAACCCAATTAAGTGTAATGAGTAAAGTCTGGAGTCGTGTAAAGCAGCACATACAAGCTACAGAAGGTGCTTATCAGAAGGGCAACTTGTGGAATGATGTAAGGCAGCCTCCACAGGATGGTCCTCAGAACACTGAGGGGAAACAGTTACAACAACTGGACAGGCAAACGTCCTCCTCTTGCAGGCCCTGTGGACAGTGTTGTGCGAGGCTGCTTGGCACAGCACGCGAGAGTCCACAGCTTGTCCCATCTGGACAATCTTTTCTTCTCCACAGCATTGCTTTACAACGGCATTTCTCACATTTCAGTTTAAGTCCGTTTATTCTTTCCCTGGCCTTGGAAAAGAAGGAGAGTGGTTGAAAAATCACTACCATTTTTACAGAATAGCAAGGGGGAATAGTTATTAAATCTTCCCCTTAGTTCCAGATAAACAACACCAGGAGCTTCTGCTTTTTGGGTTCGACTATTCAGTCACTTAGAAAACTCAACTCAAAAACCAAAGGTATTCTTTTTCCAAATTTCAAAGGCTGGAAACAAATAATAAAAAAAGGTCTGATTAAAGAACAGTTGTACTTCATGTTATAAAATATGTAGATATATATTTGGTAGAAATGAAGTAAGAAGACCTACATGGAAGCCGACACTTGGCTCACAATGGAAACGTGATGAATGTCAGTGGGACCTAAAGGTGTGGAGTTGGGGATGGGTGGGATGAAAGAGAAAGTAAGAGACTCTAAGGAAGATGAACCTCAAGATGTCGTGTGAATTTCCATGAATGAAATATAAAGTTCTGTAATTTTCATACTAATAAAGGGCATCTTTCTTCTGCAAAGATGTTTGAAAGGATAAACACAAGTTAGGCTATACTTAGTTTCAAGTAAGAATCACATTTGTGCTGGCTTAAGAAAATATTTTAAGAAAAAGGAACTTCTAATAAAGACTCAGCCGTGTGCTATATATAACCCAATGCAGCTGGTTCTCAGTAATGACTAGAGCCCAGACTGGGAAGCCAGGAAGGCTACAGCAATATTCTCTGTCCATTATTTTCTTGCTGTTCACAGAGCAGTTTCCTCTGTTCCAAAAGTCACATAATGCCACCAATGGCAGCTGCATTCACTAGACAGTCCAATTAGTTTATGTTGCCATGAGATCAAAAAGGTTGAAAATCGCTGCAATGATATGAAATTGCCTTTGTTACAATTGCCAGTTCCAGTGGTAGTGGCTCTGATCGACCCACTTCCCTTCAGGAGCCCACTCATGTCTGGTGCAGCAGTGAGGGCCAGCCCAGCCTGGACTAACGTCTGATCTGTGCCCACGGCAGCAGTTCAGGGCAGGCCCTCCCGCTGACCATCAGAGCACAGAGGGAGTAACCTGGTAAGGACACATTTTGTCTAAAAAGTGAAAATACAGACCAGACATATGCAGTGCTGTTTTTATAAATCCAGTTACTTTGAAACATATTCTCTGGGAAGTGTTTGAGGAAGTACGCATATCCAGGAATAAGGAGAATTCATCCTTGAAATAAAATAAAGCAAGGGCATGGGGATTCTACTAAGGATCCACAGCCCTGTTTGTTCTATACTACATAGCTCTGTAAATTTGACCAAATAAACCTCCATTTTGTTTAGCTCTTTTTCTGGTGTTTTGATCTGGTCTCTCATTTGGGCCATGTTTCTTTGTCTCCCCATTTTGGCAGCTTCCCTGTGTTTGTTTCTGTGTATTAGGTAGAGCTGCTTTGACTCCCTGTCTTGGTAGTGTGGCCTCATGCAGTAGGTGTCCTGTAGGGTCCAGTGGCACAGCCTCCCCTATCACCCAAGCTACATACTCAAGGTGCACTGTTTATGTGGGCTGAGTACACCCTCCTCTTATAGTTGAGACTTGACTACTGTTGGCAGGTCAAGGGAGGGATTTACCTGAGCCAGTCAGCTGCAAGGATTGGCTGTGACCACTGACCTCTGTCCTCTGTGGAGGATCAGCTATGCAGTGGCAGAGTGGTGGTGCTCCAATGTAGTCTGTAGCTGTCCACTAGGCACACTGGCTATGGGGTTGCCCAGGGGGTGCAAGCCAAGGTGAGCCCCCACCTGCCTGAGCTATAAAACAATCTGCAAATGACAGCTGCTTGTGCTGGACTTGGAGATTCCCAGCTGAAACCAAACTGTGAATCTCTCAGCAGCTGTTGGCTGCAAGTGCTGGCCCCCAACCCCTCAGTAAGAAGTACAGGGGTGGGGAGCTCACTGAGGCTGGCTGTTGTTTGAGAAAATTTAGGAAGTTGTGAGGCACATGCCAAGACCAGCCATTCATATGGGAAAGTCACTATTAACAGCTGTAAGTTGGGTGGGACAGAGTCTCTGAGGATTTCTAAAGTAAGGCAAACAGTGTGAGCCAGGTTGACAGAGTCTCAGATATGACACCAGCTTGCCAGCTCTGTCGGGGGCAGGTCCAGACAAGGGACAATGGCCTCTGCTCACCTTGATGCCAGACACTTCAGTTCCTCCCTGTATGCCACTGGTGCCTTTCAAGCTGCTACCCCAGTGCTGGAGCTCAGAGGGGGTCTGTGTAAGTCGGTGTGTGGGTCCTTTAAGAGGAACTGCTTGGGACTCGAGAAGTTTCTTCCACTGACTCAATCCCTGCTGGCTTTGCAGCCAGAAGTTATGGGGACTTAGCTTCCTGGCACTAGAACCCTGGTCTGAGGGGGTGGGACCCCTCACTCCCAAGATATCCCTCCCGAATTTTTATCCACCACATGTGGGTGCAGGACCCACCCATTCTGCATCTCCACCCCTTCTACCACTCTGGGTGGATGTGTTCTTTTTTAATTCTGTAGTTCTCAGACTTTTATTCAAATAATTTATGATAGTTCTGAGTGATGGTGGTTCTGTATTTTAGTTGCAATTTTGATGTGGGTGTATGGGGAGGTGTGCCGTGTTTACCTCTGCCGCCATCTTGACTGGAAGTCACAACAGGGTAATTTTTTAAATGTTAAATATACCCTGTATCCCAGATATATCTCAGGCTAGAAATATTCAACCCTTACAAGTATGAGAATTTAAAGAATTGTTAACATTTCCAGGGGTGTCCCACCTATGGCCCGAGGGCCACATGTGGCCCAGAATGGCTATGGATGCAGCCCAACACAAAATCATAAATTCCCTTAAACATTCTGAGATTTTTTTTTGTGATTATGTGTCCCAAGACAACTCTTCTTCTCCAGCTGTGCCAAAAGGATAGACATCCCAGAACACTTTGACAGAATTCTTTCCTATAAAGTATTTCATTCTGCCTCTTGGTATTATAAATTCTTGTTAAATCTCAGAAGCACCAAAATGTCTCAAATTCTTTTATGAAGCTTTAAGAGTAACAGGTGATTTGGCATGTATTATTTATTGCTTATTATTCAAAGGGGCAACAATGGTTTATTTTTTTCTCTATTTCAAACAAAAGATTCAAGGTACTTCATAAATCTGAGTTTTAGTTATTATTCTGTCTCTGCAGATGATGAAACACAGTAAAGTAAGTCAGAGAATAAAAAAAAAGTCTAGTAAGCTTAAGAACCAATTTAATTTCTCAACTGTTAAGAAGGCTATTATTAAATCGAAAACTAGGACGAAGGAGGAGACCCAACCCACACAGGTGCTCTGCCCGTCTTCCATCCACGTTCAAATACCAGTAAGAACTAAAAGAAAATTCAACTCTATTTGCTGGAGAAAATTTAAAACTTATGAAAATCCAATTATTTTCAGACAACTATTTTCAAAATGGTTGAACATTCAAAAAACATTGGATTCTTTTGGGTTTTTTACAATTTAATAAGCTTTTATAAGTAAAGAAATGTACTTGAACCTACCCTACTACAGTATACAATGAGGAAATTACCTGTCTTAAAAATGCAAATAAAAATACTTATTCTATAACTATTCAATTAATTAAGGCCAAAATACAGATTTATTTTAAAGGAATAAGTCATGCAAATGATTTCCTTAATTCTTTCTATCATTTTGAATATTAGTGTGCATTTTTAAAAATTTTGCTGGAGTATGTATTTCCAAATTCTGTGCATCTCAGTACAGATTATTGCATAACATTGTAAGTTCCTCACTTTATTCTAAATGAAATAAAGCCTCCCAGAATGTAGTATTAGTATGACATTAAACCATGTTATTTTTTTAACCTTTGGCTTCCAGGATATGAATTAATTTAATGATAAAAACTTCTGCTCCGAGATTCTTTCACATGACTGCATTAAATCACATACAATTTTTCCAATTATTGAAAATTATTAAAATTTGAATTTATTAAAGCAACAGCTTGAATATGTATGTCTAAATATAAATATTGTATAAAATGTCAACCATGCCAATATAATTCCCTCCTGCCTTGGCACCACAAGTCCCAATGGGCATCTTTCAGATTTTAGAACTTGGAAACAGAGAATTTTCTTCTCGTAGCTGAACACATTCATGTTTCCTGCCATTTATGCCACACTTGTCACATTTTGCCCAACAGAATGTTTCAGTAGAACCCAATAAACATTAGGTCTTTTTGAGCTACTGTATTGCTCTCTCCTTCCCACATATCATCAAGTGACATTTTCACAAAGAAAAAAAATGAAAAGAAGAAAAATTCCAGCCTTTTTAAACCTAACGTTTCATGAGCTTTCACAGTAAGAAAATCTTACACGTAAGTAGGGAGTGTTACTAGATAATTCCTGGAGATATATATATTATACACACACACACACACACACTTATCTTGAGAAAACCACGTGTCCAAATGCTAATTTGATGAAATTTAACTATCACTGAGAAAACTCTGACCCAGGGTTGCCCTTGATTAGCAGATGCAACTTTCTGGAATTTTTTTTTTAAGATAGTATTTTCTCTAGGTGGTCCTTCATTCTTGGGGGGAGGTAATCTATCTCCCCAACCCAGGTTGCTGACAATGTCACTTAACACTGTTAAAGTCCTATAGCACCTCAGCTGACAAATGGCCTTTCACTTGACTGATGTGTAAAATTCCCAGCACAAACATCCCAGAGGGAACACACAAATGTGCTGATTGATTGATTTGTATTATTCAACAAAGTTGCACCTTTACTTGTGTATATATCTTTAGTACATTTGAACCTTCTCAGCCACTACAGCACAAAACTTCAAAATCTTTTTTGATTCCGTCCTTTGATTGCAAAAGTATTTTTCCTTCACCTACATGCAACTAGCCATGAAGTTCAGAAAAGCCTGTCTCTGTTATATTTTTCATATCCATTCTTTCCTTGTTTCCAATTTGTGATGATCAATTTGACTGGGGTAAATGTTGCCCAGATAGCAGGGAAAACAAGATTTCTTAATGTGTCGGTGAAGGTGTTTCTGAATAAGATCAGCATTTGAATTAGTACACTGAGCAAAGAAGATCCCCTCACCAATGTGGGTGGACATCATCCAATCCACTGAGGGTCCAAATACAACAAAAAGGTGAAGGAAGGGTGAATTCCCTCTCTTCTTGAGTTGGATATCTAGCTCCTCATGCCCCTGGCCATCAGAGCTCCTAGTTCTCAGGCCTTCAGACTTGGACTGAATTACATCACTGGCTTTCCTGGTTCTCCAGCTTGCAGGGGGCAGATCATGGCACTTCTGGCCCTACACAAGCAGATGAGCCAACTCCTACAGTAAATCACTATATATAGCGATGGTTCTGTTTCTCTGGAGAAGCCTGACTAATACACCATTCTCACTGTCACAGCCCTAGTTAGCAACATCTTACTTCCTGTCAGGACTATTGTAACAGGCTTCTCCCAGGATGTCTGGATTCTGTTTCTTCCTACTCAAATTTATTCCACATACAACTGCCAGTTTAATTTTCCCATGAGCCAACTCTGTGACAACACTCCTTTGATAATCAAGTTTTGGTTACTTTTTGTTACTTACCCAGCAGAGGCAACCCATCTCTGAAGTTTTATTTCAAGGCCATCTCATACCTTTCCCACCTTATCTTCCTGTAGTACCAGGTAACTGAAACTTGCTTTTGAAAAATCAGATTCCCGCTCTAGGAACCATTTAGGTTTTTGCCTCAGGTACAGCCTCAAGCCTCCCCACTCTGCTCTAGTGGCATATGCCACATAAGATAAGCAGCATACACTACACATGATGCGTTCTGATGCTACAGGTGTGAGAATGAGATTTCCAAATCAGGAAGGCTAGCAATAACACCGTGCAGACAGGGGTTTTGAGTTTTTACAACCAGCAAGAAGTCAAATGCCAAAGGTATCCAGGGCTGAAGAAAAAATGTGTTAGCTACTGGTTATGCTGTGCTGAAAGCCGCAATTACAAGTGGTATCCCACAAGGCAACACCATACCACGTAAGCGGGTTAAAAGCTCTGCCAAAGGTGTTCTGGAAACGCAACAGCTACCAAGGACTGGTCACATCCTTTTATATGCCAATTTGGCCAGAACCCTTCCTTATCCAGACCGAAATTCTATTTAGATGAGCTTGCCCAGAGATGGCAGGGCCTTTTTTGGGACTACGGCAATAAACCTGCATGATTACTTTCTTTGTGTTCCCCTGTGGTTCTGGCTTGCATCCCAACAATCTAGTGGTATTCCCAGAAGAGTTTTGGTGGCATGGTATTAGGATGAAAAATATGGTCTGTCCTCATGGAACTCACGACTTAAATAGGAGAGACAGATATGTAAACAACAGATCTTAATGTGATATGTTTTATAATAAGTATTAAAGTCAAATAACTGTGGGGACATAGATGAGGGGGAAATTCCTTCTGCTGTGGGTGAAGGGGCAGGCAAGTGGTAGAGAAGGGTGAAGAGTGAGGGAGTGTAATGTAAACTGGCCTCAGAGCTTAGGTAGAGCTGACATGGGAGATGCTCTTTGGAGACAACAGCATGACCAAGGCCCTGGCATGTTCTGAGCATTTGGGCAGAGCAGGCAGATGATCTGGAGATGGCAATGAAGATGCGGATTAGGACCATCCATGACTCACCAAAGGGGAGGACACTGAATTTCTGGGCATTGGGAACCATTAAGTCCACCCAAAGCAGGTAAATGTCACACTTCAGCAAAGATAATCTTGATGACTATTGTGCAAGATGGACGGAAGGAGCAGAGGGACAGAGGACATTAGGCTAATTCTAGGTAAGAAAAGTTGAAAGTGTAAGTCTAATGTAACTGGAGAGCAGGGAGCAAATGCTGAAGACATTTTCAAAGTCAATAAGAACATAAAATATCCAAAATTAAAAAGTAAAAAGTGCTAAGATGAGCTCTCATTATCTGATATCTGGAATATTCTAGGTCATTTTGTTGAAATGGAATCCTTAAGTAATAATACTTAAGCTGTTTATTAATATACTTATTAGCATATATAATTAGTCATTACATATGCTATCTCTGGATGTTTCCATGTACCCATTACAGATGAAGAAACATAAGCGAGGCAACATCAAGTGAATTGCCACAGAGACCCAATTCTGTCACATTACAGCATGACTTGTAGTATTTGCCAATTCCCATGGTATAAATACTCCACCGTGGACAATTTCAAGCTATCAACAAGAAATCACTGAATGCAGAGTTGAGAAGGGATATGCACAAATGGTCCTCATGAGTTGGTGTGAGCTGGCCCCCATGCACTACTGAATGGATCTCACAAACACACTGTCAGGCAATATATAAAGCAAAAGTCAGCAAACTATGGTTATGGGCCAAACCTAGATAGCGTCTGTTTACGTAAATAAAGCTTTATTGGAACACAGCCATGCCCCTGTGTTAATGTATTCTTTGCGGCTACTTTTGGACTGCAGTGACAGAGCTGAATAGTTGACAGAGATTCTAATACCCCAAAAGACTAAAATATTTACTGATACTTAACTACCTGACCTTTTACAAAAAACATATGTTAATCCCAATATAAAGTGTAAAGTAGGAAAGTATTGGAAATCAGGGTAGTGGAGACCCTGACAGAGGTGGGGAGGGGGGAAGAGTGACCAGAGAAGAGCACAGGGGACTTTGGGGCATGGGAATACAGGTTCTTCATCAGCATGCTGGTCACCGAGTGAAAGCACATCATGCTTACATTTAGGACTTGTGCATTTTTCTTTATGCAAATTATACTTCAACACATAAAAATATTGTTAAATCAAGATAATCCAAGAACAAATTTTAAAATTCTGTTCATCAGTCTATATCAGCAGAACAAAGACATATTTGCCTATTTGATTTATAACAAATGCTGATGAATTCTATAGATATATATCAAGAATAGCAGTAACAAGATCTATATATGGGGTGAGATTATTTTTTAAATGTTTTTAATTTTAATTATAGTTCATATTCAGTATTGTATTAGTTTCATGTGTACAGTACAGTAGTTAGACATTTATATAACTTATAAAATGATCCTCCTGATACGTCTAGTATATTAAGTGTGATTCTTGTCAAAACTTTCCTTCCAATGGATTATACTAGTCTTGTCCCATCTTTACCACCCTGGCAGTTTTCATGCTTATAACTCCACTGTTTCAAAATGAGTTTTCAGAATACTAACTCCTTTGAATGTCATTTATGATCAGGCTGTTTATGGGCTCACTGCATTTCCTTAGGGAAGTAACTTCAGTGCTGTGATTCTCATGCCTGGGATTTAAAAAAATGTGAGGCAGGTCAATCATATCAATTTTAACATTCTGTGAGGTGATGGGCTAAGACAAAGAGATGCTTGGCAACAGCCAAGACGTGTGCACTGGAGCCAAAGAAGAGGCAGTCATTGCCAAGCCTGAGCTCCCAGGTGTGATTCCTAAACACATACTGCTCCCTCCGCAAACTCTTAGAGTCTACATTTGTAAAATGAAATGGGAGGAGCGGGAGCTCACACTGCCTTGGGCTCTTCCACGTGCCAGGTCCTACCCTGGCAATTTTTCAGAGCAGAGAAGATACTCCTCCAGCTTCAGGCTCATACCACCTGTCAGCTGTCAGGAGAGTACATACTCTGGCTCTAGCAGCTAGTCAGCCCATGCCCTGATGCTAATACACAAGGGCACGGGGTACTGGGGCAGTGTGTGAGGAGGCCATAAGTCTTGTTAGAGGGCGTCAGGTTCCCACTGTCAGCATCTACCAACCATGAACTTCGAGGCAGGCCCAGACCACACAATGTGTATAAAAGATGGGAAGAGGCTAAAAGTCCTCACGGTCAATGATTTGTTGAGCATAACCATGACTTTTCTATTTTTCTACTGACTCTTCAGTGGAAATATATTTCCTCTATCAAGCAAAGGGGCAACCCTAGGATATTACTGAGTCCAGCACTGATGGTGAAATGCTATTGGCTCTAAGAGTCAACCAACCTCCCCACATACATGAGAGATATTTTCTTTGGATAATTTTATTTTTTATTTTTTTAATTATTGTTGTTCAATTACAGTTGTCTGCATTTTCACCCCATCACTACCCCCCACCCCAGCCAAACCCACCTCCCTCCCTTGCTTCTACCCTCCCCCTTGGTTTTGTCCATGTGTTCTTTGTAGTAGTTCTTGAAAACCCTTTCCCCCATTGTCCCCTCCCCCTCCCCTCTGGCTATTGTTAGATTGTTCTTAATTTCAGTATCTCTGGTTATATTTTGTTTGCTTTTTTCTTTTGTTGATTATGTTCCAGTTAAAGGTGAGATCATATGATATTTGTCCCTCACCACCTGGCTTCTTTGGATCATTTTAAATAAAGAAGCCATTGAAAGAACCTGCTTCACTTTAGTAGGTAAGTCACAAAAGAGTAAAGTATCTTTTAGGTGTGGATGAGGACCTCAAAACGATAGACGGTTAGGTGGTTCTTATGAAAATTAATGAAACGAAACCTCATTTAAAATGGAGTTGGGAGGCTAGAAGAGAACTCACACATGTCACTCAACGCACACTACTGACCCCGACAGGAAGAGACATCCCTGTATCCCTGGCAGGAAATGATAAGGCTTTACTACTCGTGCAGGAAGAACAGATTCCTCCTTGCCCAGAAACAGCTCAGTCCGTGGGACACCGTGAATACTCAGCCAATGAAAAGTCACTACCAATTTTCGGCTTCCTCCAATTTCTTCTCTACAATAGCCCCTCTCAAGTCCATACGAGGGTCTTCCTCTCCTTTGTTTCTCTAGACTTGCAAGTGGTTTCCCACTAAACTACATGTCTCAAATTGCAATTCTCTGTTGTTCCCAAATAAAACCATTTCTTGGAGAAATCTTTGCTTGTTAATTTGTTTAAGGTCAACACTCTTACACAAACTCTGGGAGCCCCTGTAAAAGCAGTCTAGAAACCAACTAGTTTCACATTGTTTGGGATAGAAAATACTTTTAAACCAGTACACTGCATTTTTGTTTCATACTAACTGCACCATAACATTGAAAGAGAAGTAGAAGTTATGATGATAAATCCTCATTTTGCTAGCAAAACACTTTAGCAAATTTAACTGAATTGCGAGGGGGGGGGCGTCAAGGCATTTATCAGGTCATTGTTGACGAGGTATATCTTTGTTTCCATCAAGTTGATTAACATCATTATCATAATAGCAAGGCTCACACTCATGAGCACTTACTTTGGGCCAGAAATTATAAGATCAACTATAGGCAAATTAACCACATGCAGGAAGTATCAAGTCTCTTTCGCTGAAGAAGAACTTGGCCTTGACATGGGCCTGTCCTCTGGCTAACACCTCACACATACCAAGTGGCCCAGACCTAGCTAACTCAGTGCATGCTTGTTACCACAATCGTTTGGCTTACACTGATTTTCTCCTTCTAATCTGCTGTCTAAACATTCTCTAGTCATTCTTTGGCAAAAGAAAGTTATGTAGATGGCAGCAAGGGTGTCCTAGATGAAAGGACAAATGCCAAAACTAACTGAAGGTACCAAAACCCCTCTTGTGCTTTTCCTAATCACTTTCCATTTGACCCAAATATACGGTCTTGATTCTGCATATCTCAAGTGTGATGGATGGCCTACAAGAAGCATGTGAGTTCAGGAGAATATTTGGTTTGGAAAGGTTGGTACCCAAACATGCTCAGAAAGAATGTGTTTTTTATTTCCATAACATTCTGACTTTGGACTCTGCAACTAAAACCTCCAGTATGAGATATGAGGGTAATCTATCAAAAGATTACAATTTACTTAAAAGCCATTTCATGTGGAAAGCTATCTTTTGCTCTCCAAATGACAACACATGTGGTAGCTGTCTCACCATGCAGAAGAAATAGAATCCTAATCAGAAAATCAAAAATGAAAGGAAATCACAAAATGCCAGAGTGTGCCAAACCAAAAATAAACACAGGAAGATGAAAACAAATCTTTGAAAATGCATGTTTACTTTAATATTTGTTGAAGGAGACTTAGAATTTGTAAGAAGAACCACTCTGATAACCCCAGAAGGGTGACTGCAAGGAGTTGGGAAGGAAGAAAAGGCAAGCAGGTAACACAAGTTTAACATGAGGAAAGACGCTTGTGTACCACGAACAAAAGGAAATAGAGTGGGAAGAAAGACGAGAGGAGAGGAGATAAGCAAAAAAACAATGAAAATAAAAAGATAAACCCTTTGGAAGAACCTAGAAAACAGATAAATCAAAAGTAAGAATAACACCAGCAATTGAATTGGTATCTGTTAGCCATTTTTTTTTTTTGCTAAAATAGCAAAAACTATGTCACTGTGATGCAATGAAGCGGAACGGGATGTTGTTGACCTGGGAGCCACTGGGACTCACAGCTGATCTGCACAGCATGTGTTGTTTGCACAACCATGTGAGTTCTTCAGGCAGGGAAGTTTTTTATTAGATTTCATTATTTAACTCAAATGCACACACATGCACCAAAATTTTCCAAATTAGAAGGTATTTCCTGTTTTGAAATTTAACTGTACTAAGTTCCAAGTTTGTCATCCTTAAAGCTCCATAATTTATGTTCATTCACAGAACTAGGGAGTCTGCAGGAAAGCCTGGAAGGACCCTGTGTGGCAGGAAAAAGAGTGTTACAAACAATCTGCTTTCTCCTTCTGCCAAGTCCTGTGACCCTCCCGTGGGGCAGGCAACAACAAAATTGGTAAGTGAGCTGGTGAAACTCAATTTGGACCACCCCACTTCAAATCTATCCAATATATAACAAGGCCAAACCAAGGGGGCACTGATAATTAACTGACATCATAAAGAGATTCTTCCCCTTTCAAAATAAAGAAATTGCTGAGGGTTCCTTTAATGAGTGAGCCCACTGAAGATCATTTAAAAGCACATTTTTAAATGATTTATGTGCACCTTTTAAATTATATATTAACTGTGAATTGT
The DNA here is from genome assembly GCA_004024845.1 of Tonatia bakeri. Classification (NCBI taxonomy): domain Eukaryota; kingdom Metazoa; phylum Chordata; class Mammalia; order Chiroptera; family Phyllostomidae; genus Tonatia; species Tonatia bakeri. The sequence goes on from PVIA01000411.1 coordinate 454,783, forward strand.
TGAACAATGTGTACCTGTAAAATAGCTGTTTGGCTGAAGCTTAAGGAAAGCCATTAACACCAGCTTGGCTCACAGCCTGGGCCTTGGTCAGTTCAGAGGCTGTCCACAACAGCCTCTGAAGAGAGAGGAGTGAGAGAGAAGGTGGGTGCCAGAGGAGAGGGATGTGCCAAGCTGGCTCATCCTCAGCTTCTGCAGATCCCAGGTTCAACTCGCAGAAAGAACTGGATCACTAAAACCCCTCTTCCTTCACTGCATTTGTTCTCTTAGTCAGCACGAACAAGGCCATCTGACCCAGACAAGCTTTCCTCCCCATGTTTGCCTTCCCACACGCAGAAGACAACACTTGCTGCTACATACCCCATTGTTCAGTAAACACAAGGATCACCTCTTCATTTCCTTTCTACAGCTGCTCTGTTTTCCCTTGTTTAGCAATCTTCCCAAATGTCGCTCACACATTTTACAAAATCAGTGTACAATTCTGCTTATCATAGAGCTTACTGGGTATTTGGAACAGGTCCAATAAAAAATTTCTGAGTACAAATACCAGCTTCATTGCATTTCATTTGTAGGAGTCGACATATCTTCTAGGTAGGCAAATATTCCCCTTGACAACCATGAATATGCTAAGATCACAGAGGTAAAGACCTTATTAGTGGTTTGCAGAGAGCTGGAGTGGAAAAAACATCCTGACTCCTTTTCGAAAAAAAAGGTTAATTCCTTTTATACATCAGTAAATGTTTGCTCCTAAAGTTCTACTATTTTCAACTAAGATATCTCATCTTCATTTTAAAAACTGATTTCAGACAACTTCTTAATGAAATAACCTCCCAAAATGAAATTTTATAATTTGGGTTTAAAAAAGAACAATACCTCATATATTTAAACAGTATTAAGAGAATTTGTGAAGTTAAAATTCTTAAAAAGAGGAGGAAGGAGAGGAGGAGGAGGAAGAAAATGAAGAAGGAGAAGGGAAATAAGGAGGAGGAA